>JAODUP010000038.1:515000-517500 GCA_025642065.1 Paralvinella palmiformis | reverse complement strand
CACGGATTTAGGGGAAATCGCACATAAACGACTTACTATTTATTGTTCATTTTATTTTATTGTTGTTGTGGCTGCTGCTACTCATACAACTACTGCTACTGCTGCTGCTGTTGTTGCTGCTGCTGCTACTCATACTACTACTACTGCTACTGTTGCTGCTGCTGTTGTTGTTGTTGCTGCTGCTGGTGCTTCTGAATCGTGATAAAAAATGTTGCCGACCATAAATACTTATCATCATTTCCGTGACTTTGTGTCGTCATCGTCTAGCGGAAAATAGCACGTGACCGCTATGACGACATCTCTTTAAAACGGGTATGAGCGTCATATATGGTCTAACGACATCTCATTATAGCGATTGCCTCGGTAGTCGTTACAATGGGATCTCTTCTCTGAGCCAGGATCTTCCTGTCACTCCCATTTTTTCCACTCGAGCTGCTATTTAGCGACATTTCAGCCGCCGGTCACATGACCAACACGTGACCGGACTGGCGAAGATGTGCAGCCCTACGCATCACGTGATCTCGGCAACGATCTGGGTCATTAATCGGCACGTGGCTGCGCTAACAAAGCATTGTTAAGTGATCCAAGTCAGTTCGGAATCGACAAATTCTGTGTGCTGATTGGTTCCTGGACGAATTCCAGAAGAATTAATGTATACTGGCTTCTACAGTCACATCTAATATAATAAGTGTGTCAGAGGTCGGGGGGTAAATAACGACACCTAGTTTTCGGGGATCCCAGGGAGTTTATACACTAATCTTTATATCGTTATTGAGTATAAAAGTAAGACGATGGAAGACTTTAATTCATGACATATAATCATTAAACACTTCGATGTCTAACATATTGATTATTGAACTGTGTTTGTTTACAAATATATTATGTCACGTTTTATTTAGAGATATACACGCCCCAACATTTCATCATAATGGAACATACCCTCAATTTTCTTTTCGTATTCATGACTTGAAATAACATATTTCTCTTCAAAATTGCGTTATGCAAAGTGTAAATTATATTAAGATTGATATAATAGTACAATCAACTTTCCCGAAAATTGCCGAACTGTCTAAACAATGGGTTTAAATGTTTCAATTACAACTGTATCTGCTGGGGGGGGGCTTCTCTAAATGACGAAGGGTGCCAGTCAGTGTTAGTCTGGATATAACATATGTCTTCGTCCACCTGTCGTGACAATTGGCCACAGACCAACCAGGTGTTTGGCGATGTTTTACCCACGGCAGCACCCCTCGACACGCCTACAATCACCTACCCAGCCGCCTACTTACCCAGCGTCAGGTGGGGGGAGAGACAAGTTTTGGTCAGTTGACGTGACCCACGATTACTCAACCCCGTCAACAAGTATCCAAGAACACGCCATTGAGCTGCCTCTACAAGCTAGCAGACCTTACCTGGTCACGGAAACTTTTAATCTAGTCTTAATGTGGCCTTATCGTGCCGACAACTAGCTCCTCAGGGCCACATACTGAAGAGTGGGCGATAATTAATCGAGTTGTTGAGGCAGGTATTGGGGGCTGTTCGCCACTAGGATATGACGGACACAGTCTGTCGTGGTAGAGAAATTACGGTTAGTAGAGCGGCTTATTAGAGTTTATTGCTTTGTCTCTCTGATCATAGAGTTCGTAGTACAATATAAAAATGGGCTATCGGATAAGATCGACTCCAGCGATAACATCATGGTGGCAGATAGGACGACGATCACGTGATAAGCCCCATCTGTCTAGCGCCACCAAACGGCGTCGTAGGAAACACCTCTCCCCCTCCACTTTCACCAACCCCCCTCTCGCAGAGGCCAGTCAACTCTGATAATAAACAATCATCTTAACAATGATATAATTAGCACGCGATAACAACTATAATAACGGCACACTTCTAGTTGACGTCACACAATCGAACTAACGGCATATTAGCTGACGCATGCGCGTGCGCAGCATCAATTCTGTTGTAGAGGAGCACGTGTAGAGCCTAAGGCGACAGTTATATGTCGTGATGTCACGATAACAATAATATCTGATATATATATATATATATATATATATATATATATATATATATATATATATATATATATATATATGCATATGCATGCACGCACACACACACACACGCGCACGCACACACACGTCGGTCAGCTAGTCTATCCTTTCGTTTGGTAATATTCGTACATGAGAAATAATGTACCATCTTTTGACAGAAAACGTTCAAAATTATAAATTAAAAAGTTTTCACAAATAGCTTGTCTAATTTACGTTTCAACTTCGAACCATTTTGCAAACAAGAAGACACGAAATATAAAATGTCATTTTAAGACCAAAGGATGTAAATATTAATTTTAATATCTTTAATCTTATAAAACAATTAATTATTACTAATTCGTCATATCTGCTGATGTCTATTGTACGAATTTGTCTTTATATGGACAAAATTAGACAATTTACAAAAAGAACATAATTCTTATTTCCGGTCGGTACAGATGTCG
>JAODUP010000038.1:172500-512500 GCA_025642065.1 Paralvinella palmiformis | reverse complement strand
TATGTGTGTGTGTACATGCATGCGCCACACACACACCACCACACACACACACACACACACACACACACACACACACACACACAGACACACACACACACACACACACACATATATATATATATATATATATATATATATATATATGTATATGTATATATATATGGGTGCGTGTGAATGAGCGCACGTACTTTTATGTTATATATAAATAGATTTAGAGATAAATATATGGATTGGCTAATTTATTAATTGGAATGATTAATGGGGTAATACAAATATATACACTGACGGCAGCACACACACACACACACACACACACACACACACACACACACACACACACACACACACACACACACACACACACACAAATACATATATACACGAACAAACAAACACACGCATACACACACGCGCACACACGCATGCACGCGCGCACACACATACAAACACACGCACCTACATACAAAGACACACACATACAAACACATGAACACAAACACACAGACGGGGGGGGGGGGGTTACAGGTATAACCGTAATACAGTAACTACTATAGTTATCGCTGACTAGTTGCGTAACATATTCTAGAGCTCAATAAAGAACCTCCTCATTTATACCAGCTAACCAACCAGACAACAGACAACCAACCAGACAACCAGCCAGACAACTAGCCAGACAGCGGTGAGGCCATGCGAGTACTTGTACTATTAGCCCAGTTCATATCACATCTCCGATATTTGTACTTCCCGATTTCGACTTCCGGTTTTCTGCTCGTTGATACCGACAAATGCCGACAGAGGTCTCTATGTGTTTACCGTCGCCAATCCTCCGATTCCCCCCTCCCCCTCCCCAGACAATAGAGAGAGGTGCCCCCCTACTGCTGGATACATGACGCAGCCTAATGCGATAGAAATGTGTGAAGAGCCAAGAACATTAAATAATTTGTTCGCTAGCACTTACGGCTCGCGCACGCGTGCACCATAATAATAGCACGGTTAAGGGCTTAGTAGCCGATCCCCTGATGAACCTTTGTCGACGGTTCAACAATAAGCCGACATCAAACAATCAACGCTGCCTAAGTCACGTGGTCCAAACTCTTACCACGTGACACGATTAACTACTGTAAATCGATCAGTTGACAACCGCCATTAACCTGTCTCCAGGAAACGAACCGAGTTCCGACAAACTGGGCCTCGTTTTGGATAAATTAAACGAACCTTATTTTATTAATTCTCACGGTTAATTTTTTATAACTGGCTCCTCCACCTAGCAAACATTAATTGGAAAACTTAAATTCATAGAAGGAGATAAGTCGACTTTATGAGATTATTCGTTTTGTGTTTATGTGAAAATACTACAGGTGAACTGATAAACCAAAATTAATTATAAATTTTTGTTATCAAGCATTCCTAAGGCCGTAAACTAATTTAATACTTAACAACTATTATTAATACCTTAAGTTTGATAAATTCGTATTTTGGAAGAGATGATAAATTGGTTTAATCTGTCATTTAATCGGGTCCTCCCCCCACCCCATCTATTTATTGACTCCAAAATCGGTGGTGTATATGGCGAGATATCAGCTGTCGTGTTATTGTTTAGTTCGATAGCAATTGTCTGAAGTGTGGACGCAGAGAGTTACGGGTTTACAGTAATGAGTAGGCTATTTACAGCAGTGAGTCGGCTATTTACAGCAGTGAGTCGGCTATTTACAGTAGTGAGTCGGCATAATCACCTGTCTCTAGGTAAAACGCTCTCTTCGTTATAACGACAGACCTGACTAATAGGACAATAGCTCTGATATTGTTGACATTGGCATCTGATGGCACACACACACACACACGCGCACACACACACACACACACACGCACGCACACACACACACACACACACACACACACACACACACACACACACACACACAACACACACACACACACACTTCTATAATGACATACCTACAATACACAAAACATGTTATATTAAACCAATAATCAAACAATAGACATTATTCTAACATCTTTGTTTGTATTCCGATATGATTTAGTGACATAACTGAATATCAGTTATAACTAATACGTTACCGACATTATGTAAATTGTCAGATATATCTCTGATATAATTCTATCAAATAAAATTGACATTGTTCGACCTCTAATTAATACTGAAATCCAGGTTGACTGTTAATCGTCATAAGTGAAGAGAAATAAACTGTTCTCAAATAGGGTATAGTCATTAATGATAAACTAAAGGAATGCGATGATTAATTTTTCATGAGGTCTAGCTTGATTGTTGAAATGTGTTTTATAAAATAGTTATAAAAATACATGAATACCAATTAAAAATAGATCATTATACAGATAAATGATTAGTCAAGTGTATGGCATAATAGAGCAACTTGTACTGTATATATTATTATTATTATTATTATTATTATTATTATTATTATTATTATTATTATTATTATTATTATTATTACAACACCTATAATCAGGTATATATTATTTATATCAGCAAAAATGTTGGTGTGAAGAATATAGCATCTGGTATAAATTCATAACCATATTATCATCATATAATTATGTTATCATCATATGATCATGTTATCATCATATGATCATGTTATCATCATATCATCATCATATCCCAATAAGATAACCTGATCCGGACACAGCTCCGCTCAACATTGCTATATTTATATCAGCGATATGATGCCATCTAGGTGCGATATTGCTAATATTTGTCGATGTCAGCAGATATTGGATGACTTTCCCCCCTCAACCACCCCCCCTCCCCCCTTCCTCCTCTACTGATACTGTTAGCATGTTAACACTAGCAGCCACAGATAGTCACCACCAGACCGACTTACATTAAATATTCATCAGCCGCGAGCCGAGACAGCCACAAGCCTCATAGAGAGATGTTACCGGGCCACCAGAGAGAGAGAGAGAGAGAGAGAGAGACTTTATAAAACACTGACAAATTAACATCTTTGAGTTAACATATAAACAATTAACTACTACAGATATGTAGCTTATAATTATAGCTATACGACAGGCAGATATGACACGTTTATCTATATAGATAAGAGAGATATAGACACCTAGATAGGGCTACACCCTCTATGTTTATGTACCGCCTACCTACCCTGGCACGTCAGCTGGTAGGACACGGTGTTGGCTCGGTGAATTTTTAATAAGTTGTCGGCAAAGCCAAAGTAAGGGGTTAACTCTCCGTCACTAACAAACATTAAAACGATCATCACACTTACATAACATCTGACATCCGATCTGACCATCGTTCTCGGGATCGGCTCGTCGATTCTAAGATCCAGAACGGGTTCTTGATCGGCGCCCCGGTTAAAGGCGGGCACCGACCACAGAAGGCTGAGAGCGGGTGTCAGTCGGTGGTCGTGGTGACGCTTCTAACAGGTGCTCGTGTGTGTGTGTGTGTGTGTGTGTGTGTGTGTTGAGGGCTGGGTATAGACTCCCACTGTCTATGGTAAGCTGTGTGTGCCCCCAGCCAGCTCCGGGATATGCCCATTGTCATAGAAGCACCGACTTTCTCTCAGGTTCTCTCTCTCGACAAACAAACGCAGCTCTGTACACGGTGTCCTATTGTACGCTGGTCGTGGGGATACTGGTACACACACATACACATACACCTCTTTTTGGCGGCGTACAACGACAACACTGTGTTCTCCCACTTTGATGTAGACTCGACATTCATCTAACATTCTGGATACCATCGTCGTATAGACGGAGAGAGAGGGATAATCGGTCGGTGTGTCGGTGTGTCCGTCTGTGTGGCGGTATCGGCGTTCTGGATATATCCTGATATCCCGTCTAGTGTTGGTGCTGGTGGTGGCCCCAATATGATGAACACTAAACAGCCGGTCAGTATACACGGCGCTATCAATCACGGATCCATACACGGACGATATACTCCTCCATACAGGAATCAGGATACAGTAAGAAGGATGCCTAATCCATCTGTACGTAATCGCCAATAATCGCTCATTTGGGTGGTGTGAATGATCGCACGCACGCACGCACGCGCGTGTGTACGCAGTATCCGAAGACGCGTCAACGCGGACGTGTGTCTACTCCGTACGAGTGTTTCTAATAGTGACGATGTGTGATGTGTTTAGCGATTGTTGGCTGCTGCTCAGCTTATTGTATTCATTATTTAACTCTTTCATATTTGATGAAGGTGTTTATCCGTGGTCGGCCATCACTGTAACCCTATTACGGCAGGTGGAGCCACCAGCGGCTAACGTTTGTACTAGCCAGCTTCCTCACCGAATGGCTCGTTAATTATTTAGCAATAATTACTGTTAATAAATCTGATGCCATTTTTAGCGTAGACTGCGTGATTATTTATGGATATTTGGTGTATTTTAACATTATTATTATTATTATTATTATTATTATCATCATCATCATCATCATCATCATCATCATCATTATTATTATTATTATTATTATTATTATTATTATTATTATTATTATTATTATTATTATTATTACATTAAATTCCATGTTTATAAAAATAACGATTGGTTTTCTGATTATATATATTTCCATATAGTAAAGGTGTGCATTGATTATGAGTGTGTTATGAAATATCTTTTTTAGAAAATAGCCCCAAAGTAATACAAATTATTATTATTATTATTATTTTCAGGGAAACATATTTGGAGGACTTGATGACAGTTTTTTGGCGAGAGCCGAAGCTCTGGCTGCAGCCGACATATCTAAAGGACCATCCGGTCCTCTGGTCAAACCGGACAGTATCTATGGACACACTCCGGACATGTCGGGACATAATGGACCCGGACCACGACCACAGATGCAGCTGCACGGATTCAGCGCCCCGGGCGAGTCGATGCTCGATCAGCTATCCGGAGTCTCGATGCCCGGCCTGACGAGCATCAATCCGGAACACAACGGGATGATGGCCACCCACCCACACACGCCGCAGATGTACTCCCAGACCTACACCCACCCGACGAACACCATGTCGAACAACCACCACCCAGGTCTAGCCACCAACCCGATGTTAATGCACCCACAGGCTGGTCATCCGGAAATGGATTGCGATCCACGAGAACTGGAGGCCTTCGCCGAACACTTTAAACAACGCCGCATTAAACTGGGTGTCACCCAAGCTGACGTCGGTAACGCTCTGGGTAAGCTCAAACTCCCGGGTGTTGGTTCTCTAAGCCAGAGTACCATTTGTAGATTCGAGTCCCTGACTCTATCTCATAACAACATGGTCGCCCTGAAGCCGGTACTACAAGCTTGGTTAGAAGATGCCGAGAAGGCAGCTCGAGAAACAAAACAGAACGAACTTTACCAACTTGCCGACAAGAAACGGAAGCGGACATCGATAGCTGCCCCGGAGAAGCGCTCATTGGAGGCGTATTTCGCTATCCAGCCCCGCCCCTCGGGTGAGAAAATAGCGCAGATCGCCGAAAAGCTGGACCTGAAGAAAAATGTCGTCAGAGTTTGGTTCTGTAACCAACGACAGAAACAGAAAAGGATGAAGTTCTCTGCGGTGATGGGTGGACACAACCTCCAAAATGGACAACTCTAGTGACTATATGTGTCGTGTTAACAATCGGACAGGAGGATAGAATCCCGGGGGGAGGGGGGCGGTGGGGGTATAAGAGAAGGGCTTCACTCGCCACCCAGTTTCCGTTTCCTCACTCCACTAAAAATGCTGTGCTATGAATACTCAGAACACTTCCAGATATGCACCAGTCGGCCATCGCTCCAGACACGCATTCCAAGTTAGGATCAGTTGCGCAATTTAAGGTCTACAAATTGTCGTCATATCCCGTCAGGCAGGGCTCAAACGGCGCCTTCACCCTTCAATGTAAATAGATTCCAAGTTCTTCTCCTCTCTTTACGCCATGTCTGCGCAGAATTCGGACCCAATTCGTCCGTTTGTTAATAGAAAATAAACTGATCGGTAAATAGAAGTTAGCTGACATTTGTTCAACTAATCTTTTTAACCGATAGCTCAAAGCTTGCCGTAAAATATCATCGTCTTCTCTGTGTTAAATCACTTGGCTTTATAATTTTGTTTTCGGGCACAGGTTCGCTTTCTATTTTATGTTTTCAGTATTAAGCGCCAACTAATTGTTGTGTTTAGTTACGCCGAACAAGGCGTTTTTCGTATGCCTCATAATTCGGCCGCGCAGTATTCGTCGCATAACATTCCTTGAAATCTGCTCAAATTATAAAATATGTTAAGTGATGTGTTCGTATCTAAGATAAAATGTGTTTATCTTTAAGATAGTTAATTATTTTGTCATTTTATTGAAACTTCCCAATTCAGAATATTTTTTCGAAATCTGGGAAAATATTGCATGGAAAAAAGAAACAAAGGAATGAAGTTAATTTTGTTCACTATTATTATTTTTTTAGATAACTCTTTATTTCCAGCCAAATTGTTGACGCCGTTTGGCACAAATCAGAGTGATATGACGCGTTGTTATATAATTATGTTATGTGTTATTTATTTTAAAAACAAAAAGATCTATGCATGGTTCAAGCTGACAGAGACATATAATGATCTCGGCACATTTACATAGAGAAATACATGTATTTTGTATTGTTATTGTTTGTGTAATACTATATAATAATCACTGTACTCATCATTTCCTTATTTATGTACATTCCATTGTAAATATTTATTTGAATAATAATTTATTACTCTCGTTCATTATGTGTGAATTAAAAATTACGTGTATCATCGACAATATTGTATGTCTCACTTTAACAGTGACGTGTGAAAGACAATTTACAAGTTCATTATTACTCTGAAAACTAATTCGATGTATACGTATGTTTATCAAGTGTGTGTGTGTGTGTGTGTGTGTGTGTGTGTGTGTGTGTGTGTGTGTGTGTGTGTGTGTGTGTGTGTGTGTGATTCACGTATTCGCACATGCGCGTATAGATAGATTTATGAATTTCTATGTACACCAACGTGAATTATTTATAAATTTACACAGATATTTTTACATATTCCAGATTGGCAAAGACAAAACAAATACCAAGAAAAACCTGTTTATAGGCAATACACACACACACACACACACACACACACACACACACACACACACACACACGCCAGCTCCTAAACAAACCAATCTCTTTCGGTATTTTGACATTTAGCTAGACACGATATTATTATAGTTTTCTCTATTAACCGACCATGGCCACAGTTCTAGGACAATCTTACAATATTGTACCCATCTAACGAAGCAAATAAATCCAATCGCCATCTTGTTGCGGGCTGCTGATGGTGGTTGGTGTTGGTGGGATGGCCGTATTTTGGTGACTGGAGCCACAAGAGTCAGCCAACCAGCGCTCGGCGCCGGCCGTGAACCTGTTGGATTTTCACCAGCCACAGATTGGCGGCCATCTTGATAAAATATACAACACAAGGGGAGGGTTAACAACAACAACAACAACAATAATAATAATAATAATGACAATAATAATAGCAACAACATCCAGTACAACAACATCGCTGATATTGTCTCGATGTATGACAGGACATTCTCTAATATGGACAATCCCACAAAATACATCAATTAAATCAAAGCCAACAGCAAGTGTATTTCCTGAGCCCTTGATGGAATATTGGATTCAGGACAAAAGCAGAGAAGGAGACAAATTGTTAAAGAGAGGGAAGGAGTCTGAGCCTTGATCGAGGCATGTTTTACCAGATGTTTGGTCGGATTAAAATTAATCATTGTTCCCCCGGTCACGCTATAGACGAACCTGTGGCAATGTTCTTGGGGTGGGGGGGGGGTAACCTAAGATGCCATTTTATAATCAGATTATTAGAATTTAATTCTTCACCATGCTGAGACTAGGAACGTTATCTGACCAGTATTTAGTTTTTGTTTCTAAAACAATCTAATTAGAGTTGATGTCAACATTATTGTTATTGCAAGCAAATTGTTCTCTGGATGTTGTCCCGGATGTTGACTTGCCGACATCGTCAATCGGATGATGGGTTGATCCAGATGTCGAAGGTGTCTCTGGATTCATCTGTTATCGCTGTCGTGGTGACCAGAAGATGACCTGAAATAAGGGACATCTGTCGGTGAATGATTGTACTTGATGTGGGACCATATGCCAGGTTGTTAGTGGATGAGAGTACGTGGTACGTCATAATATGTTAGACCGTTCGTGGACCATGGCACATCGTATGCCAACTTGTTAGTGGACAATGGCACACAGTGTGCCATCATATATGTTAGATTTTTAATGAACAATGGTACGGTAACATTAGCAAGATAGAATGTTAACTAATGATAATAATTTGCCACCAAATGCTAGATAGTTGGCACCGGATGGCACCGGATGGCACGCTGTAGGTCACCTTCTGTGCTAATCAGTCATGTGTATTCGTTAGTGAGAACGTTGAACCATCAGTAAATACCAAACATATAAGACAGACATACATACAGACAGACAGACAGACAGGCAGACAGACAGACAGACAGACGGATACAGCGCAGTTAACACGAAGATGTCCGGATTTTAGTAATCGTCAGTAATGCAATAACTTTTCTAAAATGCTATTAAAGCCATGTTCTCTGGCTGCCCGAGCTCGGCCCATTGTCGGCGCATTAGCGGTGTAATTACGACGACTGGCTGCACTAATTCCCACAATATTAGGCTCCATCCGGCCTCTGGTGACGGGCAAGAGGCAAATTACACCATCTCCTTTGTTGATGGCAAATGGAGTAATGTTCTTCGAGTTTGGACCGGGTCAAAGGTCACGGATTATCGGCTGAGGGTCTAGTCGGACGGGGTCAGGGCCTCAAACACACCACCACTCGGTCAAATCCTGAAAAGGAAGCGAGATCAAATAGCTAGCTAGAGCAAGCCGGTCGCTAAACAAGATGGTCGACAGTGGAGGGGGAGGGTACCATGCGCGCAAGATAATTGTACGCAATTTGTCCGATTTCGTTCTCTGATTCGCCACTCTCGACGCGGTCCGGGTCTCGTTTCTGTTGGCGAGATTCCATACTTTCTGCCAAAAACTGTCCGGTGTTTTAAAGTAGGAGAAGCTGCTGGGGCAAGACAAAGGCCATCTCGACAAACACCTGCCTGTGGACCACGTCCGGACCTCGCTTACTTCCTGCCGTCTCTCTAACATCCTCAGTCAGGTCAAGCCATTACTCATCCTTCTACCACACACACACACACACACACACACAGAGAGAGAGAGAGAGAGAGAGAGAGAGAGAGAGAGACAGACAGACAGACAGACAGACAGACAGACAGACAGACAGACAGACAGACAGACAGACTGACTGACTGACGGACTGACGGACGGACGGACGGACGGACAAACAGACAGAGAGTGCAAAGAGTGGAGAGAGTGGAATGAGCGTGTGGAAAGACGCCAAAGAGGACATCTGTAAAAGAAATGATGTTAGTTCAAGGCAGCTTTCTTCTGCTAACAGAAAAGGAAATAAACTGAAACGCCATCTCACATAAATATATATATATATATATATATATATATATATATATATATATATATATATATATATATATATATATATATAAGAGGAGAGAGAGAGAGAGAGAGAGAGAGAGAGAGAGAGAGAGGACATACACACAAATATTTAAAAAAAACATGTAAAACACGCACGCACGCACGCACGCACGCACGCACGCGCATGCATACATACATACATACATACATACACACACAATATATATATATATATATATATATATATGTTTACGTATGTACGTAAATAGGTGTATACATATATACATGAAGATATACATAGATAAAGACGTACATACACACATACATTCGTATATACTTATACACCGACCCGTAAGTACATATACCTAATCTCTGTGTGAAAACTTTTATTTCGGTAAATTAAAATATAATATAAATGACCTGCCTTTGTCTATGAAAACTATTGTAAGCTGCAAATGTTAGCCATTTTGTATGCCAAATAAACCAGTCAGTCAAATTTAGTGAGAGACAGAAAGTTGACTTGGTGTTGTTAATATTTTTTCATTACGTTTTGAGATCGTCCCTTAGGAGAACATTACCCATCTGCCAGAGGCTTGGTAAAATAATTAATTAGAGCTGTCCTAGAACAGGGTCATCAGGGGCTCTGGTGTAAGATGATTGGGATATGGACTGGGAGTATGGACTTGGGGTGTGAAAAAATGTGAATATGGTATAGGGTGGGAGTGTGTAATAGGGGTATTAACATGGTATGGGGTGGGAGTATGGGATTGCGGTGTGAATATGGGATGGGCCAGGATCGAAGGGGTAGAGATGTGAACATGGTATAGGGTGGGATTGTATGACAAGGATATGACCATGGTATGTGGTATGAGTGTGGTATGGGGAGGGGTCAATATTATGAATATGTTATGATGTGAAGTGGTTATATAAGAACATGTTCTGGGGTTGTAGATAACGGATTTGTATAAGAGGGCATAGGGAGATATAGGGAGTTATAGGCAAATATAGGGAGTTATAGGCAAATATAGGGAGTTATAGGCAAATATAGGGAGATATAGGCAAGTATAAATGTAAAATGTAAATGTTGCTGTTTTACAGCCACTTTTGTGGTAGGCATAGAGAGGCATAGGAAAGTATAGGAACGTACAGAAACTACTGAAAAGTATGAGGAAGCGTAGGTAAATATAGGTAGTCATAAGGAGGGATAGGTAAATATAGGTAGTCATAAGGAGGGATAGGTAAATATAGGTAGTCATAAGGAGGGATAGGTAAATATAGGTAGTCATAAGGAGGGATAGGTAAATATAGGTAGTCATAAGGAGGGATAGGTAAATATAGGTAGTCATAAGGAGGGATAGGTAAATATAGGTAGTCATAAGGAGGGATAGGTAAATATAGGTAGTCATAAGGAGGGATAGGTAAATATAGGTAGTCATAAGGAGGGATAGCTAAATATAGGTAGTCATAAGGAGGGATAGCTAAATATATGTAGTCATAGGGATGGATAGGCAGATATAAAGACATAGCCAGATATGTCCCGGATGCTTTCTGTGCCGAGACTAAAAAACACTCACTCACTGACTCACTGACTCACTCACTCACTCACTCACTCACTCACTCACTCCTACACCCACCCATAAAAACCCACCCACCCACCGACCGACCCACTCACTCACTCACTCACTCACCCACCCAATCAACCAACCCACTCACTCACTCACTCACTCATCCATGACACCCCTCTCTTCACATCCAGAACCCGTCATTATCACCTTAACACCCCTGTCGATGTCAGGTCAATAGTCTACCCAAACAATAACATGTAGTTAGTTAGTTGACATCCAGACTGATGTAGACTTATATCTGTTTGTTTAATATTCTACTTACCCCTCTCTATATATCCTACAACACAGAGAGGTAGGGAGGGGTGTATATAGAAGCTAAAGTGACGCTTCCCCCTCTCTCTCCTCTGACAAGCTTATAAACAAATTTTACCACCGACACCATGGACACCACCAGAGCCACAAGCCACACGGTAAACAGAGCCACTACCACGTAAAGCTAACACAGAGTGAGACAAACCAATCTATAGACCTAACGGCTGACATGTTCACAATATCTGGTTACTGGACACGTGTTGTAAGACGAATAGTTCACATGCCAGTCTAATGATGACTCATATCATCATCATCATCATTATCATCAACATCATCACCACCACCACCACCATCCTCCTCCTCATCATCATCGTCATCATCATCATCATTAAAGGGATACATTATTTTATTTTAATTACCTTCAATTATATATAACAAACCACATCGTGCTAGTCTACTGATACTAATGATAGGCTACTATCCGAGTCTTCAGCGGTAGTTACACATAAACCACATCTATGTCGAGCACCAGGCCTTTTGTTGCTTGTTTCAGTTTTGTGAATGAATGAGTATTGAGAGAGTTAATGGGTGAGTCAGTCAGTCAGTCAGTCAGTCAGTCAGTCAGTCAGTCAGTCAGTCAGTCAGGTCAGGTCAGCTAGTCAGTCAGACAGTCAGTCAATCAGTCAGTCAGTCAGTCAGTCAGTTCAGTCGGTCAGTGGCATACTACAGCCAGGTACCATAACTCAGTTCTGTAGACTTTGTATTAACCACTAAATAGCAAACATTGTGTAGTAGGTGTCACTGTGTGACACCTAAATCATCCATCATTACTGAAGAGACCTCCACTGAGCTGTCCTCTGTACAGGGTGTACAAATCTTCTGCAAATCTTGTACACAGGTACACTATATTCATAGCTAAACCGCCCCCTCCAACTATGTGGGAGAGGAATGACCCATACTCGCCAGGAACATTATATAACAGACACAACACAAACAAACGTCAGCTACTCATTGAGTACTCAACTCTAGATGAGTATTTGGTAAAGGTGAACGATCGTTTGTGATGTGGATGATCAGTTGTATACCCCTGTTGGTGGCGAGTTGGCGTAGTCGTGCAGATTACAATAACAAAAGAGGAAAGCATGGCTCTGCTTGTGTCAAAGCGTCCTTCACTGACGTAATATATAAACAACATACCATATTCTATAACAAACACAAGTAACAAGTACCAGGTACCAGGCGAGCCCTGGTATGTGGGACTATTGTTGTCATATATCTTAAGTTGCTCTCTTGTTGATGTCGTAATTTAATTATATGTTCTATCCTCAAAATGTCATCGCCAGTGCCAACAATGACACTTCACTGTATCTGCTAACTTTAGCGATATTCGAATTATGCAAAGATCCATGTATTAGCTCAGAAAGGCTGCTTTTACCAAAGCTAAGAGGAGCCTGATGGATGTCGGCACTATAATGACAACTGACGGGTCATACTGTACTCAGCTCCATATATCATAAGTGATTGAGTGTCCGTTGCTTCCTGGGTCACCTGCGTACATGAATTACTCAGATAAACAGAGAGAAAAGGGTAATAAATATGAGGATATTATATTGTTAGAAGGTTTACTGACGAAGATCATATTTGGAGCAAACATTAAAATATTAAATAATCTATCTATCTATCTATCTATATATATATATATATATATATATATATATATATATATATATATTCACACACACACCGCGCGCACACACACACACACACACATATATATATATATATATATATATATATATATATATATATATATATATATATATATATATAATATAAAGAGAGAGAGAGAGATAGACAGATATTAAGGCTCGGATTTACCCCGGTATTAGAAATCTGTGTCGGACGACCTTACCAGTTCAGCCACGGAGATATCATCATTAGTTATAGAATTAGATAAAATCTAACAATAACTACCTTACGAGACCATCTTCGTGTTTTCTTTAAATAGAGATTGTATCCTAAGGCAGGTGTCTCGTGTTTATTATGGGTTAGGTTATTAGTGGTACTCTGAGTAATCGTCATGAGCAGGTGTTCTCTTAAGGAGGGTGGTTTTAGTATGAGGTTTCATTGTAATACTTTATTGTTAGACATAACTGTCTATTTAAATAATAACTTTGTCTTCTTACAAAAAAAACGACAAGTTAAGAGTCTATTTAGGACATTGAACCTCTCAAATCCGGTCACTCCACTGAGATAATTAATTAGGCCGTATTAGCCAAGTGACTACTCGGTGTAACTGAATGTTCTATGGACGATGACTTGACTATAATCACGTTCTCCGAACAGAGAAAGTCAAAAATAAAGAAATTTATGTGTGAAATGGTTTTAGACATTACATCATAAACTCTATCTGGGGTTAAATAATAAAAAAAAAATATTTTAAATGGCACTCAAAACAAATTACATTCTAACAATTCGTTCTGATCAGTCAGATGTTGAATATAATACACTCGGCGGTGACAAGACGACATCATAACATGATACCATCTTCAGTTTTACCCTTCAGCGCCAACTAACAATTAAAAAAAACTGTTTCTTGAAGGATGAAATCTCCGTTAGCCGAGGCCGATAATCTGTTAAATAAACAGATAGTGTAAATAGCAATATGATTGACAGGTGTATGGTGAGTGTATGGTTTAGTTTGGTGGTCTAATACGCTCTTCAGGTACTCAGTTTGTATTAATACAAAAAGTTATCTGATCTGACAAGTTACCAAACTCTTCTTGTCACAATGTGTGTCTCGGGTTTGTCGCCAGTGATCACGTGCCTTATATCAACATTAACATGTGACTCGGCTTGGGAAGTGGCCATCTTGTCTGCTATATCCTATAGACATGGGTAAATGTGATGCGTGCTTGCGCGCGTGTATGCCGAGGTGCTTGCATGCATGTGTGCATGCGTATGTGTGAATCGGAGTACCTGTCAAATTCTAGGTATCGGTTTAAACCGTTACACTTCCAAACTAACCAATGACAAAACAATCTTTATTCTGAATAATCATGTGTCAGTTATTAATTTACAATACACACGTGCGTTCGCGGGCACACACACACACACACACAGAGAGAGAGAGAGAGAGCTACTAGCTGTACTCATTCACGTGTTACGGATTATACCGATACGCCATTTTCAGGTTGTTCTATATACCACCACAAAGCGGTACTACTTGATGCTGACAGCTCGTGAATACTGACAGACGACAGAATGTGCTTCGATTTCATACACCGTGACCAATATGGGTCGCTCTGACGCAGCTGAACACGTGACAATATTGTTAGAAAAACAGAGAAAGTACCCCGGGTGAGAGACTATATTGGAGATAGGACAACAGAATCAGGTTTGGTGACCAACTCTAATTGTTGCTCTTGGAATTACCGTCCGGGGCTCGTCAGGCGGGACACGTCAGCTGCCGTCACGTGACCATGTGTCACGTGACTGTTGATCCGGATGGAACAATTGTCGATTTTCATGGACCACTCCCCACTAAGTGTCTTTCTTTCGATCATCAACATGTCAAATTATCGATATGTGGTTGATTGGTTGAGGTTTAATAGGCATTAATCTTTGATAAGAACTTGTTAACGAGCTGAATCGCTGCCAGAAAATACGTTTGAATGATTTATTTTTTCCTAATCGTCTGCTGTTATTATGATAATGAATAACTTATTCCGGTTACGATGCTGAAATGAAATCATAAATTAATAAACATTTCTAACGAGTTCATGACGGCTTATAGTAATATGGAACCTGTTGAAAATCACTAACCGTGAAGGTTATTTGCCTATATAATGATGTCATATATTGAACATTCCCTGAGGTTATCACATTCAAGTTAATCCAAGCAATTTGTTATTATTATCATTTAATAATTATCATTAATATTTTGTCAGCGATCGCGACGAAGTTACACCATTAGATAGTCTTTTAGGCTGATTTTAGATTTTTAGGTAAGAAGTCTGATATTGTTGATGAAGATGACACGTAACATTTGTAAACAATGTTATCATCTCATATATAATTAATAGCAGTTATTATTTAATGTTATATATTGATGATGTATTTATATAAAGTAACAAACAGATTGAGAATTTATCTTATCGTATTCTTATCTAACATTATATATATATATATATATATATATATATATATATATATATATATATCGTATATTATATAAAAATAGTTAAATGAGAATCACTACTATTACACTAACATCTAATAAGTTACTATTGCATAATGAACATGTCTCTATCTGTTATATTTGTTTTAGAATCAACTTTCATCAAATATTAATAACATTCCCAAATTATACGACTTTAAATCCCAACTAAAGAGGCAACTGTTTAAAGTAGCATTTAATTATCAATAATAATTGTTGTTTAATTTTGTTCAGCTTTTAATAATTAACGTTATATCTAGTTAATAAATTACCTGATATAAGGCGCTATTATAATTATTATTATTATTATTATTAATGATCCTAGCTCAATAAAACAAGCTAATTATACAGTTGTAAGTTTTTGATATGGTAGTTGTCTAATCTCCAAAAAAATGTTGTAAAATAATTATCAATTAGCACAAATGAACACATCAACATTGAGATTGAATTCCTTACTAATAAACATTAATTAATCCCAGTCTAATTAATGGTTCAATGCATTTTTTAATCTCAAATCTTCATAAAGTATCTAGCCATTAATTGATGGAAATGCTAACTATCATGACAAAATGTGTTTTAAAAAACCCGAATATTCGCAGCAAAAAAAGTGGGAATCTTTATATTATTACTTCGGTAGATCAAAAGTTATTTTATTATTTGGTAATTAGCAGACGACAACAATCCCGTGGCGGTATTTTTGTTCATCTGTAAAAACAATGGACGCTTTCATTTGGACATTTTCTGCCAGTTTTTGGATTAAACCAAACATTTCTCAGGCTTCAGTAACTCGGGTCTTACAGTTTGGGATTTATTGAAAAGTGCCACTACATTTACGGACATAAAAAATTTAAGAAGATCAGAGAAACTAAAGGCCTGGGACGATTGTTTTATGTGCCGGATTGCTGTATACTCAGTGGTTTGTTTGTTGTCTGATGTGACTAGAGACCGCTATCTTCTAATTGTATCGTGTTTTCCGTGCCCACACTCGGGTAATTGATGGATATTCTCGGGCCATCGGCGGTCGCTTTGAAGCCGAAATCTTGCCGAGTTGAGATCGTCGACTCGTCCTCTAATCTCCTACAGGAGCTGGCCAAGCTCACGTTTATGTAGACGAGTGGGCAGCGGGTAAGACCCGAAAGCTGGCGATATCTCAAACGGAGTTTTTATATGTCCAGAGTCGGCCCGTAGAAGGCCCCCGCCTCTCCCGTACACGAAGAGAGCAGCCGAGCTATGACTGGCCCGCTCAGAGTGTGTCGTCTTCTCGCTTTCTTGCCCTGACAGGTCGAAGGCAGGCCGTACTCCATCTTAGAAGGAAAACCTGCGCCAAATGACCAAAGATGGCTGACACCAAGACATTCTCGGGCCAAGAAATGGCTTTTACACGAATTGTGTGTGTGTATGGGGGGTGCGTGCGTGTGCGTGCGTGCGTCCGTGCGTTCGTCCGTGCGTGCGACTAGAGGTATAGCGATGGAACGTGGGAGGAGTAGAATGCCCGAAGGTGAATCCCTCCCTAGAAAGAGAAGAGAATTGAGTTTGGTGTCGGAGTGTCGGAGTTAGCCGATTGTTGATGTGGTGTGAAGTAACCTGACAGAGGATGAGCTGATGAAGATGTCGACAATGTGTCAGCTGTGGACACGTTTAAGATATATAACGGAGACAGGAAGCGTAAAGAGTCTCTGAGTCAAACTGAAGCTTACGGAAATGAAGGGATCCAAGAAGAGAAGACAAATGGCTTCTCTTCTGTCTCGGTGATGTGTCAAAGAACAAAGAGAACTGGACAGAAAATAGTTTGGCCTTTAATGTGCTCGAAGGACATAATGTGTCTATTGATGTCAGTGGTATACTAGAACAATATTATATACTGTGACTGTATCTATATGAACAGACACATGTACTCTCCACTTCTACGCATACATCCAGTCAAACACTAACCCATGCACACACTTACATACAGAGAATGTAAAGAAAAATGCTTACACCGCATGTACGCACGTGCACATACACACACGCACGCACACACATACACATATGTATATATAACAACATTCTTCATAACAGGTGTTTTATATATATATATATATATATATATATATATATATATATATATGTAAAATCTACTCTTTTGCACCTTATCGTTACATTAATTAGATAATAAAAGTGTATAAAATATGTATTTTACAGTTTAATCATTAAAATAATTTACTACATTTATAACACGTGTATATATATATATATATATATATATATATATATATGTGTGTGCGTGTGGTATGTGTATGTGTGTGTGTGTGTGTGTGTGTATGAGAGAGATAGAGAGAGAGAGCGAGAACATGCGTGCACATATAAACACGCTAGGCAGCTTAAGTTGAGAGAGAGCCGACTCATTCAGAAATTAATGTATGCCAGTTATTTTAACGTCCATATTTAATGTAAGATAGTACAATCACTGGGCACACACACACACACACACACACTAAACGCTCACCGTATTTTATAGTGTAACATTCTAGTTATCAGGATGCTGTTAATATTTCCAGATATCAGGATTCGACTGATCATTCCTTATAACATATCCGCTGTGACGTCACCAATCATATTACAATCCGGAACACTTATGTCATCATCCCGATAACGTTACGGATATCAAGATGGATACATCCTAGTTCAGACGCCATAGCCAGGCTTCTATCAACGCGGCAGCCATGTTGTTCGGGATCATGTCGCCGTAATCCGTGCACGACGCTCCTATTCTTGAGCGTTTTGGCGGCGTCCCGCTCCATACGACAGCTGAACAACAATTGTTGTCGACTAGAGCGTATTTCTACCGCTTTCTCCGGCCACAGGGTACCAACATTTCCCAATCATCTGTTAAACAATTTATGGAACGGTATCTGGACGAGTAAATATTTAATACGCGCTGGGTTTCGGTTTTCGTTGGCCGTCGGATAAGATTCGGCTCTCGGCTTCGTCAAATATAAATGAAAGAAAAGCGGAGAAAACGTGTACATTGTTGGTCCTCGGGGATGACGATGGTCAGTAGGTCGGCAGGCAGTTTGGTTATTGTGGAAACAAGCTCGTCCGACGTGTAACCAAGTCGTAACTAACAACAACAAACTGAGAGAGCGAGAGAGAGAAGGAAAAAAGAACGAATTTTACACCAAAAACAAAGAAATTATGTAAAGAAATGTGAACAACAAAGCGCCTTCGGAAATTAGTTATTTACAACATTGATAAACCAATAAATATTCGAAAAGAAATGTAAATAAGGATTGCTTCCCCAAAATAATTTAGTTGCTATGGCAACGAAATCTAAAAATATCAGTCGAAGAAATCTATGTCTATTGAGCTGAAAAATGGCGTCTGAAGACTGCGACGTAAACAAAATATTCTCAAACAGTCAGTGTTTATATAAATCTTTTGGTTTTGAGGGGAGCGAGTCAGGTTTTGGGGTTCGTATATCATTGATCTGAGTATAGTACTGGTTCTTAATGAACTAAACCAAATTAGTTTTAGGTGACCTAATTATCATATATATTAATCAAATCTATGACGTTACGGGGAGTCATTAAAGTTATTCGTTGATTCATAAATGTCAAATGCGTGAAATATTCCCACAATATCGCCGTTAATGATTCACTAATTTAGTTGATGGCTGCGTAAAGGATATTTACCTTCTAAAAATATTAGAATATAAACGAAAGCAGGCATATTTCACATAATTTATCAGAAAGGAATACTCAGTTATATATTTTGCTATCTCTGAGCTAGGAACATGTTACTGACGGTTAATCCTGTGAGAGACCATATTATACTAAATTCTGACTAAATAATGTTGATCACATTTTACGACTTCTCTCCAGGATTATATAAAGTCTCCGGATATCGTTTGTCGGCGTTCCTGGGTCAGTTGAGTATTTGGACTTATATTACAAAAAGCAGTTTTTATAACCGCCTCTTGGCTGGAGGCGGTCAGCCAAACGGGCGGCCATATTGCCTGTATTATCGCCCAATCTGTCTATTGTAAGGGTGTTTATGGCTACTAAGCCTACTATACGACTATCGGTCTATGGTCTATGTGGCCCAGTCCACCATCAGCTGGCAGCCCACGGACCACGCCAACCCCCCTTCCGGGCATCCCCCCTCCCGCCCGACCCTTCGTCCCGACTGTTCCTTCTATAGCCCATCGTCTCTGACACAATATTTTAGCTTGATTTCTCGCTGTCAGGAGCTGGTGTTGTCGATTGCTCCCAAGCGGCTGGCAAAGAGTCGCTTCATTCTGGCCATACACGCAAACTGCGCCTGTTACCCTTAATTACTAGAGCGAAATAAATCAGAATTTCAATCAAGTAAACCTTGATTAAGGAACACGTAAACCTTGGACACGACAGTGTTAGTGGCAGATCGCCAAATTGCTGGTAACCATTCTGCTATTGGTTCTCTTATAGGTGACAACTCTGGCTGGATACACTAACACATACACATCACATACAAACGTGGTATCTGGCTGGATATTGGTTCCCTACTTAATTGTAGAGATAACAGTTAGTCATCAACCAATAACAGTAAATAAATGAACAATCAATATATCATAACCAACTAACATTTAAAAAAAAACCTGAACATCCAACAAATGACATCCAACTACCAAGAAATGACAACCACCTACCAACATATGACACTCAACTACCAACATATGACACTCAACTACCAACATATGACATCCAACTACCAATAAATGACAACCAACTAATACAATTTAATTACAAACAATAGAACGAGCATCGACTAGAGTAAAAACAAAGTAAGAATCATCCATTTAAAAACAGTAAACAAACAAACAAACAACATCTAGAAAACAGATAATACAATATGTCGTGTGGTGTCATCTTGAAGATAGTCAACGTTTAAATATGAAGAAGAAGAGAATAACGTCAATAAACAACGTGTGACAAAAGTCTGTAATAAACATTAGAATATGTCCTTCTCTAAAACCTTAACACTCTCTATATAATGTCAGCTAATTGACATCAAACATGACGCTGACTAATACTCGACGACCTTGACGCCACGTCGACAATCGATTCATTCATATTCTGTGACAATTAGCTTAATTGGACGAGGGACAACGCTTCGAGGGATGTCTGAAGGGACAACTTGTGGCTTTTGGTGATCAGAAAACGTCAAGAAGACACGAAGCTTTTAGCTTCTGGCGACCAACGACCTACCAATAATTCACTATTATAACATCTAGTTATCCTTCTAGATAACTCTATAAACATCAACATATAACTAGACTATTGGTGTCTTTATTCTCTAAAAGATGGTAATTTAGAAAATAACAGAAACCGATTCACCGAATTAAGCTAACACCATCAATATTAGCTTATTATTTTAACCGAACGACGCCATTTTGTTTGTTAGTTATCCAAGAGAATGCAAAGTAGATAATCAACGTGTACTTCTTGTTAGATTAAATATTGTGGCTGATGAGAGAAGAAATGTAATATTTAAATTTGTTTACCGTTTTGTAAGCGTGGCTTGTTTCGTGCCAGTAGTGTTTATTTGCTTGTTTACTTGTTTTGCTTCGTTTTTTTACTGATATCCGGTGTTACAACGCTTTCACTTCGTTTATCATTCGAAGTATCATCCTTCTCAGAGAGAGAGAGAGAGAGAGAGAGAGAGAGTGGGGGGGGGCCTCTTCAGCCATTAATTCGCTCGCCACTTGAGAGGATATCTGTTGCACAAGTTACTGCAATTTGAGCGATTTCCTCGCCAGAGTCGGGCGGGTCCGCCTCACTCGCCGCCAGCTACGCCCCCAAGTGGAGAGCCGTGGCTCATTTACAAATTAGTCAACTCTCCATATCACATTTCAGGACAATGATTTAAAGAGAGCCGACGGCGGCTCCACTAGCCACAAACTTGGCGAGTTTGTTCTCTTCTCAGCAGGTGTCTCTTGGGCCCCGTAATGACACTAGGGACGCTCTTTATTTCGTCTTAATTTGCCGATCGACGACCATTTGCAGCACACCCCGCAGGGCACCTGACCACGAGACAGATTGTCTTCCATTGTCTGCGCATCGCTTCAGGGGTAACACCCTCTTTTGGTGGCCTTTACCATCATCCTTCACTCGGCCCAATATTGGTCGTCTAACTCACTTTTGTCGCTTTATTTTTGGTCTTCACAGTCGCCATCATTATCAAGAGATGGCTGGCTAGAGATCAGTTAGTGATGTCTGGAGGCTGGCTGGATATAATAGGCTGGTCATCTGATGGCTGGAGGCTGGCTGGATATATTAGGTTGGTCATCTGATACATGGAGGCAGAATGGATATAATAGGCTGGTCATGTGATATCTAGAGGCTGGCTGGATATAATAGGCGGGTCATTTGATGGCTAGAGGCTGGCTGGATATAAGAGTCTAGTCATCTGATGTCTGGAGACTGGTTGGATATATTAGGCTGGTCATCTGATGGCTGGAGGTTGGCTGGATATAAGGCTGTGGTCATTTGACGGCTGGAGGCTGGCTGGATATACGGGTCTAGTCATTTGATGGCTGGAGGCTGGCTGGATATAAGGGTCTAGTCATTTGATGGCTGGAGGCTGGCTGGATGTAGTCACCCGATAGCCAATCAGAAGAATAAAAACTAAACATCAACAAAAGTGAAGAGAAGAAAATGCGGATACTAGAAGAAGTTGATGAAATTAGATTTTTGATAGCGGAACAAATAGGTAATTTTTATATTTGAATTAATTATATAGTTTATTCAAATATAAAAATTACCTATTTATATATATATATATATATATATATATATATATATATATATATATATATATATATATATATATATATATATATGAAGAGAGAGAGAGAGAGAGAGAGAGAGAGAGAGAGAGAGAGAGAAATCAAAGATACACAAACCCACACACACACAAAAAACACACACACAGAGAGAGAGAGAGAGAGAGAGAGAAATTGCCTTTTCTTTTCTCGTTGTCACAGTTCTACTCATCAGTGTCGATCTGAGAGAGTCCCGCCCCGAATGAGTAAAGCTTGCTGTCTGATGTTCCCCTGTCTCCCGGGATGCGCTACTTGTACGGCAGGTGTCACTTAACAGAGCCACTCATTTGTAACTGGAGAACATAGGAGGATAAAGTCAGTTCCTCAGGACAACTGGTACACTGTGCTCTCTCTCTCTCTCTCTCTCTCTCTCTCTCTCTCTCTGATTTACCGAGCAAAGGTCATGCACATCTACAACACAACATCAGACATCATTCTGACATCTTTTATATCTTGTGTTATATTGTGATATATCTATTGTGATATTAATTGTGTTTGTGATGATCGAATTGCACGCCGCTATTGCGCCCCCCCTCTCTCTCTCTCTCTCTCTCTCTATATATATATATATATATATATATATATATATATCACACACGCGCGCACACACACACACAACACACACACACACACACACACACACACATTTGTACAATGGAGATTTAAATTTTTCTATAATAATAATAATAATAATAATAACAATAATAATAATAATAATAATAATAATGAGGAGAAGAAGAAGAAGAAGAAGAAAATAAGAAGAACATCAACAACGACAATACTAACAACAATAACGATAGAGAAGACGAAAGAAACGGCCAGTTCGTTTTAATGGAGCGCCTATTTATCACTAGGTGGCGCCTTTTTGTGGTGTTTAGTGCTGGCTTTAGTTTATAAATCAGCTGATGTTAGCCCATAACGAGGAGACCGTGAATGGCATGAGAAAATGATATTACACGTCGGCAGCATCCATACACGTCGCCAGCATCCTATCTGACCATTAGTTGGGAAATGATGATGATGACTGAAGTGGAGTTTTCGGCGGTAAAAACCGGGCAGGTGGTGGGAGAAACACGACCAACATTCGAGCCGAGCCAAGCGGGAGGTAGCCCGGTCGGTGTGCGGAGGGGGAGATGTGAGAGGGGGTGGGATAGACTCGAACATCAGAGGCGAGGGCTGACGGGAGAAATACACATTAAGGCTGACAGGTCAGTCCCGAGAGAGAGGAGTCGGCCAAGTGAGCAGCCTCGACCGGGGAACACTTCCGCTTCCGTAACTACCGACCACACGTGCTAACCGAGAGCCGACTGACTGCTAGGCTACTAAATTCGAGGCTGATACGTGATTTGCTTGCAGCCTACAATCAAACAACGATTCTATGAACGCGACAATACCGACCGCGGATAGCAAGAAACTGGTTTATTCGAACACGATATCGAATTTACATAATACGTCCTTCTATCGTTATGTCGTCTATTTCGAAATATTGTCATCCCGATTTAATTGCTCGTTAAGTGACATGACAGAGTTGGTCTTCACCGAACCATCCACTCTGTGAGCAATAGATAGGAATCGCTGGAAATTCTTCACCGAAATTAACGAGTTTAGTTCTCGTAGAATGAGCGATAAAGTGTAAAAACAATGGCGTTTCTTAACTAGACAGGATCGGTCATTGTCTGCGTAGTGAGGGGACTGGATGACGTGTCGCTATGAGAATTGGAAAAATAAATGAATTTTGTTCGTCATTTGTCGTCTGTCATCTCAGAGAGAGAGAGAGAGAGAGAGAGAGAGAGATGCTACGCTCAAGTGTTGCCTTCTCCAATCATTTTCAGTGCCGTCAGCAAAGGTCAAATATGCGTGGCCTCGGTTTGATGAGAGCATGTGATCAGTGTGTCCGGAAGGCGCCATGTTTGTGGGTGTTAAGAAGCTCATTAAACCGGAAGACAACTTGCTGATATCCGGAAAGCTTCCACCTCAGCAGCCCTAGCGGCCAACTGACGTACTAAGATTGCCTCAAGCGGCTGATAATCAAGATAAATGACAGTTTTAGTCTCGCGGATTGCGCCCTCTGTTGGTGGTTAGGCGACGTTCGTGTGGTTAATCCAGCTCTCCACCACCAGTCCTTGGGGTGTGGGGTGTGAAGACATCGTTGTCGGCACGGTCCCCTGGGGTGGGGCTATGGGTGGTTGGTCGATGGTGAGGTGGTGTGGGATGAGTTTAGATGTAGTCTATTGTTGTCCATTTTGTACTAGTCATGATTGGAGATTTCATATTCATTTTAGTTCAATATTAATTGTACTTACATATATAACGTTTCCTGATCTTGTTAGAGAATAAGGTAATTTTAAATTATTACCTGGAACCCGTATTTCGCAGGGGAATGTTCGGACACAGTTCTTTTTATATATTATCGTTGCGAATTAATCATGCTTCCCGTGATATCACTTCACTTTGAACCACCTGTCAGGGATAAGTTAAATTATTTCAATGCAAAGTACGTTACAGCGATGTGTGGCGAATAGGTCCAGCCATCAACGGCGAAAGAGTCCTGGTGGCGAAAAGGCCCCGGTGGCGAACGTCCCCGGAGCCTAACCGGATAAAACCACATTATGAAGAGTTCTGAAGATGTCAGCGCCCATGATGCATTTCGTCGTCGAAAAATCTTTAACGGTAATATTTAATATGAAGTTTGTACGGTTGTCGACTGGATATAGCTACTTAACAAAGTCTGATAAGTACAAGATGACTGTCAATAATGACGATATAAAGAGATAATTGGAACAGAAATATTAGGGAGAGATGGGAATGCGTAGGGTGTGTGTGGGGTGATATGTAGGCTGTATGATCCAAGTCGATAAGATAAGTTCTTCGGATACGGGGCAGCCCGAGCGACATCCAAAAATCGTATTATATTATAAAGCTATTACATTTGTCATGGTAACAACAATCATTGTAATATATTTGTACTCTACCAGTAAAATATATCTACGTTATATATCGAGTGTGTACGTCAATCTGTACGTGGGAGTGTCGATGTGTTTGCAACATCTGAATGATTCATCAGGGAACGAATTTCTGACTACCTATATTTGCTACTAAGAAGCGTAGTAAAATATCATCAGTCTTGTTACTTGCTGTGTCATGAACAACTTAGAACAATGGTATCGTCAGACTAAACAATCTTTATTGTTGTTGTTGTTATTGTTGTTGTTGTTGTTGTCGTCGTCGTCGTCGTCATCTTCGTCCCGTTTGTCATGTCTGTATTACCAATAACGACTTCATCTCACGTTGACAGTAAATGTGGCTGGCGAGTAGAACAAGTAGAAACTGGACAAATTAATAACGACACATTGTCATTAAATAAATGATCAAAGAATGTCACTCGCTTTCTGTCAGTTGGCTTTAGTTTCAGGTGGGATGCTGTCTGGATAATACCTTCATTACTCTCACTACACGCTATCATTTATCATTACAACACACACGCGCACACGCGCGCGTGCACGCACACACCCTCTCTCTCTCTCTCTCTCTGTTTTCCATTTTGTACATTTTACCATCAATGGTATAATTACCTAATGGCGCGGTAGAGAGACTCACTCTCTCCGTATAAACAACGAGCCGCTTTTAATGAAATCACCTGGATTATCGCTATCTACTCGAGCAGACAATGGAGCATATTACACCATTAGACCATTAATACCTGGATGTGTTTAGTTGGCATTTCGGCGTTCCCTTTCATATAGTGCTATAAAGGTGCGCCACGCAGCCATTGTTACGCGGACACGCCTATTTGGAGATGCGGGTAGCAAATGGCATTAAACCTCTAACGAGACGATGGACACATATATCATTTTTTTAGCCAATAATAAACAAAAATTGTTGCCATTAACCAAGCGGGAAAATGACGAAATTGATGACGTCAATGATGAAGACACCACGTGTCTCCTTAAGCGGATGATAATGTTCGATTAGTCCTTGACTGGCCTAATTTAGGACGGTCCAACGACTAAAGAAGCATGACGATTCTTTTTTTACTATTGTCTACTAAAATCATACTGTACTATAATATATAAGGGCTGACGGTCAGGTCTGACAAGATGTGGGAAAGTATTACAGGAGAGGAGGGCCTTGGTGAAATGTGTTCTAGAATTAAATTTTTTTAAACCGAACAAACAATGGACATATTATATATAACAGCTCTCTCTCTCTCTCTCTCTCTCTCATCTATCTATCTATCTATCTATCTATCTATCTCTCTTCTATCTATCTATTATTATTATATATATATATATATATATATATATATATATATATATATATACGGAGAGAAAAGAGAAAGAGAGAGAGAGAGATTTGTCCATCAGATTCCATCCAGTCTCCCTGTCTAGCCTTCCATTAAGTCAAACGTTATATTGTGGAACAAAGGAGGATACTTGAGAGTCGGTCGGTGATTCAGTAGAAGAGCGTCACACTTAAGGCTGAGAGAGTCTGTAGGCGGGGTAGTAATTACTTGTGTTAGCCAAGTAATTACAAGGAGCGGATCAAGTAGGATCATCGACCTCATTACCGGACATGAGCCGATCTATTGTTGTCCTTTATTTGATCGGACGTGTAACCTGATCTGTAACCAGTCTGGTTACAGACTTGTAACGTCGATTGTCAAATCTCGTTAGTAGTGGTCATAACTCTGGTCTGTTAACACACCTCTATTAACAGTCCTCTATTAACAGTCCTCTATTAACAGTCCTCTGTTAGATTACTTTGTTTGTAGATAGCTATATTAATATGATGAAGTGTCAGATGATGTGTCAGTTTAGTGTATAAGTCTACGACTTACTGTCTTAATGATAAAATTGTTTGAGAACTTTGTGAAACAAGAGACAAAAGTATCCTGTTACCGTTTCGTTATCAGGATAAATTAAAAGATTGTGTGTGTGTGTGTGTATATATGTGTGTGTGTGTGCATGCGTGCGTGCGTGCATGCGTATGCGGGTGTGGGCGGGGGTTACCCTTATAGATAACAGTTTCCGAAGTATTCCATTCTTTTTTAAACATCAGTTAAATAAAACATCCCCAAAAACAACCAAAATGACAAATAACCTGAAGGTGACACGACCACATTATAATCTCCACTTTCAACTAACAAATATTATTCAAATATTATTCTTATTTATTTCATTGTTTTCTCCCGTTTCGTTGGTTTTCCCTCCAGATTCCAAAGAATTAGCGTCTCAGATCACATCAGAACCAATTGTTATTTTCTAACCGAATCCCTCCCATTTTTGGCTTCTATTTCTAAAGATGTTGTATTATTTATGTAATAACATTCGTCAAGCAAATCCTTCATGTTTTACAGATTTACCTTTGAACGTTTGAATGAGATATTTTTTCACCGACAGAATGTGATTTTCCGGCGACGTACGCTTTATATTGTCACTAATTAACTCCGAACACAATCCGATTTCTCGCGAGAGAAGATTTCAAAGAAAATCGCATCTTCCCTCGTCCCGTACAGAGTTTGTTTTCCGTGCTGACGGTATGGTATTGGCTGGGCGTGCCTCTCTCATCTCACCCCCCCCCCACTCCCTAAACTGCCCTTCTTCTAGTCAATGAGGATTTTAACAATGTGCTAAGCGGCTCACTCTACTCAAAGGCCAGATAATCTTTATGAGGAGATAAACAAGTCTGGTGTCATCATTTCTATCTCATCAACAGGTTAACAACATTTTTTCTGAGCTCAGTTTGTGGAGAATGTTTTATTGAGATAGGTAATTGTTATTTTGGGAGCAAGTAGATTTTATATTTGGATAATGTCATATCAAAAGAGGGGGAGGGAAGAAAGAAAAAAGTTTCAGATGGGCGTTACACTTTAGTTGCGTGATACCATGTTGCCAAGAAATTCTATCTATCTATTTATCTATATCGGGGCGCCTCCACGGCCTAACTGGTAGCACTGTTGGCCACATATCTATAGCACCTGGGTTCAAACCCCGGCCTAGTAATGTCAGAAGGGTATTTCATCTTTCACTTCGCCTCATTACATTTGGAGGTCGTTCGGCCCTTTTGGCCTTCCTTGTGCACAGACGTGGCTGTAAAACAGCAACATTTTACGTCTATCTATCTATCTATCTATCTATCTATCTATCTATCTATCTATCTATCTATCTATCCATCTATCTATCTATCTATCTATCTATCTATGTATCTATCTACTTGCTCCATTGTTCGTAATCATATTATTTTAACTAGTAATCTTCATTTGAGCCTGTCAACAGTAATATCTAACAATAACACTAATGTCTACTCTTTTATTTTTTTCAAAGTAATTATTACTATGATATATATTATTATCTGTAATGTATTTAACATATAGAATGGAGGGGGTTAGGTTGTTTACTGCAGAAGCGTTCAGGACAAATCGAAATTTATGGGTGAGTGGGTGTGGGTGTATGTGATGAAGGAGGTGTTCGTTATGGCTCTACCCCATCCATATATCCCCCCCTTCTTTATATACATAAGATGCCGTAATACTGTTATAAATGTAGATGGTACCCCAAAACTAATACCACCCACCTAACACCCATCTAAGATCCGCATCAGAGTACCAGTTCACACCAAACACTGTCAACCACACACACACACACACACACACACACACACACAGAGAGGGAAAGATGGAGGGAGGGGGGATACCCATAACAACAACAACAATAATAACAACGGCAGAACCTGTAGCGAGGCTAAATTGTGTTAAGGTGATGAAAGCCGAGCTCTAGAGGTCTGAGAGCGACTAGACCTTGGCGATACTTGAAAGGTTAGCTGCGCCAAACCCGCTCTATCTGGGGACAGGAATAATGGAAGTTCTCGGTAGTGTCTTGATTGAAACACTACCTCGCTGGCTTACTACGGGCTCGGAGTTATTTTATACGAATTGATAACGTCGCTTCCCGCGGGACCAGCTTTGCTATTAAGCCGAGCAGCGGCAGGGCCGGCGCTGGAGAGGATCTGCTTAAAAGCAATTTGTCATATTCAAATTGAGCTCCGCCGCGCCGGCTCTCGCCCGCGACGAGACGTGTAAAATCGGGCGAGATTTGGTGCGAGAACGGCCCGTTGCTATGGGTAACGAATGGCGGACGGACGCGACAAATCTGGCGCCATCCGCTGTGAGGCGTCCCCGAAGGAGGCGCGGCGACTCTCCGGGGGTTGTGAGAGTAGATACATTCAAGAGAGAGAGAGAGAGAGAGAGCGAGAGGGGGGGGGATGAGTGAGTGGTTGTAGTGATGATACACGACATAAGAGGTGGCATCGAACGCCGAGACTGCAAAGATGACGCTCCGCTATCTAACGGAACCTGTTGCTCCCTGATGTTAAGCGCAAAAATTTCCTATGTAGGCATCGTGAGAGGGGAAGTTTGCAATTAGGTATTTTGTCAGGTGTTTCGTCATTCTCACTTGTCAACCACTTCACGCCATATCCCCTAATATCGCTCACCAAAGCTGAGCTGTAACGAAAGTGGTTTTTCTAAACAAACAAACAAACAAACATAACTTGTGATCTCAGCTTCAAAGGTTAATTATTCACATTATTTATTATAGAATTTAGCAAAATTTTTATAATTTATTTCCAGGAAATAAATTAATTTAATGAGTTAATACTATTTTATTTTTACGATGACTCACGGGGAGAGGTTTCATTTTTCTTCTTCTCAGTAGATAAAACTTTTACTTAGCAATATAAGAACTTGATTAATAAACATACTAATAATTGGTTAGTTTAATGTGTTGATTAAAGAGATAACATAATTTTTTATTCCAGACCTTCATGAAAAATTGTTCGATAAGAAGTGATTTGCATGAAGTCATGCGCCACCTAACGATCTTTAACTTCGACACGGATCAAATCCTCAGAAGCATGTTTTTTAATTTACCCTTTGACTTTAGAAATGTGTCATGTTTTTGTTACAGAACTTTTTTTATTATAATTCCACAGAAACCGAATATTCTGTTTTTCCGTTTTTCACACAATATATTAAAACCTTTCCGAAAAGTGGATTAATTACAGATAGCATCAAACTCCCTTTAATTTATCTGTCATCTATTGTGTTCACTTCATTACAAATAATTACTTTAAATATTTTTCAATCTGATATGCTGGAATAAATATGAAATATTGCTAAATTTGCGGTTCATTTTCTTTACAGAGCAAGCTGAATCGGCCAAGGCATCTGAGAAGATAATGCGTCGAAATAAAAGATGGTACTCCGGAGAACGTCAATATGGTTAAACTTAGTTCACCTCTAACATATCACAAAATTGTTTATCGTTTCACTCACCATCTTCATCGCTAAACTGAGGATATCCGGTGGCGGGCGCTGTGGTTAAAGTGGATTTGTTTCCCTCGGCAGGCTATATCCTCGGCTTTATGTCCCACGTGACCAGTGCCAAACAGTCCTTTCCCAGGATCACAGAGAAATAAATATTCAAGCAAAAGGTAGGATAACAAATACTCTTTGTTATAATGTCTATCTTTAATATTAAATTCTAGTCATAATTTATAAATCTAACAACATTTTATATTATAACTTATTATTTTAGTTCGCGTCATTGATTTATCATATTTACCTCGTAAATATTCGGCCAGAACTGGGCTATGTCTGAAGGATGTTTCATCTTTCATTTGACCTCAGTACCTTTGGAGGTCGCTTGACCCATTTAGACAATTCGTGTGCAAAAGGTAGGCGTAAAATAGCAATACATACATTTTCCGAGTGTTCATCGTCTAGAACTGGCTTTGTTCGCTATATCATTAAAGACGCTGAAAAGGCGTCATTAAACATCCCTTTTGTATCTTTTTGTCATTCAGCTTTCCTTTCTAGCATATCATCATATTTACTCTGCAATTATACATGGAAAGTATAGTTGATGATTGAACACTGCCGTCATTTAATTTTCCAAGTAATTAGATATATTATGTTAACGACAATGTGACACGATAATAAAATATCTAGAATATATATATATATATATATATATATATCGAGTGTTTATACCGTATTATCGTCAGTATATCAGTGAACTGTGAACTAGAGAACGATAGAAGAAAGTTTATATCACTAAATGATAATTGAAAACATAAACAGTGTCAACGAGGCATACAATCCCGCTATGACATGCTAAATACATGGCTGTCTGAACAGTAACTCAATATGTGGTATAAATAGGTATTTACCGGTTGAATTTGATAAGTTAACCCTGGCTATTTCATTATGATGTCACTGTGTCATATCCAAAGGAAAAACAGCGGACTATGATAGAAATGGTTCAATATTAGACTCACAAAAACTAATATAATTGTCCAATTGATAGGTTTTTATTCGCGCTGACATTGTTGTTTCGTGATTTACTTAATTATTATAACTATTAATCTAAAGTTCTTCTTCGCGCTGTTAATAGTGAACGTTTGGGATGCTGCGAGGGATAGGGCTATTATTCATTTACACTCAGAGATGTCGTTATATTGTGGTGGTGTCATCTGAGTTCGAAGTTGGCCAGCTGTTACGCGTTCGTATCAAACTATGAACGAATGTCGAACTTTGACGTACACACATAAATGTCTATATACATATGGCGCTTAATGATGTGATATTTCAGGATCTATTTACATCATACGTCATACCAATATCCGGTGTCTTGGTAATTGTCGCCTTACTCAAAGATTCCCTACGTAGATTCTACCTCAGGATCCGGTCAAATATATCGGTCCACATTGATGAGGTGTACGAACGAGCCACCTGTAAACATAAAGAGAAGCTGTTTGCGCAGTTGCTCCAGCTGTCGCAGAGCATCGACAGACCGCTGAAAATACTTGAACTGAACATAGGATATGGCGATAATTTTAAATATTACCCCGCAGGTTGTGATGTAGGTATGTAGACTCAATAATATTGGGGAAATATTATAAAATTTGTCAAATCAGTTCTCCTTATTGATCTAATCAATAAAATTAGATTTTTGTTGAGGTAACTTTCACATGTTAATTTTAATAACAACAATAATATGGTTTTTAAACATTATTTGTTTCATATAGATCTATAAAATGCACTTTGTTACAAATTGGTTATAGTCTAGATTTATGTCGTGAGAACAAAATAATTAAAATACCAAAATAAAAAAAATTAATTAATTAAATTTATTAAACATCATATAGATCTATTTATAACTAACAAAAATAGCCTACAAACATTTATATCCATTATTGTAATACTGATCGTTATTGAACGTTTGTATTTATAAATTCAAGACAAATATAAATTTATTCCCAAAACGACACGTGAGATGTCTGGATATGACGTCACATCATATAGTTGCATTACGTGTTGTCATGGTAACGTAGTGTTAGCATGGCTTGATGATATTTCGCTTTGTTTATGTCGTGTTGGTTAATTAGCTCCGTCTAACTCTTTTATGACCTTGACATTTATGTGACCTTCATCTCATCCGCAGTTTGCCTGGATCCGGACCCCTATTATGAAGATTATATCCAGAATACAGCGAGCGAGGATTATCCACAGATACGCTTCTTGGATTTTGTCGTGGGAACAGGAGAGGTAATATTTATGACTTTGTGATAATACATTTTTTTTTGCTGATTCTCGGGTTATAGTGGGTTAGATTAAAACAAGCCAAATTTAACTTCGGGGCCATCTGATAGCGAAGTGGTTAAAGCGTTGTGGTGCTAACTCCCAGGTTGTCGGTTCGAATCCAACTTCTACCTGTGATTATGGGATGTTGTCCTAGACCGTCACATATACCAGGTGTGACTAGAGACGAAGCTTTCCAACACAACATTAACAATTGAAATTTAAACAAAAATCTTGTAGTTTTTGTTATCATAATACAGACGTGAAATTGATAGTAAAAGAGGGATCTTCAGCTTTCTTGTAATGATAATATTAAATAGTGTTAAGTAGAAGGGATTCTTTTTCTATATTTACCAGTTTTATTATTATTTTCAGATATTGTGTGGTTTACCAGACTCTTGTCTAGATGTTGTTATTATAACTCACGGCTTATGTCATGAAGCTGATCCATCCAAAACTATTAAAGAAATATTCAGAATTTTGAAAAAGGTAATAAATGATGCCTAATCCGGAATGTGTGTGTGTGTGTGATGGTAGATAAATGATGCGGTATGGTGGGAACAAATTGGACAGGTTTCTGTTTCGAACCCACTAACATGCTGTTGTTCTTTAACAAGATAACTGGTTGACTGTAATGAGCAAGCGCGCTATTGGATTAGATGGATCATTGTGAATTATGACAGGCAGTAACTGGATAAAACCAGGGGATATCTCCGTCAAGTATATATCTACATGTCGGGGAATGTGAATACGATAAAATGGTCATTGGTCGTAACTAAATAAACATATGTAACTTTCTGTAACAATAACGCTCATCATTAAAATATAAGTCAGGTTCTCGATGTTGGTTTTGAACCATCAAGTTGAATGGACGAACTAGTATGCATATTTCCTCACACACACACACACGGGTTTCATTATCAAATGTAAGCCTAACTGTTCGAAATGGTTGTAATAACTTATAATAATAATAAATGGTAGTTAATTGCACAAATTCGACAGTTGTAGAATTAGTACAAATAATTAACTTCCTAATCGGATATCATCTAATTGTCTTAACCTGGTCAAAACAGCAGTTCAAACCAACTGACCTGCCATCTAGCGAGTAAATCGCTTACTATCCAGTGTATTTATTCTGAAGATTTGGCTCCAGGCTGAGCTACAAAATAGAGAATTAACTTGCTATATACCATCGAAAGTGTATTTATTATCTAATAGATATATTATCTTTAGAACATAAATAATATGTGTTTAATTATATTTCTCATTATTGATTTCAGGGCGGTCGTCTATACTTCATAGATCACACGGTAGCTTCTAGATGGAGTTTTGTGTACTTTTTACAACTTCTAGTTCAGCCGGTGTACTGGACGCTGGGAATGTCCTGTGATTTTAGAAGAGACGCTGTGAAAATGCTCCAGAACTGTCCATTTAAACGTACAGAAAACGAAATCTTTCGTTTAGAAATGAGTCGGTTCTCGCTTGTGGACCGCCTCCTGGTTCCTCTCTGGCGGAGAGTTCACGTGGCTAGTGCTGCCACCAAGTGAATGAACAACCAACTATTTATGTGGATTTAGAGAAAAACAAGGATTTGGTACATATGTATATAGCAGTTGGACACATTTTACTTTAGAACCGAACCTGATGAAGTTTTAAGAACCTCTTAAATTTGTCAAACTTATACACAACTCGTACTTGTGTTTGGAGGATAATTCACGAGAGGCTCACTCATTCAAAACTAATTAGTGTCCACAAAATGATAAAGATTTCTTGCTATTTTTACTACAGCGTAACCAGAGCAGTAAATCCCACCCAAAGGTAGTCATTGTACCATAACTTATATAAGACTATCCCACCCATCTCAAGTGATGTATTCTTGTAATAAATAATCCAACAAAGACTACACATATCAAATGTCCTTAGCAGTTAATGTTCCATTACCTGTACTTTAATACTGAAGTAATTTCGGTTAATAATGTAAATAAATATGTCAAATAGATTTGCTAAATTATTAATAAAATCCATTGATTTACTAGTTGTCTTCATTAAACAGATCATTATTGTTGATTGAGAAATACACTAAAAAGTAGATATACACCAAGAAACAGCAAAAATCAAAATTTCGATATTTCTGATTTTACACTCGATATTTAAAAATTATAGTATTTTATGGAAGTTCAAATCACTATATATTTTTGCAAATCATACATTTCCATACAACATGAAAACACTTTCAGCCTATGATTTTGACTAGTTTTTGTTCTTGGTTAATCAAGTTTTCATACAAGTTCATTATTCTTAAAAACAAATTAAAAGATATGGTTAGAACTACATGTGTAGTTACAAATTAATTACACCAAATGAATGATTAGTAGGAATATTATAAGTAAAAAAACCAGCAAAAATTGAAATCTGGATGAATTATTTATTGTTTATAATTAGAGATCTTGTACAAAGATAAGCAAACATCCTAAAATAAGGGTTAAACATAACTGAAATTAAACATAATATATGTGTTTAAATTGCAATATTATATACTGTATACATACTAATCTTGTCTGAACAAATAAAATTATTTCCAAATAACAATTAGGCTATCAATTTACAACAAATGGGGTTATTTGGTAATTATATAATGCAATTACCCAGGCTTAACTGTTCTAACTTTTGCCTAATGATGACATTATATTTACTGCTGAATTATGACCAGCAGATGGTCTTATTGTTTACATCAATGAAACCAAATTTATTTCCAAGAAATACATTTATAACAAATGCTATACCTAGTAGATGTTATTAAACAAGATGATATTATTACATGTGAACAAAATGTTATGAAATAAAATGAATTAACTGGATATACAAAACTTATTGAAAATATCAAGTCTCATAGTCATACATGTGGCATTGCTGTGCATCTTGTTTTTCAGTATATTTGATATAATTTGTTAACACTTGTTATACTTACAAAACAGCACACACACACACACATGCATACAAACCATAAGTTCTAAATATATCATAATTAATATAAATCTATTATTGATGTACAACCTAAACAACAATAACAACACTAATGTTGTACTCCACGCTGCAACATCTGTTGAAAGCGATTTGTTATGTGTAATGATGTGTCTACAAATCTCTCGACACAGTTTGTGAAGCAGGTCTCGGTCCTACTGTCCATCTTATCACGCATTTTATCAATACACTGATCCCAACAAATGTCCATCAAACGGTGAATCTGTGAGTGGAACAATGCTCTCTGTTGTTCTAGTTGTATAAACTGTTGTAGTTCCTCTTGATCTCTATCACTTGGTGCCATCTTAGCTGGTTACCTAGAAATAGAGAAGTAATTAACAAATTATGATTCTGGAAAACAAACAACAGAACACAAGAAAACTTACCTCAGACAACTCAATATATGACAGACCACCCTGATCCCCCTCATACTTGAATCCACTGAGCCCCATATACCTCAAAGGGTCAGACCATTAAACCCCCACATACGTCAGACCACTCCGGTCTAAGTACTTAAACCCACTCAGGCCACACACACCTCAGACCACATCCACATACATCAGACCATCCAGCCTGCACATACCTCTCAGCCCTAATACCTAAAACCAATCAGCCCACACAGTCCCCACATACCTCAGACCATTCAGTCCCCACATACCTCAGACCATTCAGTCCCCACATACCTCAGCCCACACAGTCCCCACATACCTCAGCCCACACAGTTCCCACATACCTCAGCCCACACAGTCCCCACATACCTCAGACCATTCAGCCCCCACATACCTCAGACCATTCAGCCCCCACATACCTCAGACCATTCAGCCCCCACATACCTCAGACCATTCAGTCCCCACATACCTCAGACCATTCAGTCCCCACATACCTCAGCCCACACAGTCCCCACATACATCAGCCCACACAGTCCCCACATACCTCAGCCCACACAGTCCCCACATACCTCAGACCATTCAGTCCCCACATACCTCAGACCAATCAGTCCCCACATACCTCAGACCATTCAGTCCCCACATACCTCAGACCATTCAGCCCCCACATACCTCAGACCATTCAGCCATAACAAATCCCAGTAATTTTAGTAAACTTAGTCTCTCCAAACAATAATAATAAATAACACTAATATAGATTTAATAAAGTGATCTTACTATCCAGAACCATTATAATATACAGAACAATGATATTCCAATAGGATGCTACCTAAAACCCAAGAAGAAATGTGAATAATCAATATTATTTACTCATAAAAGAGTTTTTAGGATATCATACACTTAAAGAGATCACCATTTCTAATCTAACAAAGAACAAATTAGGGGCTGACACTGCTATGACTTGAACCAATGCACATACACTTGTAACCATATTTGAACCAAGTTTTGGGGATGATGGATGTGAATTCATAAAGGTATTCCAATGCAATGCCACCAATAGATTTATAAGTTGCTAGTAAAGTGTTGAGATGGTTATGATGTCTCAACATCAGTCAATGCAGTATTTGTAGAACTGGACTGATATGATGATATTATTTAGTTTATGTAACAATTAGTATACGAGTTCGGCCATTCTCTACTCATAACCAGATATGCCATTTAATAGGGAATTACAAAAAGATGTAACAAAGGTATGAACCATTGTAATAAGTAATTCTTTTAGACAATGGATGCTCAACACATGATGATATGTTCATTAATATTAATATCATTGTCAATAATAACCTATATAATTGTTACTAACACGTTAGGGGTAATTGAAGATTCACCATTGTTTGTGATGTTGGTGTATTTAAGGATTTGACAATGTGGTGAAACCAAACAGATAATATTTGTTTCTAAATCATTTTTTTTACATCATCCATCATTGAATATCACCAATGCAATGTTCCTTGTTCTCCAAGAAAATGAAGAAATGTGATTTATCATCAAGATCCTGTGATATATATATAACTGTCTGTCAAATAGATAAAAGTGTGAAAACCAAAAACTAAATGTTATGGTAACAATGATATAACCAGATAATAATAATAGAACATTAGATATAATACCATGAATAGACATCCGGCATGAGAGTGGCCTCTGAGGAAAGGAAATGGCTGAGCAAAGTGAGCCACATGTAACCGGGGGTTTGATGGGTGCACTGTAATTATTGAAATAGGCATTATTATTGAAATATTATTGAGATAAAGGTAATGACATTTTATTTATTTTGTAGAATTTTTTCCAATATTTTCTAAACACAATCCACTATTAATTAATGTATTATAATAAAGTAATAGGTAGTGATATATATATATATATATATAACAACATACTAAATAATGATTGATTATATGTATAATCAATCTATTTTCATGTGTATATGACTACACTACTATAAACTGGAATATGTGAGTGAGAGATAATTTAGGATTTCGAAAACACTGCAATTTTCCTGAAAAAACAATTAGATCAAAACAAAGGATGTGCACTTATTTAAAAGTGATTAAAGTATTAGCTTATAACTTTCTCGAGCTTTCTCCAATGGCCAATTTCAATATTTTCACTAATATATCGAACAGATTATCATTATTTGCCAATTCACCCACGATTGCTATACCCTAAAATATGCTAAATGTCAAAACATCCACACAAAATTTATAGTGATATATAAGTTTGCCAATAATAGGGTGCACACAGTGCCCCCTATACCTATTTTTACCTGTCCCTATATTTTTTGGTCCCAATCGATACAACATGAACCAAGAACTACATTTAAAGGGTTTACCATTAGTGTGAATATGTACATAGAATAACAATATTCTGGTAAATGAATGTGCAGTTAATTCATCAACGTAATAATTAAGTTTAAAAAAATGTACTCAATCAGTTAGAAATGCCAGTTTTTAACATGTTTACATGGAAACCACTGCCAGAATAAGTAAATGTCCAAGACGTCTAGACTCTATCATCTATATCTTTATATGGTAAATGTTCATGTTTGTCTGGTGCAGTGTTCTGTCTGAACCTGATATAATTTCTCATGTGTCTCTCACCATGATGAATTGCAAAAAATCATACAACTTTAGTTAGCCTGCAAGACAGAAAACTCCATCATAAATCAACCATCTGTTCTGAATTAAATGACTGTCACAAAGAATGTGAACGACTCATCAGAAGATGCTGATAGTCTTGATACTCACTCAGCTGAAGTATATAAACAAGATCCTCTACAGCAGGACCATCTAACACGAAAACAAGACACTTTGCCTACTGGACTACAAGTATTTGATGTTTAATGTTCCTCATACATGATGGCTCCTACCAACAGAATCAGGTGGCAAAGTGTCAATCTCATACTTTGTAATTTTTATAACAAAATGTATGATCTTGTGATATCTGATCCCAAAGCATGCAATATGTTGCACATAACACCAAACTGAAGAAAATCCTCAAAAGTCGCCATCACTCATCAACTATACTGGCTAGAGTCCATGAATACGAACAACATCTTTCAAGGTCATGGTCACATTCTATCAAAATAGAAAGAGAACAGAACAACCTAAAATCTGAGAGAAATACAGACAAGAGAAGTTACAAACAGAGATGGAACCAATGGGAGTAATCTCAACTGAGACTTATCCAAAAGAAAACAATGAACTCAATTCTTTTTGAGGACACTGGTGCTATAGAAGTTTGTTATTATTATTATTATAGATGAGTACATACTGGGATGGAGGCTTTCATATCACATAACATCGTATAAAATCCTAAATTAATATCACAAGAAACTAGAATAAAATTGACTCAACCACAACAGGCTGCTTTCACTGAAGTATCCATCGTGGAAAAATCACAGATACAAAGATTTGTGCTTGCGTACAAGTCTGGAACTGACAGAAAATTTGATGACATTATTTCAGATGGGACCTATTCTCATGGAATCACGATTTCTAATTAATGAATGACAGGTTGAAAAACATGCAACTAGTGATATATAAAATTGACTACAGATAATTCTTACAGTTGTGTGTTGCATATCTTATTCTTAATCCTGACTATCCAAGGACTACATTTCAATGTTCCAGTTCCCTGACCAAAGTTAGATGGATGGTAACACTGATCAACTGCCTGAAAATCTTCCCATATCCATCTACTCAACGCAGTGAATGGAATGCTGCTAACTATCAACAAATCAATGCAGCAATCACCAGAAGTGCATTGAAGGTATCTGACAAGCATCTTTGGTATCTAAGTATAAAGCTAGTACCACACTTGTTAAGGAGCAACACCCTAGCTCTTCATCATTGTCAACTTGCCAACACACTATTATAGTACGTCCACAGACTTTAAATGAAAATAAAGTAGATAAAGCCATAAGCAAATTTATTTGTGGCAATAAAGGAGATCTATTAGAATCATTAAATAGGGGAGACATGGACACACTGTATTACAACCAGGTTTCATACAAACCATCAACAATTAAATTCAAGGGTTTTCAAGGAATAAAAATTTTCAGGGGTATATATTTCAGTTTAACATATATGACATGATAAACTGGTCTTGTATACAAATGGACTGATAAATTAAATACCTATCTTGTGTCTACAGATAATCAATCAATCATTAAAAAGATTAATTACACAACAAATCAAGGAACTCATAGCAAGTAACAAAACCTACCATTTTCCAAAAATGTTAAAACGGCATTTAAACATTTAAGCCAATGTTTAAAAAAAATACTTTTAATCTATCCTTATGCAAACATTTATCTAATTCAATATATTACCCACTCATCCATTTCATCATACAACCTATTCAAATTACGCATGTACCATCTTAAAGTTTTAACTTATGAATTCCATGTATATGTTGCTGTTAATCTGTATAATCAGGTAATATGTACATTACTTGAAATTTTCAGGAATTCAGGTAATACGTCTATTGCTAACCGAGATATAATACAGATTACTTAAAAATTTCAGGTAATATACAAAGTGGTCCATTTACAGAGGTGGTTAAGTTACAGAGGGGGGGGGTCGTAGTTGGGGGTTTGACTATATTCTAATTATCCTATTTATTATATTTAACTGAGTAAATCTTGATGAAGAATGACATTCATGTTGGTGTTATATACATTGTAATCATGATTACAATGTAATCATGAATGAATGTAAGTCAGCACCCCACCCCAGAAAACTTGCCATGAAATATCTTCCTATCCCATAATCACCTGCGGCAATTGAGACTTTTTAGTACTGGACGGAAAATATTCTGCCCAGATTCTTGCCATGAAGGAAATTGTGTCTGAACAATGAGTGAATAAAAAACAATTTTCACTTTGATTAGTAAACTTTGTAACATTTACCATATATGGTTCAAATCAATTTCATGTGTTTCTACTGTTATCATTCAATATCATTTGTTTAAGAAAACTTTACTGTTTACACCACACATATTTTTCAATTTTCCATGTTTATAATCATAACATTAACATTCATATTATTCAGTTTTATACATCATGGTTCCAGCAGGCAAGGAAATATTATTTACCAGGACATTTCCATTTTCCAGGCCAAGATATGTGTGAAAATGCATATCATATTTATTCAATGTATGATCGATTATTGTCATTTTTGTGGTAGATAAATTCTTTTCAAGCCATCAGTTTCACCCACTCCCCATAACGTTATTTTTGGATCATGTAAAACTGGTAAAAAAAGAAAAACTCTATCCCTGCCTTGCTTGCAAATATCCCAAAATTGCTGCCTCGTTGCCATTTTTGGTGACGCAATATTTTTTATTTCACTGTTTCATCATCACCAAGCAGGACAAAATGATGCCACAAAATCCTATACATTTCTGCAACATCTACATAATACTTGTGGCCATTGGGGCTCTCCGTTTTAGTATTGACATACCATAACAAGTGTGACCTGTTTGGGAACAGGATGTTTTTGCAATATACAATTGTGCTTTGACTGTGACATATTAAACTCAGTTTGACAGTTCTTCTTACTTTTTGGGAAAATTGAATTTAATGCTATATATATATATATATATATATATATTTATGAACACGTGTTTACCCGTGATACTTTGATTAGTGCAGCAACAGGTTGATCACCACCATGATGTTCAAACATCAACTGCGTCAGGTCGGTGTGTGGGCCAAAAAAGAAAACAAATGGTAACAAAACTAATATATCTTTCGTGAACATTTGATAATTATTATTGGTCTCGTTGATTCTTATTTTTATTCCACTCACTCTTTTTTTCTCCATTTTAGCAATAAAAACATCACAATTTTGTAAAATATCGATATGCTAAATTGGTTGAACACTGCACAGATGAACTTTCTGAAGTCATCAAAACGCTGTACCCTCGCCTCAACTAGCTGCTATTGCACTAACTGTGTCAATGAGCTCTGGAAAAGTGGAGCAATTGTCCATGACAAAAGATTTGAACTGTTTGTTTGAAATGTCAAGTGGTTGTGAACGTAAGTAGTTTCTTCAAACTTAGATCGAAGGATTGCAGCAGAATGACTGGAACAAATTATCTTTTTAGTATCTGAATAAGGCCAGTCTTAAAAATAAATTGGTTGGGGGTTACATGGCCCAAAAAATCCATACGGTAGGTAGGAATTAATTTTTGTATTTATTTCTAGTGGAATATATTGTTCATGAAGCGCTTTTTTCATTCAACTACACGCATGCCAGTTATGATTCAGACTAGATAGATATCATACAACTTAAAAGCTTGTTTCAGATATAGACTCACTAGTATTTTCAATAGGTTTTCGGAGTCTACTAACAATTCACCATCATCTCATAAAGCACAACTCACCCTTGTTTTGGACCTCCAAATTTGGCACAAAAAAGGAAAATATACTGCAAAACTGCACGTGAGTTCTGATGACATATTTAAGTCATCGATGAGATGATTACACATAAATGTAAAACCACTATTTATTTGTTAAAACCACCAACAATGTATTGAACATAAAAAATAACTAATTTGTGAACCTTTCTAAATCAATATTTATGAATAAATAAAACATTTCTGTGACCAGATATTGTCCGGGATTCCCTCCCCCCCCCCCCCACTGTCAAGCGTATCTCCCCTAATGATAGTTAGTTTTTGTTCATCCATCTTGTGGTGAACATGATAATGTGTGGAACTGTTTGAAGTGAATAATGCAGACCACAAAATTGTTTTATTTAAGGTCATTCAGTACGATAAGTAAAACATAAATCCATCAGTATTACTTGCCATTGTTGTAGTACAAATGTACACAAAACAACTGATTTGTTGAAAGATTTTTAACAAGGATAGCCGAGCATCGGAACCGTGTTCGTTGACGTTAAAGGTCTGAGCACTCAATGCACATACACTGCATTTTTCTAGTGTTCGGATACGGAACTGTGTGTGCTGGTGTAAAAAAACTGAGCACTGAATGCACAAGTGCCTATTTTTTCTTGTTTCGGATGCTCGGACACAGATATAAAAAGATCCGAGCCAACGTGTTACAATCAAGTCAATACATTTGGACAGATGTGATATCTTTGATATCCTTTATTCTTGATTGAACATCTTCAAAGATGTCAAAAGCCTCAACCTAACTTTAGTTCAAATAAAAGTGTATTATGCTCAGCCGCCATATTTAAAAAAAGAGATAACGGGTTCGTGAGTTAGCGCATGCGCAAGTCCTTGTCGCCACCAGGAGTTAACGCACGTGCATCGAGCACTTGCAAACACAGTTCCTATGTTCGGCTACACAACCACTTCATTTTAACAAATATTCATCAGTCCACAAATAATCATATCTGCATGAGGTTTAAACGTCATTTGATAATAAAATGTCACCATGCATAATCGCCCCCACAAGCAAGGCAATTCGTCCCATATATGTGAAGAAAGTGCAAGTATGCCGATATTTCAATGTCCGACAAGGACTTGATATTACCAAAATTTAGACAGTATTGATACATTGTGCAGGGCGTCGAAGCAAAACACCAATCAAATGACAAATACAAGCATGAAAAAATTGCTGAAATGTATTTTTCATTTCTTCCCAATTCCATACGGCGGTTTTGGAATATAGTCCCCCCAACAAGATTATTTTTAAGACTGGCCTTATAATCAGATAGCTGTGCAAATATATTTAAAAATAAAATTGACAGCTATTTGTTAAGGATGGAAAACTGTCACTATAAGCCAAAGGCTTCCTTGTCCACATTTTGTCTGGAGTTTACAGCTTATCTTATTATAAATCTTCCTAAAAATGTGATTCATTATAATTATGATGGTTCCCTATCACATGGTATAAAAAAGTTAAGAGTGACATGTTTAGTTCGTGTTTTAGTTGAGGACCCCACTGAGGAACTGCCTTGCACCTGCATATCAGGGTTTAGCCCTGCACCAAGGGAGGTCAACTTTGGTGAGCTTGTATGCAAGTTCTACCAAAGAAAAGCAAACTGGGTTTATTGGATAAAAGGGCCACCCATTGCAATTACATCTGGCTTAGTTTACAGGGCTTCTGTATGGTGTACCTTCAAGTTGACCAGATCATCCCCGATCACACTTAACTTCCTTCACCTGGAACAACCATCCGACAGTGTTCCATCTAGGTTTTGAAAGGTACAGGGTGCAGTTGGCAGATGGAGGGCACCTTTGAAAGATATTTTTGAGAGAACATCATTTGAAATCATTTTTAGTTAACTTTGGGATTTAGTTAATATTCATCAAATGGAGCTTGTGACAGTATCATAATTACCAATAACACTGGGCACCCTATAAACACACAGGGCGCAGTTAAATAGGGGCAGGTCATTGCGCCACCATGTAATGGCCTAGCTGGAACACTGTCATCCCTGAACATGGAGTGGGTTATAACATACGCTGGAAGCCTGTGAACTGCGAGAATGGTGATTCTATACCGCTGTGAGCTATAAATTATACTGGAGTGATATATTTATATGAGATTGTTACGGCTGGCTATAATTGGTGTGTTTTATTCTGTTCTTAAATGACACAATATTTTTAATTCAAATATATCTATACTTAGTGACCAGTTAAAAAATATAAAACCTGGTTCGACCACACAGGGAGAATAGACCACAACATTAATACCCTATTCGTTATTTATTACACTTAATAGTTTTAGGCTGGGACATAATATATAACTGAATAATTGTTTTGTGTTTACTTTGAAACAATTTGCAACAATACGCCACCGAAAAACAATTAGCGACTGAAAGTGGGCATGTGAAAATTCTAGCCACTAGGTGTCAACATTTCACAAGTCAGTAAGCAACATTCGGGTCATTTAGTTTGTATTACATTTTCACCATGTTTGATATTCATTAGCTCTCTGTTTTATCCTTTCAAACAATAAATGTATGTAGAAATATAATGTACCTTTCATGTAAGTTTATGTCAATAGATTTAGAAATAACAAGGGAAACAAAAGTGGTCGATTCACCCCACCGTTTTGTTGATTCGCTCTTTGCAGACTATTATTTATGTGTCATCAGATAAAGATCATGAGAAGTATTTCTAATTTACATAAACTGTTAGTAGGATCATTTTCTCCGGTTACAGCCTTATGAATCATGTGACGATTATGTGACGTTTTATAGCCTAATTTACATCAGACGCAAAGATTCGAATCCCAGTCTGGGCATATCTGAAGGGTGTTTCAAATTTAACTTTGCTTCATAATGTTCGGAAGTTGCTCTGCCTATTTAGCCTACAATGTGCACAAAAGGGTCAGTAAAACATCAATCATCATCATCTATGTACCATGTTATAGATATATAATGAAGTTTTATGTCTTTTATAAATGCATGAATTTATAAAGTATTAAGTATTATGTACATATGACTAGCATCTATAGGCTAGTGAGATAAAATTAAAAGGGCCCCAGTGCAATTAGATAAATGACTCAATATTTTTTTTAATTTCAAATATATTTATACTTGGCGCCCAGTTAAAAAATATAATACATGGAAACAATATAGACAATACAAACAAATATATTAAAATTATACAATGTGGACTTAATGATAGGAATATTGACAATGTACACCTATGGACAAAATGTCAGAAATAAAGAATTTATTATATGCAATGTTTGCATTTGCAAATTTTAGAGTACGAGACATCACTTTGTCATCATTACATTCATACAATGAATTGAATAAAATACAATTAAACTTCTACACATACTGTTCCTTATTTATTAAAACAACTATAAGTCTATATTTATAGTGAAAGGCATAAAGCTCACATAAATATAATTTTTTAATGATGGCTAAAATTAAATGTCCCGGATTCAGCAAACTGAATTTGTCGATTATCTCTGCCATGTGTGGTTGAACCGCCCTGCACTGTGGTCGAACTTCCTGTACAGCCTCCAAATGGCAATGCCTTATTAGGAACATTAAACAGTAATACTTAAACTTAAATAGACTGGTAGTAAAGAACTTTTTGCCGATTGCTGTATTGGGTATACTAAGATCAAACCATTGCACTTTGAAGTGTAAGGTGGCCTAACCTCCCCACCTCTCCCTAGAATAGATCTACTGTGTTTTGTATTTAGATCTACTGAACCAACTAGATCTATATTTATAGTGAAAGCTCACATAAACATAATTTTTGAATGTTGGCAAAATATCCCCCCTGCAAATAATGGATAAATGTCCGTTGGCTGAATCAAGTAAATATCCCGGATTTGATGTAACCAGTTAATCAATCATATGACATATCACAACATATCATATGATTAAGTTAAACAGTTAGATCTAATGAGTTATGAACAAACTAATCTAGACTAGATTATTTATATATAGTATACTACTACTAGACTAGTGTATATATTATATATATATATATATATATATCAAAAACATTACTTGTATCTTGAAAAAGATAATTTGTTTTTGATAATCTCGGTCAGGTGTCTTCTAATCCAATTCGGTTTCAACCTTAAGAATACTTCTTTAGTGAAACACACGTGAAACAAATTATAGACTGGGTAACGATAATACGAGAGGTCAAGATATTCCTGCGCGCCATCTAGCGGATTTATTCAGAAATGAGATAAATGCGCCTATATAAAAAACGCAACTATCACATAATAATATGTTGTGTGTGTGTGTGTGTGCAATGTTCTTACTTTACTGTTAATAATGACCATGTAACAAATAGATTTTTGAAGATAAATTTGTAAACAATTGCAATATTTTATGTCGATCTCTCTCTCACTCTATCTCCCACTCATTCTCTCCGTATCTCCCACACCCTCTCTCCCACTCTATCTCCCTCTCTATTTATTATATATTTTGTATTGAATCTTGTTAATTTGTAACACCAGTGAATCTTGTAAATGAATATCACCATAATTATTATATGAATTGGGTGTATATTAATTCCATTTGACGGTTTTAGTAAATAAAATCTGTTTACAACTACCACGAGTTAATCATGTGTTCCTTCTTACTACTACTAGTGCTTGGGTACAGATACACACATCAATATTATACAATATAGTCATCAGTACAATTATATTAGCATGTAATCAATATAATCATGTAATCACAAAAGTTTTAATGTTTATTCAACCTTCTAAACATTCATAAAAGCTCATCAGGATTTAAGCAATTATCTATGAAATGATTATTTAACATTACTGAAAATCAGGACCAGAATAGTTCAAACTATGTTAATAATTAGTATGCACACTTTGATCAACTCTTTAATTACTATCTAGTTCATTCCAGCTTACTAAAAATTTAAAGACATTTAAGACTTCATAAAAATACTTGGTGAATTCTTTTAGATTGATAATACTTTATGATTACATGTATAGTGCAATAATAATACTTATAAGTAGAATCATGAAATTTGAATAGAAATATGATAAATACAATACACTAAATTCATCAAAAATCAAAGTTAAAAATTACTTTCATGCCATTAATATTCTCATATAGGCCTACATATCATATCTCATGCAATAATTCATATAATACATTTCTGTATTTTCTCAGGAAGACTTAATAAACAGGTTATTCTCACAGTAAATAGAAATAATAAACATCAATAATTGATGATTTAGTTTCAACATTTTCAGTTTTAATTAAGTGGAATATGGCATAAGCTGCATATCACTGAACCACATCTCTATTGTTGGGATTTAGCCAAAGATAATACACTAAACTTGTTTAGACTGATATGTTTAGCTTCATTCAGGTCTGTAGACTGCAAGATGAATTTCCACATTAAAGTAAGGTGGCCATATAACAGGTGTTTGTTCACAGGTGCATCTTTCCCATGATAAAGTGAAGACATTAAAATTTCAACTGCCCTCCATTTCGATTCTGTCTCATCTTGAAGAAAGAAATCCAGAAAGTCTATTATTAGGATAGAGATTACAATGTCCATGATTGTTTTGTCTTCCACAAATATTTCAACTGTGTTTTGTGCCAGTTTCATAATTTTCAGCTTGTTATTAGAAGTCAGTTTACCAGAGAGATAAAGATCTTTGACAGTATGCCATATGTACATAGTTTGATCCCGACGTAGTTTTACTTCACACATTGAGACTGGTTCAGTAAGTAATCTCTCGGCTGTGTCTAGGACAATGCGGAGGACTTGATCTGGTATGGCGGCCTGTTGCACGGTAGCAAGTACTTCCTATGCTTTTTGATACGGGTCCCTGGGCAGAGTTTTGAGCAGACTTTCCACAGAGTGTATGGTTTTCCACAGGAATTGCATGTGACCCAGGATAGCTGTCACTATTGGTGTGATTGTATTTGGTTACAGACCGATTCAATTACCCATGGCGCCATCATGCGGCTGAATATCACACTACAGTATCGGGTTAGAAGTCTAAGAATCGCTGTGTTGAATGGCGATTTACTCGTGTAGTGGCCGATATATGTCTTACCGAAAAGCTGCATTTAGGCTATTTACCAGCTATATTAGGATTTCATTTATAGCCCATTAGGGGTATGTGATCTCCAGATAATAATTTAGCATTTAATAGGAATGAAATAGACTTCATCCAATAGATATATGCCATTAAACTAAGTAACATTCAGCGCGATTTGCATGGCTGTCATGATCCGGCCTGTCTAGTTCAAACTTATTTTTTGTAGAACCTTTACCATCTGACATGACGATGTGAATGGATAAATCAATGATCACATAGATTATAATTCAATGGGTTATTCCTGTTGCTGTAGCATTGATATTTATGCATGATATCTTGTATTGAAAGTGAGCTGTTTTATTTTCTGAATCAGCTGATCGTTACATGTTAATTACATGTAAATGTCAAGAGTGTTAATACTCTAATGTAATAACATTTTTATTTAATAATATACAGGTGATACATATATGATTAGCTCCAAGGTACAAGTAAAACTAAAATTTCCAAAACTCTACATTAAATATTTAAAAGATCTTCATTAAAATCAATTTACATTCAGCTAAAAGTTTAATTTTAAAATATTTTATTTAATCCATTGAAACCCATGCTAAAATCCCCTACAAGTCAACATGAATAACTAAGGGTTAGTTGTGTCAAACATCTGGAAAAATCGGTCCACTCAATCATTGTATTATATATCTTTATAAATATTGTGTCAAATACTTTGGAAAGAAACAATGGTATAGCTGAAGTACTAGTCTGAGTCTCCGTGTAATATGAAATAATTTGCTGAAAGTTTTCCAGTCTTTATCATTATTAACAGTGGGCGCTATAACTATTTCTAACACGTGACCGCAGTTGGTAACCGATGCAACGCATTTCGCCAGGGCTGCCTGTTTTGGGGATGTGGGTACCCTCGGCTGTGTCTCGGTCACCATGTTTGTGAGTGGGGACACCTCTGTCAGTGAGTATGTAAGAGGGGGGGGGACGCAGTCTTGGAGAGAGAATCGTATAGGGAGTGGTGAGACGAATGGGATATGTATCGAATCGGGGGTGGCGCCACCGAGGTGTAGGAGACTGCGGTGGTTGGTGACGTCCCCTTTAGTAGGCGCTTTACATCCGCTAGATGGTGGCTTTCCACAAAGAATTCTACTGGGATGTCCAGTGGTTCCCTGGTAATCACGAATCTTTTGGGTCGAACTGGGGAGGAACTCGACTGCTTTCCCGTCGCTCTTTCAGCTCTGTAATACTCGTCCTGGTTTGGTTGTCCGTTGTTTTTAAAACACGGCGGCCATCTTTAGCTACACATGGCTGAATTTGAAGTTCCGGAAGACTGGCTTCCAGATTTGTTACAATCTGAAAAGCCGATTTCCAGGGGTGAATTACACTTCCCTCAAACAGGTACGTTGTCGTTGTTATGGGCTGGCTGCCATTTTTGTGTGGTGGCGCCGCGGTGTCCGTTTTGGTCGGTTCCGGGCTGAGATTGTCGTGCCAATTTACTCTTTGACGCTTGTCGGCGTTTACCTTTTTGCCACTTACCTGTTTCTATTTGCCTTCCATAACATCCGGCGTTGTTAGTTCCGTAGCTCTATTCTTAATTCAATTGCACTGCAAACAATGCTAATTATTTATCAGGTGTGAGACGTGTAGAAATAATCACTGCGTTACCGATGTTGGTGAATACAAAAATCCAAACAACAAGACACAGCTGAGGTAAATTCAATTTTATCAATCGAGAATGAAAAACGCACAGGTGTGATAACGGCCGAAATATCTAATTCGCTCCCGATGTTGGTGAATAAGAGAATTCAATCAACGAGACACAGCTAAGTAAATCCACTTCTTGCAATCGAGGGTGAAATGTTGGACTTTCCCCAGGAATCAAGACATCGAAAAGTTTATATGATTCCTAAAATTCACAAAAAGACTCCTAGTTGTTGGACAATACCAGACATAATGACCACAGGAAGACCACTAGTGTCTGACTGTAAAGGTGAATAAATAAATGTATGTACGATTTTCTTAAATAAAAATACATACGATTTTGTAGAAAAATAAAAGCCTTAACAGTCATAGAACTTTTAGATTTATCTTTGAAGAGTAATGACTCTTTGTTTAATGATGAATGGCTCATCCAAAACGTAGGCACTTCTATGTATAGGGATTGGGCACCACACTACGTCGATATTTACAAGTCAAAATATTTTTAATAGACATGAACCACCCATTAAATTTAAATCTTCTATCTGTATTGATTCGATCAATTATTTAGATACCATTGTATTCAAAGACCCTAGAAAGAAAAATAACTTATTGACCAAGATATTTTTAAAACCAACCTAAATTCATCAAACATACCTTTAAAGGTTTGTTGTTTAGATCACAAATTATGCGATTTTTTAAATATGTTCTAATGAGAAGGCATGGGGTATTCTTTTTCAAGCCTTGTATAAAAGAAATTACTATTGCAAATACAACAACGTCAGTCAAATACCCCTATTCCAACTACAAGCTGTTGGGGGTTCAAAACCATGCAATATTATTAACTGCAGAACGTATCATATAATAAGTGATTGCTCAAATATTACGAGCACTGTCACCCCAAAAAAATGGCATAATGGGAGATATATATTGCTCGTCTTCAAATGTTATTTATGTTTATCAATGCTCCTTTTGTAATAAACATTATATGTTGGGGTGACTATTTCAACTATTCGCATAAGAGTTAATGGCCACCGATTTGCAATTGAAAGCAAAGATCTACGTTCTTCTTTATTTATGCATTTACAAGTGCACTCAGATGACTCCTCTCTGCCTGATTACAACCGAATTAATAGATTAAAACCGAGAAACCTTTTGGATTAATACATTGAGATCATTAGAACAAACAGGGATATTATTACAAAATTATTCTATTCAAAATCATAAACTCGTCAGTTTGGAAGACAGTTTATTCTTGTATTGTATAGGATACACTCAGTATTAAGCTCAGTACAATTTAAGTAACATCATACAGTTATATATGTTGTTGTACTGTATAGGATACACTCAGGATTCATAGGATGTCATTTTCACAATTTTCGGTTATAATATATGGATTATAGTACACACACGTTTATCCAGAGTTACGTATTAGCTCTGTTACTGTTATAAGTGTAGAACAAACACTGATGTCAAATTACAGCAGACGTATATTATCAGAACATAATTCATTTACAGAGGGAAACAAGTGAAAATTTCAAAACCATTCTATTAGGATTATCATTATCCTCCAAAACAAAAGTTTCATGATCTTTATCCAAATCTTCTAATAAAGGTCGGATGTTTTTATAAAACGCTTCCGTGTCACACATTATCCCCGTTTTATTCACAACATCAAAAAGATGATTAACATTAATATGATCAATAATAAATAATCTAGTGTGAATGCCTTCAGTAATAATTAGGTGACAGATAGCATATATGGCATACCAGTGGATGACATCAGCATCACTGGCATTTAGCCAAGTAAAATATAATTCCAAATTACCGGGAGTTACCCTCGTAGAATTATCAGTATTTGAAGACTGAAGGATCGTTTTTATTTTGGAAATAATATAATAGTAAGATCCATTTATATGGACCACCATATCTTTAAATGTAAAAAGGTAATTATTTGACTTATTTTGAAACATTTAAGATTCTAAAGAAAGTCTATTATGTAGGATGTAGGATAGAGATTACAATGTCCATGATTGTTTTGTCTTCCACAAATATTTCAACTGTGTTTTGTGCCAGTTTCATAACTTTCAGCTTGTTATTAGAAGTCAGTTTACCAGAGAGATAAAGATCTTTGACAGTATGCCATATGTACATAGTTTGATCCCGACGTAGTTTTACTTCACACATTGAGACTGGTTCAGTAAGTAATCTCTCCAATAGATCTATCAGAATGGCATCAATTTGTTGATTGTCTGAATTAAAATAAGGTTCTCTTAAGTCATCATTTGTTGCAGTTGAAGCGTCCACAGGGAAAGGTTGTGTTGGTTTAAGTTGATCTTGTATACTTGGCCATGTTTTGAATAGATAGGTAGTTATCCATATAGCTCCTAACAGGCCAATGAGCCATAACAACAGATACTTGGTGTCCAGATAATATCTTTGATCTGGCTCTTTCTGTATTATTATGAAATTGGATATAGCAGTAATTAAATCAGTGAGGGATAATACAATCTTAGTTAATGCCACCAGAAGGATTATATAAATGATGTCAGTTTTTTTACTTCGCCAATATTTCCATGTTTTCCATCCATAATCTGAGGATGTTGATTCAGATTGTTTATTGTTTTCTTCTGCCCGAAAATGATCCAGTCCTCTTGTACTATGTGAACCATCTGTAGATCTGAAGTCATACTCGTTACTAATAATAGAGACGCTATCATCCATGGCTTGCCCGCACTATAAACAAAATATAGAAATCGAACAAAATCACAAACATACACACAAAAAGAAAGTAGAAAGAGATTCGATATTCCATAAAGGTACACAATAAACATTACTGGCTTCATTAATGACTGAACTGGCTAGTCTATGAGTAACTAATTTTAGACATATCGTTGGTAATCTTGGATCCTGTTTGTATGAATTGAAATTATAATGACTTGGGTTATAGCATCCTGATGGCTGACCAGATAAAACAGCTGCCTTCTCACTGAAATAAAGACTTTCTGAAGACGTAAACTCTGACAGCGGCAACCGACAGCGAACTTTGGCCCCGTTTTTCCCTACTTCTCCCCGTGAGTGATGGTGGTGGGAGGTTATATCAGCCACCCAGTAAAAAAGGACCACATTGGAAAGAAGTGTTCGCATCTTCATATATTATGTAACTTAATATTAAAATTTATAAGCATATTAATTGTTGAGTTTAAAGACAGCAGTATTGGAGAAGAAGCGTGATAGAGATGGCCGTAATACACATTATCAATATCCTGGGCTTGACCACTATACTCAGTATGGTCTTCTATAATTGATCATTGACAGTGATAGCAAACTGACATCAGGTGATTCAAATTTGCAAACAAGTCTTGTAAGATAACCATTAGTTCAGGATTAACTTTATCTAAGTATTTATCTCTTTAGCCATTTGATAGAAATATCTATTTATCGAAAGTCAGTTATATTGTTTCTAACATTGTCATCAGAACAGTTGACTCTCTGTACATTGTGTGTGTGTGTATATATTGTCGAATTGTCCTAAACAACTATACTATTTATCATCAATACTCACCACAATCAGCTATAAATGTGAACACTTTATCGTCTATACACGCCACAACCAATAATTAATGTTAAAGTATTCTAAATGCGCAGTAAAAATCTGGAAATGAACGGAATTTCCCAGCGTGAGTCATATATATATATATATATATATATATATAAAATCAATCTTTTGGTGTGGTTTTGAGGTAGCACTTTTTCTGTCTGTCTGTGTCTCTCTCTCTCTCTCTCTCTCTCTCTGTGTGTGTGTGCTATTTCTTTGTTTAAAAAAAACATTTAGTCATGATGTTCCGTTTAATTCTGACGTTATCTTTTCCAACTCTATATTAGTTTTTGTGCTATTACTGTATGATTTTAAAGAAATACTGGTATATTAATTAAATATCTATTAATTACATATTATACCTTGTCTTCCTATCCTGTATATTTGATAGCCGTATATGATTGTTATACGTTCTATAAGTTGTTTGTCTACACTTTGTCCCATTCTTTTAGTTCCTGTTCTTAATATGTAGGTATCCAGTTAGAGAAAGCTTGTCTCCTCCTTCGTTGATTCTTGTGACTTCCATACTCTATAAATATGGGAGTTAACAAGACTCAGATGTCAGCACCCCCCTGGTATTAAATCGCTTAGATACAGTGTTTCCTTTTGTGAGTGCGTGTCACCAGCCAGTTCTGCACATGCTGTTTGTGAGAGAGCGAGTGGGGGATATTATATAACAATGCATTGCCATAGTCCAGGTGAGACATTATAAGGGTTTGGACTAAAATCATGCATATCTCTTCGTTTGTATCAATCGAAAATATGAAATATTCTATAAAATTTCGAATAATAGCACATTTCGGTTAATTTTGCGTTATTTTGTTCAGCAAGCGCATATATTCACAATCTCTGCTACAGCAAATATTTTCACATGTTTCAAATATATGGTGAATTATTCGATTATCCTAAAAACGTTTTATTTGATAATAATAGGACTTACATATATAATTTACCTGTTTCTCCATTCCTAGAGTTTTTATCTAATATAATCTCCAGATTTCTTACAGACATGGAAGCATTTATATAACTGGATCTTACCTTAGCGTAAAGATCCTCAATTTTGGCTACATGTCGCTTGGATGAGAACACAATTAATTCGTTGTTATCCTTATTCAATTTCAGCATGTTACTGTTTATCCAACAATACAAGTTTTAATTGAAGATGAAATATCATCCCATTTATCACATGCCTTTAAATGCATGTACATTTGTGTATCATTGGCATAACAATTATCTTGAATGGTTTAGTATACATACAATAATACTTTGGTCCTAAAACGGATCCTAAAACGGATCCCTGTGAGTTCTGTCGGCGAAATACGACTTTACACATACAAACAAAATAACAAAAACCCTGTAATAGATAAAATAATAATGTACATCGCCATCATAAATTAACCAATTATGAACATTTATATCACAGATAATAAAAACAGATTTTGAAACACTTAAAGATAGTAAATATTTACAAACACATTATATCTTCTGATAATAGTTGTTGAAACACAAAATCATGTAGAATAAAACCATTTCATTTCTTAAACCTAGTTAGATATTACCAGAACATATATTTGCGCACTATAGTACATTATATACATCACACACACACATACACGCGCGCGCATATACAGCTTACCCTGGGGGTGATACGCAGGAGTTTTTGTGAGTTAAGCACCTAAATGAATCACGCTCACAGGAACGAACTGTAACCAAGTAATATCTGTAATTAGTATAACATGTAAGAAATAACATTCCAATAAGTTTCAAAATTCTCTCATTTATTTCCAGGAAGTATTTTTACACTGCCTACAGACAGATTGTTCGGAGGTGTTGGCGCGACATCTGACAAAAATATTTTTGGTTTATTTACATAGTTTCAAAATTATTTCAATACACAAAGAAATTGACCAAAATATATTTATGCCATTTTTATGTCTCCTTGTGGAATTACACATTCTGTGAAGGATTTATTGTAGATGTGTGAAATTGATTTTCCAATTTTTTAATACAAATATGTCAACTATAGAAGATAGTAAATGTTTGGCAACCAATAACCTGGCTGTATCCACGAAACATCGACTAACACTAGAATATGTTTAATAATAAATGCAATAATGTTAAAGTTTTTTAATGGTGTGTGTCTCCTGATGTTGAATTTATAGTTTTACCTTTCTTGGATATCATGCATAACTGAATAAACAAACTGGTCAATCTAGAATTTCTATCATAAATTTTTCATTTTATAGTCCAGCATGTTTAACAACTACTAGAACAATTGTTAATAATGCACATGAATTTGTACAGTGTAGCTTATAATGAGGTTACAACCCATAATAGCGTTGTGCATGATCTTCCAGAACCACGAATAGATTCTTTTGAATGGTTTCATAATAAAATGGGCAATTTAGGGCCACTGGGTGATATATAAGTATTCATTGGGCGAACAACCAATCTAGTTCAGAATTTTTAATAACAGTTATGTATTTAGTGACCAGATGGTCACTACAGTTTGAAGTTAGTCGTTTTAGTTTCCACGCTAGTGTGCCTATGAGGATATTGTATTTTTCTTGGTAGATGACAACAGTGGCTCGACAGAAAAGAAACAACAGTGAATGATGATGATGATGATTGATGATGAAGAAACTATTCACAGTGCAAGCACCACCAGCAGTTCACGTTCCACAGGTTCAGCGAAATTACAAGAAGTAACCAGAAGAGCTGAGCTAAAAATCAAAGTCCAGCAATTGAAGAAGAAAGCTGAAAAAGAAACTCAAATTGCAGCTCGTGAAGAGGGAATTGCAATAGAAGAAGTAATGATGATCAGTCAGAAAAAAATCAAGAATGTTTGACAGTGTGCAGAACAACAAAGATAATTTTATGAATGTTCAAAAGGGTGATAATTAACCAGAGGTCAACCTAAGGACATTGCTGCAGGCTGGCTACACGTCAACCCGAATATAGGCTACACAACTGCTTTATGTGTATTGGAAGAATTGTATAGCGACGAATGTGTTATTGTCAATGCGTTCGTATCCAATGTGTTGGTATGGTCGTCTATTAAAGCAGATAATCCAGCTCATCTAAGTAAATTCTCTACATTCTTCATAGAGTGTGAGAATGCAGTCGGGGCCTTAATGTTATGGGAGTTTTCAATCGGAAAACACGAAGAGAATCATTGGTAAGCTACCATACTATCTCCATGATAGATCGAAAAATCTAGTTTTTGCAACATAAGAGAGAGGTTAATGTGTAACATTCTCCAAGTTGGTTAAATTCGTCCATACTGAAGCAAAGAAATAGTCAGATACAGCATATGGTAGAGAGACCATGAGTCCCAAGGATGTGAAGAAAGTCACCAAACCAAAGGCTCGACATAATATGAACAGGTCTAATATCGATAAAGAAAATGGTTCTGAAGAGAAAGGTTTAAACTCAGAAGAAAAACGTGATCAACCAGGATTAGTGTCCCCATGAACTGGAATGCATTGAAATGTTGTAAAATAAGCAATTTTATTAACGTATTAATATGCCTAAGAATAATAGATTATGCTATGCATGTTTAAAGGTTGGTCATATTCGTCGAGACTGCAAGTTCCATGCTAAATGTCATATACGTAATGGCCTACATCTTACTGTATTTCATGTAGATAGTCTAATTCCATCTAGGCTCGCCATGCCACAGTCTCTCCCTTCACCCTCAGACTAGTCCTACCAGTATCCTAGTTGTCATGTAAACACTCGCCTTAAAATTAGTTATTGTCCTCTAAATGCATGCAGTGCTACGGGGGCTAGTGAGACAACTATGGCGATCATTCCTGTTAACGTATATCTATACTCTGTAAGCTTAATGTGATAATGACATAGACATTCCTTGACCCGGGGGGTAACCTGTCTTTTTACTAAGCTGATGTGACAATTGGGTTGTGAAGGGAATAGACGCAAACTTACTATGAACACAATGGGTGAGAGGTATACTATGTACACCAATGAGCTCAATAATCTTATAGTATGTTATCTCCAGCAAATGTATTCCATTACTCTCCCCACAATTTATTCAAAATATGCAATTCCTGTTAGTAAAGATCAAATTCTTCGTACTGATGACCTTAAGAAGTGGGCCCATTTACAAGCCATCGAGCTGCCGCAGATTGATTCACAGATAGGTCTACTCCTGGGAAACAATATTCCAGATACACACTCCCGACTACACGTTATCACAGGTCCACCAGGAACACAACAGTGAGTCGCACATGCCTAGGATTCGTTGCATGAAACATCATTAGACCTAATAGTACTGGTTCCACTTTGAGTCGCGTCAATCGTGTTGATGTCATGATTCATGATTTCAAGAGCTGAAAAGAATTGAACAAATCATATGCATTGGACTTTCGGGTTAGAATCACTGTGTTCCATGGGGATTTACGCGTGTAGTCGCCAATAAATATCTCACTGAAAAGCTGTATATAGGCTATTTGCCAGCTATATTTGGATTTTATTTATAGTCCATTAAGGGTATGTGACCTCCAGATCATAATTTTGCATTTAATACGAATGACATAAACTTCATCCAATAGATATATGCCGATAAACTAAGTAACATTCAGTGCGATTTGCATGGCTGTCATGGTCCAGTCTGTCTATTCTAAGATGTTGTTTTTTTTGTAGAACTTTTGCCATCTGACATGATGTGAATGGATAAAATCAAAGATCACCCAGATTATAATTCAATGGGTGATTCCTATTACTGTAACATTGGTATCTATGCATGATATCGTGTATTGAAAATGAACTGTTTTATTTTCTGAATCAGCCGTTCGTGCAATGTTTACTACATGTAAATGTCAAGGGTGTTAATATTCTAATGTAATAATTAAAAATATATATACAGGTGATACATATATTGTACAGGTAAAAATAATATTTTCAAAACTTGCAAATTGCTCTTTATTTACATTCAGCTAAAGGCTAAATTTTTAAATAATTTTTTTCCCATTGAAACCCATGCTAAAATCCCTTACGAGTTAATATGAATAACGACGGCTTAGCTGTGTCACTCATCTGGAAAGATCGGTCCGCTCAATCATTGGATTATATCAGCTGAAATACTAGTCTCAGTCTCCGTGTCTTATGAAATAATTTGCTAAAAGATTTCCAGTATTTACTGTTAGTGAAAAGTTACCATCTCCTGATCAACAGCGGGCGCCATAGCTGTTTCTAACCCGAGACCACAGTTGGTAACCGATGCAACGCATTCCACCTGGATCAATCTATTCATCCTTCCTAATCCAATACCAAACACAACTTATTACCTTGCTCCACAACACAACAAAGCCAATGATTCTCAACTGCGCACTGAAATGACAGCTTAATATTACAAGATGGAGTTTAATATAGAATTGATCATAAACAAACAAATAAAGGACCAACAGCAGACTCGAACACCAAACTTCCTCATTTACCATCTGGCTTGACCCCCTAACCCTTTGACCCATAATTAACCCTGTGCCAGACTTGGCTTTGTTGTTCGGGGAGAATCCCCAGGCTGTCGCTTATTCGGCACAGCCTAAACCTGTTGCCCGGAGGCCCCACGAGCATAGGGGCCCCATACTAACCTATGTATGTTGTGACTAGGTGTGAGTGGTTGTGTAGGTAGAGGCCCCAGTGCACTGCTTTGCCCGGGGGCCTATGGTGCTGTTAAGACGGCCCTGCGTAGAAACTCAATATGTAACGAATAAAGCAACAAAGTGGGCAAATCGACATGACAATCCAAATAAGAGTACTCAACTTCTAAATGGTCTAAAATATACATCAAAATATCAAATTATTTGTACGGAAATCATATTACCAAACTTGAGTTTCATAAATTGGGACGCCATCCAAAAACACGTGTTTAGTTGCTACCGGAAACTACATCGAAATCATAAGGAATAGTGTAGGTTTACATAACGTTCATGGTCAGAATGTATGACTGACTATTATATCAACCACCATGACATTGTATCCAGCTATTTTATTATTTACTGAAAAGGTGTATTTACACAAAAATAATCAAATTGTCTGAAAAGCTGAGTTTTTAAACGGTGACGGAAAGAAACTATGCTATTTGATGACTTAACGAGTTCAGAGAGTGAATTCCAAAGAGAAGGGATAGCAACTGAAAAAACACGAATCCCATCATGAGTTTTAACCCTGGGAACAAACAACAGTTGCAAACCAGATGAACAGAGCTCTCTGGCCTTGGGTGATAAAGAAAGCATGAACAATTAGATATGAAGAACGAGATTGAAAATGATGTGAGATTGAACAGGGAGCCAGTGAAAAGATTTCAGAAGTGGGACAGAATGGGAAAATCGAGACTGTGTGATAACCCTAGCTAAGCAGTTCTGAATACACTGAATTTTAGAATATCCTTAGATGCAATGTTATAAAGAAGAGAGTTGCAGTAATCAAGTCTACTAGTATTGAGTGGTGTAGCAATAGTTTTGACGACTGAAAGAGAAATATAGCGACGAATACGGCGAAGGTCAAGAATACGATAGAAGCAGGAGCAAAGGTCACGAATATGACAAGCAATATATCAGAGAAATATGCTTTCTGAAAATAAAATCTCTATTAAATGTAACACGCAGATTACGTTCAGTGTCTGTGGGTGTGATTCTGTGACTAAGGATGTTCGCAGGGAGGAAACGAGTAAGTTTACTGCGTTGTCTGGATGTACCTATAATGATTAAATCTGTTTTGTAGGCATTAAGCCTAAGCTTATTGTTTGTCATCCAGCCAGAGATATCACTGAGACAGTCACCAAGTTGTTTAGGGTTTAGGATCAGTGTTTGCTGTAGATAAAAATATGTATACCTGGGTGTCATCTGCATATAAATGATGGTCTAATTTGTGGCTGTGAATAAAATAGCTTTGTTGTGTTGTATACAGAGTAAACAGTAGCGGTCGAAGAACCGAGCCTTGGGGAATACCGCAAAACAAAGGCACAGTGGCCTTTGAAAAGCATTTTCTTGTTTTCATTGATTGAAACCTATTTATTAAGAATGAACGGATCCAGGTAAAAAGCTGCAGATAAATCTAAAAGTATTAGTCCTGTGACCTTTCCTGTGTCCACGAACAGTCCTTTTTAAGAAGCAATCTTGCTACAAGGAGTAGCAGCAATGTTGATGTCGTGCAAGGACAAGGTACAAGAAAGCCTAACAAGCGCAGCCAAAGGTATCCGAAAACATGGACAAAAGTTCAAAACAGTAAACAAATCACAAAGAGGATGATGATTAATTTTGTACGGCCACTTTTGTGCACATGGTAGGCTAAATGGGCCGAGTGACCTCCGAGTGTAATGAGTCGAATTCAAAGATGAAACACCCTTCAGATATGCCCACGCCGAGATTCGAAATCAGGTGGTAATGATCTGTGATCCAACACGCTACCAGTTAGACCACGGAGGCATGTGAAGCGTGATCGTTGCGGGAAATCGCCAGATCACCAGAAATCGATGTGTCCAGCCCGTGACGCAGCCTGTTTCAAGTGCAAAAAGGTGGGACACTTTAGTGTGATGTGTCGATGAGCTAAAACGGTTGACACAGTTGTTAAAAATGCCCATTTTGGTGTCGCTTTCCTTGGAGAGATGGACGACGGTGACCAACAATGGTTAGCTAAAGTTGACCTTGAGGCAGTAGAGACAAGAACTTTGACGGAGGTCAAGTTCTAGTTAAACACAGGTACGGTCGTGACAGTAATTTCGGAAGAAGACTACAAAAATGTAGGAAAACAGAAACTATGTGAATCAACAAAAACATTGTTGGGGGCAAACCAAACAGTTTTGAAACCCTCAGTCAAATTTGGTGGAAGATTGTTGCCAGGAGACGCCATGTTGGAGGAAGACATCTATAATAATAATAATAATAATAATGTATATTTAATAAATCACCCTTACCAGCAGGAGCCATTTAAAGGCGCTGTACAAGTAACATGTAATATAATAATACCCCAAATAATATGTCTGTAAAAACCATGTAAGTAATTTAAAAGATAATAATTATGTTTGGTCTGTCAGGTAGAGTACTTGAATGGTTTAGATCCTATCTGGAACAACGCTCCCAGAGGGTGTCTGTTCATGGTATTTTATCTGACATTCAGTTTTTGTTATCTGGTGTACCACAGGGTTCAGCTCTTGGTCCTCTGGTTTTCACAATGTATAGCCGTCCTCTTGGGATCATTGCGCAGTGATATGGGGTTAAATATCACTTGTATGCTGATGACACACAGCAGTATATATCACTGGATCCTGACAATGAATTAAATTTCTCCTCTTCCTTGAACAATTTAGAACATTGAATTGCCGATATTCGGCTATGGATGACTCAAAATCTTCTAAAACTAAATGATAATAAAACAAATATTTTATATTTGGCATCACCACATTGTGTTAAATCCCTAAAGACACCAGCATTACAGATGGGTGCATCTTCAATTACCCCTAATGGGTCAGTAAAAAATCTAGGGGTTATTTTTGACCAATGTATTAACATGCATGAACATCAGTATGCGGAGCTGCCTACTACCATCTTAAGAACATCCACTGTTTAAAAACATTCTTGACACAAGAATCACTTGTAACTGTAGTTCATGCCTTTGTTACATCTCGTATAGACTATTGTAACTCTCTGTTATATAGGCATATCTGATTATAACATTAATCGCCTTCAGCGAATTCAGAATAGTGCAGTTCGCATTGTAACAAATACTAGAAAATATGATCATATCACCCCAATTCTTCAAAAACTACATTGGCTACCTGTTAGACAGCGTATCCATTTTAAGATTCTGTTAATAACTTATAAATCTATTAATGATATGGCGCCAGAATACCTGTGTGAACTGGTTTCCATTAGAAAGTTATCCCGAAAACTCAGGTCATCCAGTCAGATACTATTGCAGGTGCCAGTGTCTCGGCTCAAGTCATATGGTGATTGTGCATTTAGTGTTGCAACCCCCACTTTGTGGAATAAGTTGCCGGCAAATATTATAAATGCGTCGACTCTTGGAAATTTTAAGTCTCTTCTAAAAACACACCTGTTTAAGGTCGCTTTCACAGATAAATAATTATTATCTTTTAAATCATTACAGGGTTTTTACAGACATTATTTGGGGTATTATTATATTACATATTATTTGTACAGCGCCTTTGAATGGCTCCTGCTAGTAAGGGCGCTTTATTAAATATACATTATTATTATTATTATTTATCTGTGAAAGCAACCTCGAACAGGTGTGTTTTAGAACGGATTTAAAATTTTCAGGAGACGACGCATTTCTAATATCTGCCGGCAACCTATTACACCAAGTGGGGGCTGCAACACTAAACCCACAATTACTATATGACTTGAGCCGAGACAATGGCACCTGCAATAGTATCTGACTGGGTGACCTGGGATGACTTTCTAATAGACACCAGTTCAACCATATATTATATATTCTGGCGCCATATAATTAATAGATTTATAAGTTATTAATAAAATCTTGAAATGGCTATGCTGTCTAACAGGTAGCCAATGTAGTTTTTGAAGAATTGGGGTATATGATCATATTTTCGAATATTTGTCACTATGCGATTAATGTTAAGTGCTTCTTGTGTCAATAATGCCTTTAAACAGTGGATGTTCTTAATATGGTACTAGGCAGCTCCGCATACTGATGTGATATGTTCATACATGTTAATACATTGGTCAAAAATAACCCCTAGATTTTTTACTGACCCATTAGGGGTAATTGAAGATGCACCCATCTGTAATGCTTGTGTCTCTAGGGATTTAACACAGTATGGTGATGCCAAATATATAATATTGTTTTATTATCATTTAGTCTTAGAAGATTTTGATTAATCCATAGCCGAATATCCGATTAGTGAGCTTTACAAGATCAATTAAATAAGAAATATCTTGAAGAGTAGCAAATATAGCCTTTTGATGAATATTCTTTACTAAGAGTTCCTGTGCTGCAGTTGTCGAACTCAACAGAGAGTCTTATTTCCCTAATGATTAAGTCGTCGTGGTTATTTAAGCTAGTATAAGCTAGACGCTCTGATGAACTTCACTGACGAACACCTCACTTTATTGTGTATATAGACACCGAACTGTTCCTGTTAAAGAAGCATCACGTGATCATGTGATTTACACTTTTCGTTGATTTTCGTTGGGTTTTGTACATTCTTTCGTGTCAATGGTTTTATATAGATCTAGTACTGATTCTGAAATAATAAGATATAGATGTAGTTAATAAATATTATTTCTAGTGGTATGACATGCTAGGCAAATGTAGTCAGCAGCATAACCTAACTCCACAGTTAAGCGTAGGCTTTTCTAAGTTTAAAAGGTGTATCTGTATGTTTTGAGTTTTTGAGACTAGATCTACACGGTCCCGACAGGTATCGGCCGCCAACGCATATCGGCCGCCTAAGTATAGAACGCCGCAGGACAGCGCGAAGGAGTGCACTGCTTCCACATGTGAATAACAATGAAAACACAGGTATCGGCCCCCTATAAACAAAGACTGTTTATATTTAAGCTCTCTGCTATAAACTAAGTAAGTGTGAATAACTGCGTATAAAGTGTGAAGTTTGTGTTTAATAGACCTGTGTATATATGTGACATGCACACACCCATATAGAGTATGCCTGTACTGATATTCCAGTTATACCCATGTACACTAATATTACAAATACACAGACAACACCCACATACGTCAAAGATTAAAGACACTCCTAAACATATTGTGCAATATCAAAGTGATTCCCGCTTGAAAAAACGCATCATGCCACAGAGGCTCCCCCATGTGAATAAAAATGAGAACAGGTATCGACCGCCAACGCATATCGGCTTAAATATACTAAGTATAGAATGCTGCAGGACACGCGCGATGCAGTGCGCGGCAAAGCTCTCCCATGTGAAAAACAATGAGAATAGGCGGCCGATATGCGTCGGCGGCCGATACCTGTCTACCCCGATCTACACTACAGTTATTGAGTTAACAGTAGGTGTAAAGTAGGCGGTTTACCGTCTATATCTACAAGGCAAAAGAAAAGTCCTTCAGTTGGTAAATAAATAATTATTCATACTGTACTATAAGTATAAACATTATTTTACCGTCTCGACTATAATACCGTCTGGCGTCTATTATTTATATAGTTCATAGTCAACATAAGTTAGATCTATGCACCTGCTTTTATTTCCGGTTGCGCGAATTGTAGTTTTAATGGCATTATATTAATCCAGTGAGCTGAAAGAAAACGCTTTAGGTCAATGCATTACCTGCTGTATCTTTAGTACTGCGGTTTAAACGTATGTGAAGTTTTTTCACGCATGTGTGTTGATATTAATAAGCTCTACAACTATGAGACATACTACAACTTACTACGACTTTAAACTTGTAGCCATTTAATTGGTTAAATCTGTAGTTTAAGAAAACATTAGGGCAGCGTTTCCTGTGCGATTCTATCAACCTAGAACTGACTCGGCCATTATCATTTCAAAACGAGATGTGCGCATCCTCGCACAAAAACAGATGCACACGCATCCTCACATATGTTTAAATTTGGGGTCTAAACGTACGGCTCACATACATGTAGACAGTTCCATACTGTTATTACTGTAGCCTGTACTACAACTATCTGAACCTGCATCTAAAAAAGTGGTTTAACTTGTTACACTTACACTGTGCATAAGCCTTTAAAATTCAGTGTCAAAGACAAAGGACTTACAAAAACAGTAATTTGATATATAGCATACCTGCTTGTTATATAGTTAAATATAAATGAGGCCCCGATTAGTTTCATATTATTCCATGTTTAATGGACTTCATTCAAATATTATACACTTAACCAGCCTTGTTCTACTAATATAACCCAATTAAAATAGGCTGCTATTATTTACCCGGCAGCCGGGTCTCGAATGATAGAAAACAGTCTTATTCATCCAGCAGCAAGATCCTGAAGGAAAGTATCGCCGGGTATACAACACTAATTTTAGTTCTTGCTCAACTGGCATTGCCGGGTGCGCAATGACATAAATTTTCACTCAGTGGCTGGGTGCACAAGTGGCAAAATCTTCACTGGGGAACCTAATCTTTGCTGGGTGGGCAGGAGACAAAATCAACACTGGGGAACTGGCAGCTGGGTAAATAAAGACTTCCAATAAAATAATATAATGCATATATTAAAACAGGTACCCAAACTGGTTAGAATATTATATGTATGAAGTGGGTGTATGGCAAATGTCCAGTTCATTCCATATTTTAACACCTATTTTTACAGCATTGTTCTAGATAAAAGAAGGCTGGTATTATTTCTATAGCAACCATAGAAGTATGGCTAAAATTGATGTTAATTTTCCAGCAGCCTATAATAAGGGAATTTGTACTTATTTTTTGGGGCAATTATAACTTTAAAATAAGTACATATTCTTAAGGACAGGCGTAGTTTCTTACTCACAGAGCAGCTGGTAGATCACTCCCCCAGAAACTTCTAGGTTGATTAGGATTTGAATCCAAGTGTTATGTACTTATGTTTAGTCACTCACTCTTTGGGAAATACATTAAAATCTAGAACCAGTTCACTTGCACTAGTCAGAGAAAAAACACTTCATCCAGCTTAGAACTCTGGCTGACTGGAGAAATAATCACTTCATTAATAGAATAAGAATTTGTTATTTTTCTGTAAAGGCAAGTTATTCAGAATTACTGAGAAGAACTCTACAAGTGTTATGTATCTTGTAATCTTAACATTAGTGATTACTTATTTTAGATATTTTATAGGGGCATGGTTTAGTTAGATACAAATATAATACTTCAGGAATTCTTCTGCTTAACAGTGTACTGGTTTAATAGAAATATAACTAAACGAGTTATATAAACATGTACAGTATATTATATTTGATATTAATTTTGATAATATTATCATAGTGTAATGTATAACAAAATGTATCTATCTAATGTAAAGTATAAATAAATGGATTGTTTTAAAATAATTTCTTTTTGATGAAAACAGAATTGGTTATTGAGATAATAAAAAAGGGAGATAATATGAAAGCTTTTGGTAACTCTTTTGTATGTTTAGCTTTTCATATATTTACCATTAACATATTAAAAATGCAAGCCTTCTTTCATTATTTTGTTGATGATTAAGTTTAAAAGAAAGAAATGTAATGACACTAGTTGTATAAACATGTAGAGTTAAAATGTGTTTGGTATTATTTTATGATAGTGTAATATATAACAAAAATTATCTGATATAAATTGGCAAGCTTCGTTTCATAATTTTGCTTTTTGTTAAGGATTAAGTAACTTTAAAAATGGGTATAGATGTGGAGGATTTTGAAGACAGGTGATGCAAGACATTGAACAGTTATTTGATCAAATTATTTTTGATATTGTTTTTCCTTTTAGGATTACACATCGTAATGGAAGAAGATGTAGTGAGTTTACTGCAGATTGGAAGAGTAAGTAGTAATATTTCTTAAATTTTTACACTTAAATTAAAACATTGCTGAACTCTATGTAATTATGTCACTTTATCTCATATATAGTGAATGGATACTTGAAATTTGATATGATATCCTGCTCTTAACAGGTGCCATGTATTTTGCTTCACCATCTAAATAGAGAAGAGTTAAATATGTAATGTGTACATACATTATCTACCAACCATTTGCTTTATATTGTTCAGTTGATTGATGTACAGTGGACACTAGGTGTTGCAGTCTCCTCAAACACATGTAAAAACATTAACAGTCCATTTGTTGCCATGGCAGTTAAAGTGCAAGATTCATCTGGAAAAGTTGTATCAAAATCCTTTGAATTATCTTTGATGGAATTTCAGGTATAATCAACAATACAGCTGTTTCTAATGTGTTTTGATATTCATCTCAATTAACATTGCATCTGATGTGTATTGTCTGCACATAATTATTCTGTTTCTCCTTTCAGTCATTTTCTAGACAAATGAAAGATATTGCTACAGTTTTGGAGACCATGTAATTTTATATCCATAGACCCACAAATATCCTACTATTTCAGCTAACACACATTTATATCTTGCTAGGATAATACACTTTGTTTATTATACTGGAATACCAACATCAGAGTGATAACATTCTCGTAAATAAAAGATTTATTCTGTCATCTTAAATATTTTCTTTTTTATGCTTGTACTTTAGTTGTTTAATAGCTATATGTTTATTACCATACTTTTATTTGAATAATTGATTACATTATATAACAGAAATCATGTTATCTTAATAGAGGCATACTGATTAATTTGAAATAGTTTGTTAATCTTTGTTATTTATCATACACCTTTTTCTTACATTTAGGTTTTAAATGTAGTATTTGCCTTTGCTACAATAAAGTCAGTTTGTTTTTCATATTTCAATTGTATTGCTTTCAGATGTTTCACACTGAGCTTTAATGTCGTTATTTAACCAAAGAAGTTATCTCAGTAACACTGAACCTATAGTATTAATTATTAAACACTATCTTAAACCTGTCTTCGGTGTTTGAAATATACAAAATTCAGACTTATATTGTCATATATATATATATATATATATATATATAGTCAATTACTTGTGGTTTATTGGGGAAACTCTGTGGTCTAACTGGTAGCGCATTGGATCACAAATCACTAACACCCGAGTTCGAATCTTGACATTGGCATATCTGAAGGGTGTTTCATCTTTGACTTCTCTTCATTACCTTTTGATGTCACTCGGTCCATTTATCCTACCATGTGCACAAAAGTGGCCATAAAACATCACTAATTGTGGTTTTAACCCTTTTTTTGTCTTTGAAACATATAAAATATTGGGATTCTTAATTTTTGTGATAGTTTGGTTTCCCAATTCTTGCCTGATATAACATATCACAGCCAAATATAAATATAATTGTCAGATTGCAAACCTGACTTCAATAACTCATTATAAGTTGCATAGGGTGGCTACAACCCCTACCATTAGTAGTGGTGTTGACTATAGCACATGGATTCAAACTCCAGTTGGGATGGATGGATCAATGTTGTTTAACGGCACAATTTAGGTCATTCAGTGTCCTAGAATGTTTGTAAACTCCAGTTGGGACATGTATTTTATCTTTCACCTCATTACCTTATTAGACTACTTGGCTTATTTAACCTACCATGTGCACAAAAATTGCCATTAAACAGTAATTTTCATTGTAAATTGCACTTTTTTATTGACAAATATTTAAGTTTTTTGTATATATTATATATAAAAGTGAATGTAATGAATTACTTACCAACTACATCATTAATTGAAAGAGATTTACTGTTAAATTCTTTTAAGGATGATTTAAAAAAATAAAACTAGCTACATATTGCTGACTTATATGGAAATGAATGAGTGAGCAAGTAGTTGGTTTAGTCTTAGCACCTAGATATCTGGTTGAGGGAAATGTGCTACAAACAGATGTATGAATCTGATTTGAATCGATCTGTTGAAAAAAAATACATAATTATAGAGTTTAGCTCTACAGATCGGGTATACTTCATCTTAAATATCTGTTTGACAAAAGTTGTGTTATAATGTTATTGTTAATTAACCAAAACACATAATTGATAAACATTGAATAATAAAATTAATGCTGATGGAATGGATGACTTCAGAATGTTTTGGTTTAAAGTAGGTCGAGTTGATGTGGGTGCATCCCCCAGTGGCAGAAAGATGGCAGCTGATTTTTTCATTTATAACAAAGACAGACATTCCGATGTCAGATTTTAGTAATCAACAACAATGCCTCATTCTTCCTGTGCAGTAGGTTGCACAAATAGATAAACAAAGGAAAGTGCATTTTCATTTTCAAGTATACCTAGGAAAGGGACTCCTTTTACAGGAAGACTTGGTCTTGAATTAACTATTGTATCTAATGTTTATACATTATGGTTACCTGTCTTGTTCAAATATATGAGGGCTCTGATTGTATAGCCAGATAGAAATGGCATAAGAAAGGATATGCCTGTATGTCTCAGAAGAAAATATAGATTGTATTTGTATTATAGACTGCAGTGAAATCTTTATAGAGAGGCCAAGTAATTTAACTGCCTGTGCTCAAACTATAAGCATAACAATAATTAATAGATGCACATATCTAATAGGCTTAATTAAGTCCAGCTGGTGCAGCGACATTTCTATCTGCAGGTTGGGGGGGGGTAAGTGTCGGATAAACAGTTGACTAATAAATCAGGATTTTTAGATTTAATTAATTATGGAGATTGTATCTTAGCAGAGAGGCTTTTTAATCCAAGACAAATCTTTGGAAAAGGACTATATTAAAGATTCCATGTTTCACAAAAGGCAGTTGAATGTAAAAGATGATGAGGTATCGAAGGAAATATTCAATGTATGAATTCATGTAGAGTTATTGGCCAGTTTAGACTATTTAATAGTATTGTACCTATGATATCACACAAATAGATTTGATTGATGATGCGGTGCAGTCAATTTGTATAGAAGTGTAATTACCAAATGATAATTATTGTCTGTATTGTAAAATAATGTACAGGGTGAAACTGAACACAGCCTGGTCGGTTCACTAATGTATATGTAATTTGTATTATGTTTTGCTTAGTTAAGATTGTACATAAATAAGTAACTACAGTCAACACATGTCAACTCTTTGTTCTCTAGCCTCTACATACATCAGTACCACTCGCAAACATATCCTGGTTCATAACAATAAATAACTAAATTAGAAGTATAACAGTACAAAGTCAACAGTGAGCAAAATATTTATGTTACATCTATATGTTTTCTAAGTATTATACGCAATAAGATCTAATCCACATTTCATACACATAATGATATATATGTCAGGGGATAACTATCATCTACAGCGCTGTATAATGCAAAGTATACAAATAATATATATGTATAATTTACACTGTATATGATAGTACATTTATGTAGTACAGTTCGAGGCCTAGACAGCGCTGCTAATATGAAATCACAAATTATAATTACATGCATATAGATTAATTGATGTAATTACAAATAAGTGTACAGATTACTTGAAATACAGTAATAAAATAAATTATTAAAATACAAAGAATGACATCTGCATCTATTAATTTAATACTATGTATTTATATCAATAACATCAATAATCTGTAGAAGTTTGTTCAGGACTGTTTTTGTGTCTACATTTTGGGCAGACTCATCTTTTTGTGTGTGGGGGGGGTCATATGTGATATTCACATATGGGTTATGACATAATTCAACTTTAGTCATGCTTAGAACGAGATATCATGGGCCCAAACTTTGGATGTCTACACATGTACACAAGATCTTTATCTTTAATCATGTTGTTCTGCCTACTTACAATTTCTGGTAAAATTACAGAAGTAAATTTAACATAGAATATCTCTTTAAAACCATGTAAGAATGTGTCATCACAATCAATAGTACATAAAATATACATGCCATTCCCACCAGGGGAATATATAAACAAATCACGCACAAAGATTTGTATTTGATAGTGATTGGCTCAGGTCGATAGTTGGACTGTCACTTTCTGTGGAGATCTGATTTATCATTGCTGTAGTCGATGCTGATATGGACTGCTGTTTTGCTATGTATGTTGTGAAGACTGTAACTGGCCAGCAGTCAACCCATATGGACCAGCCATTGGATTAGTATATATATATATATATTTGGAAGCTGCTGCCTCTGTTGGTTCACCCGAAATTCCATAGATTTCCTGGTTTATGTCGTTTGAAATGATCAGGGCAGGACCGACATGTTTTCTTGTTGCCTTCCAGGAAGAAAGCAAACTTGTTGAGGCATCAGGTTCATTGAGGTTCAAATGCACTACAGCTTCCAGCTTTAATAGTAGTGCTGCTACATGTTTGCAGGCACCACCTAATCCCACCATACATGTGCAGTTTGCTGTCATTACCCAGGCATCATCCTTGTTGAGTGTGACCCATACATCATAGACTTGGGTTCTCTGGCTAGTATAAAATAAATAAATTAGTGCAACTGTTCAATAATATATATATATATCAAATAGAACAAATTTGCATTGGCATGGATGGATGGATGAATTTTGTTTAATGGCACATCAGCACAAATTAGTCCATTCAGTGTCCTAAAATGTGTTGGAATGGAAACTAAATATACCTGACGCAATTTTCATACTGCATAGACTGTATAATAATACTTAATAAATAGGAAATGTATGTTACCATTGTTAATTGAAAATATTAGTTAGGCATATATTTTGTCACTATTCCATGACATCCCTGATCAGTCCCATTAAATATATAGATCTCTAATTTAATTACCTGTGATAAATAGATTGGATTTACATTATGACCAAAACAAATCCAGGACATGTTTATCTTTCATGTTCTCCTTGGACTTGGTATATTCTGAGGGTGTGTTGATCAATTACCCCAAGATTGACTGGACCACATGGACCCCTTCTGAGCAAGTAGACCACCACAGCCAGAGGTTTCTCAACATATGTATACCTATTTCAACAGGTGTCCCAACCAACACAAGTCAGATATGGTCAGAAAGAAAACTTGCTGGATCTCATCCTGACAAGTGATGATCAGATGGTACAGGGCATAGAGCACTTACCTGGACTGGATATCAGTGATCATTTGTGCATATTGATGTATCTCCATGTGTATACACAAACTGAAATGGACAAGAAACCCAGACTACACTACCATAAAGGCAGATGGAAGGAGATGACCATCCACCTATAGCAGCACAGAACTTGTCAGAACTAGACCAAATGTAGACGAATCTTGGTTATTTTTGTGACAATATTTGAAGATGCCATCCATCAGTTTATACCAACATCCAAAGCAGTGTGTAAACCGGTTTAATCCTCTCCGGTGGGTTAAACCCTGTTTAAACAGGGGTTGTACCTGTTTAAACAGGTGCTAAAACATAAGAACACTTTATTTACCATAACTGCTTCAAAATTATGGTGCAGTTTCTCTTTATCATATTTATTGTCAATACTACAATGGTCTGATATCTAATCATATAATCACAGTGACATAGATAATACACTTATTTGGTGGGATCAAATAATGATGTTCTGTCATTGGTGGAGATAGCTATACTGTAATTGGCTACTACGGTAATGGTAACACTTTGCACAGTGACAGCAGCAATGATGTGGTGTTATTATACCAGTCAGTTGTTAAACAATAAACTTATAGTGGCTTTACTTAACCCCTCCATGTCATATAGTATTTAATGACTTCATTTGATCTGCTACACTGATGTTCATGAATACACATATCAATGGCTTCTGTTCAGCAATACCATATAAATGGCTGAAAAATATGTTCAAATCACAAATCTACCCATAGTATATGTCTAAAGTTGGCATTGATTATAATCTCATTGAATATTGTGCTATAACCAAAATCAATATTGTATACAACCATTTGTGACTTTAGTTATCTCAAATAGTGGCAACATTAGTGAGATATTTTTTGAAACTAGATGGATCTAAATCCAAGTGTGATATGCAATCAAGAAGTCAGCAACAAGATTGAGTGTCTGAAGGCACACAGGAACCATTGTTCCAATGAAGCCATTTGATTTAGACTGGTGATTATGCCGAGAAATTCTGAACTATAAGCAATGACTGAAAGCAATTAATTGTGTTTTGATTACCATTTCAACAAAAATATCATACAGGTATCATGTGTAAATACTATATATATTATGAGCATTCAATAATTGATTCACTTTTTGTTTTATTTCTGCATAGTATTTACGTTTAAAAAACTACCCCTGTTTAAGCCTATAATAGGGGTTTAATCCAATCTAGTTTAAACAGGTATTTAATCATGGGGGTGTTTAAACTTGCCAACTCTGATCCAAACCATCAAAGGACATAAGGAAGAAACTGTGGATGAACCGGGAAGCCCTAGCTCTGCACAAGAAGAAGGGCAAAGCCCGGAAACAATATAAATCAACAAAGTGATGCTGACCACATCAGAGGGTGCCAAGTCAAGAACAATCTTTCCAAACTCACACGTCAACTATGTAAATAATTTGAGAAAGAACTGGCCCAAAATGTGAAGTCTGTCCCCAAAGCTTTTTGGAGATACTGCAAATCCAGGATAGGTGACATTAAGGCTAATGAACGTACAAAAACTCAATGTGACCTGGTAAAGGCTGATATCCTGAACACCTATTTTGCCAATGTATTCACCTGTGAGAATATGGAAATTATCCCATAACTAGAAACTAAGTACCATGGCCACCCCACTCTTTGATGTAAACATAACAGAAAAAGCTGACCAAGCTGAAATTCAATAAAGCACCTGGACCCGACAAAATTCACCCAAGAGTCCTGAAGGAGACAGCTGATGTCATTTCATCACACCTAAGTGTCATCTTCCATAAATCACTCAGTGAGTGAAAAGTCATGGAGTCAATAATATGTGACCACTTAGTACATCATGTGATGGAATATCAATTATTCTGTGATGCCCAATTTGGGTTTGCCCCAGGGAGGTCATGTATGATCCAACTACTCACAGTCTTGGAACTGTGGATTGAAATGCTTGACTCTGGTGACCCAATCAATGAAGTCTACCTCGATTTCCAGAAGGCGTTCAATTCTGTACTGCACCAGAAATTCCATGCTAAGATAGCAGCAAATGGAATCAATGGCAAAGTCCTGGACACAAGCTTTCCTGACTGACTGTAAGCAACATGTCCAATAGGGTGCTGTGGCTCATTAAAAAGACATTTTCATGTTTAGATGAAGACACTCTGCCAAGTCTGTACAATGTACTTGTCAGACCCCACCTGGAATATGGGAACATCATTTGGCATTCACACTATCAGATGGAAATATTGGCAGTGGAAAAGGCTCAGCGTCAAGCAACAAAGTTAGTCCCATGCCTGAACCATATCTCTTATGAAGAGCGACTAATTGCCATAATGCTCCCATCACTCCTATTTAGAAGGTGGTGAGGGGACATGATACAGGTGGCCAAGATCATGAATAGGTTAGAGACTTGGCCCAACAGCATTCTTCAACAAAGCACTCAATGAATGAACCAGGGATCATAGTCAGAGGTTATTTGTGGGGCACTGTCAACTTGAAATCAGGAAAACTCATGAGTGGTTCAGGACTGGAACTCGTTATCAGATCATATTATCACAACCACTACCCTAAATTATTTTAAGTCTTAACTTGACAAGTACTGGAAAGACAACATGTACACGACACCATAGAGTGATAGACTACATGATAAGAATTCTTGCGTAGAGAAAAGTAGTTAAGACCAGAATATCCAACAGGCACTAGCCTTTTATTCTGTACTCTGATACCAGATCTACAGAGTAGTGATGGCATCGCCTGTTAAAAACCTCGGTCAAGTCTTGTTTTCTATGTAAGATATTTCTTATTTAATGGATCATGGCAGATTTTAATGCTCCCTAATCCAATGTTTGCCTAATTTGGACTTTAAATTTAATGTATTTAATGTGGTACTGTCTACTATGTGCAGTGGTAACCCGTTCCAATCGTTTGTCACTCTCTGACTGAATACATTTTGCCTCAAACTTGAGCGGCACTTCCCTAGTATGAGGCTGTGCCCTCTGGTGTTTGATATATCAGCCAGCAAAAAGAATTGGTTAGATTCCAGCCTGTCTACACTCTTCTGGTATCCTGTAGTGACGTCTCGCTAAGTAATAAGGTAGTTTCTTGATATCACATATCCATTCTGTAGCCGGTATTGAATAAGGATCAGTTAAATTCCCATTGTTAGACAGAGTGAGAGTCATAGTCAACTTTCCATGTCAATCATTAATGCCCATTGATGATTGATATGGCATTCAAACCCTTAATATAATCTAAATCCATACTTCCCATAATCACTGGTCTGATAGTGATAATTAAATTTATAATACTATAGTCTATATTAGTATATAGTCTGCAATAGCCATTATAAGCCTATAAAGTCTAGTGAGGCTATACGGCTATAGTATCTACTTTTGGCATAGATTCCATATAAATAGTATAATACACAATGTGAAAGATAATAACTACCAGTAAATTAGTTTAGATGTTCCACATAAAACTGATAAATTGACATTTATTGTGATGTGTGCATTATAATTTTGTGTGTGCAGAGAATCTGTATTACTCCTGTCCTATTATATACCATCAAATTTGTAAATGTCCTTTTATGCAAGGCCCAAGATCTAGTCGGGATCAAACACCAGAGACGTACATGTGGTTGTCGAACAGGCTAAATATATTATTTGATTTATGTTGTACACTAATGTAAATACATATCCTAACACTAAAATACATAGATACACTAAAGTACCAGGATAGCAGAAGAAAGTGAGAACACTTATTTCCCTTGTGGTCCCATAATAATATTAGTTAAGCTTAATTTTCCTCAACAAAAGGCTTAAACAGCTATTTTAAATGTCTTCTTTACCGACGAAAATATATACCTCTTGTATTACATCAGGGGCTTATTGAACTAGCGACACCACAGGTTTAGGTTTTGTTGTTCGGGGAGAATCCCCAGGCTGTCGCTTAATCAGCACAGCCTCTATTTTTGAGTGGTTGAGAAACTCCTGCCCCACCACTCACAGGGGAGCAGTACGGAAAGATGGACCCGAAATACCCTGAGGGTGGTCACTGCCAGAGTGTTTTACGTCCTCAGGATTTGCTTAACGTCCCCCTTTATTTTAAATAATTCAGTGGAGACGGCAGCCCCATTTAACGTGGTCAGCCACCCACGATGTAGTGAGCCGAGAAATTAATCTCTGGAAAGGTTTCGACCTCTTACAGGGTTCGAACCTGCGACCGTTGGCACCAAGTGCCGGGTGCTCAACCGCTAGGCCACCGGAGCTCACTAGCGACACCACAAGAATTCACCATGATTATAAACTTGATTTGAGCAGTGGGTTCCTTTTTCCCCACCGGAAGTTGGGACCTGTTTGCCATGAAATCAGCCGGCGTGCTCGGTCTAGTTTTCTTTCAGGTTAATGATCTAGACCACTGACCTGAAAGAAAACAGGTCAATGATCTAGACTCAAGTATTGAACGTCAAGATAGATATTGGAGAAGAAATGTTATATAAAGGTGGTACGGTTCATTCAATCACGTAACATTGCATAATTCATTACAATTGGCTAACATGTCGAGAGGCACTAATTACTGGAAATAATGATGATGATAAGAGCAAGTACAGCCGTCAGCTAGATATAAAGCTAAATATTAATTGGGATAAAATTATTTATGAGGGGGTAAATAGTAAACCCAATACCAGCCTTAAGCGCACTTTCAACCTTAGGTGTACAACAAACGTACGTGACCTTGTCCTCCTACAAAACGTGCAAACTGTCGAACATATCGTAACCAGTGCATTCGCCACTATTAAAAATTTGCGATATTTGTACTTGCATTATTTATGTGATTAAAGCATATTATAACTATATATTAATAATTTATTCACATCCGCTGGATTGTGTTATCTAAAATTACAAAGGAGACATATTATTAAGTACTTAAGTTTTCATATTACTAGACCCAATGAGCAATAGCATTATATACTGATGTAACCAGCTTGAATTTAATTATTACTAAGTTTATTAAAGATTCTATAGACTATAAGAATTGTAAGCAAGGGAGTTGATGGGGGCCTGTACTTATCGTTTATTAGTTTCAGCCATAAATTCTGGCATAATAGGTCGATCAGTAATCCGTTTAAATGGTTTCGTACACAAGAAACATACCTGGAAAAAATTACACCAATTTTGCAACGATGAAAACGAATACATAATTGTTGCTTTCTATAATGGTTGATTGCATTTTCATTGCTATTTCATAACCAGAGAATTGTAAGTTTTAGATAATAATTTATTTGTTAGTTATAAATATGGATTGTGATACTTTAGGTCTTCTATTTTCCTAAATGTTTTTAGAATTGATTTCTTCTAGTAAGATAATTATATAATTTACAGCATATATGACAATAAACACATCAAACGTGATTCTTTCAAACTAAAAACAACACTTTACACAATCTGAAAGATTGTTTTATTATTAAAATATTATTGTAGTAATGAAGGATTAAATTATTGATAGTGGCGAATCCGAACTGAGAGAGGATTATTATCGTATACGAATGTGCGGATGGACAGTTTGTCTTGGTGGCGGGTTGTCTTCTGCCCTCTGTTTTAAGAAACGTAATTCAACTTCCGTTAGCAGACGAGCAAGGGCAAGCAAGAAGTAGTCATGTATTCGTTTACAAATGTTGTTTCGCTGTCCAGAGGACTCCACTCTGTGGCCAGACAAAATGCAACACGATTAGGTATAGTATAATATCCGAAAGATCAAAACAGGATCATTATTTTAGTCCAGTTTTGTTTAGATGTGATCACAAAGCGGTTCGTGACTGGTTTCACGCTAACAACATGAGTCAGTCTTGAACGCGGAGAACAGTATGTTCCTGTACAATATGAAGGTTCTTTCTGTATTACATGAAGAAAAATTATTTTCGCAGCTGATCCAGCTTATTCTGGGTTCTATTTAGATGATGTCTTATATTAAATAAATCCATACTATCCAGTTTAACTCCTTGATTGTTTGTAGATTTGTTTGATTCGACTTATTTTGTACACTAATGTAAATACATATAATAACACACACGTAGATACATTAAAATACCAGGATAGCACAAGAAAGTGAATACACATTTCCATTGTGGTCCTGAGGAGAAAAATCACAGATATATAGTATGGTGATCAAGGCAAAATTAAAATATATAGATACTGACCTACAAGATATAGAAATACTGATAAATTTACTGTTCTTTAACATAATGTCCTAGTATTAAAAAATTTGATTGATTGATTTGGAATTAAAATTTAATGGTGAACGTTAGAACCTTTTTATGCTGTGATAATGATATTCTTTGTTCATTAAAAAGATTCTTGATATCAGTTATTAATATCTGTTATTGAGGGTTAATGTCACGATTATGTTATTAATTAAAGCTCTGTTGGACTTACAGTATAGTTTATTATTTTGACCTAAGTCAGAGAATGCTGTATACATGTGTTATCGATATCCTATTTTGGGAGGTCGGCTTAACATAATCTGTAGCAAGTTTGGCCGCTTCTGGCACTGTGATTCAATTGACACTCGACTGTACTTTAGTGCAAGTGGTAAGGCAAATGGCCTTAATAACTACTGTATAATTTGAGCCTACAGAGCAATGACGATCTTGTTTTTTTCGCTGTTGTACACTAGAATCTGGGTAACGTTTATTAGTTACTTATTAACAGGTGTTTTTCAGTTTTATCTTGGAGAGTTGTTCATGTTATGGTTTAAGCATAAATTATAAGTTCTGTCCTATAGTTTTCAAATATTTTCCCCCCTCGTATAAATAAGACATATTTTAGTACTTATTTACTTATAGTTATTTAAATCAGTATTCTACCATTATCAATGAAAAGTAATTTGAAAAGGATAGTAATAATTTATTTGATTAAATGTTGTTCTCTGCAGTTCGTTGTGGACAGAGACGTAGCATGTCAACATCCGAGGAGGAGAAAGGGGGTTTCAATTTCCTGGCTTGGATTGGTGGAGCTGCAGGTGTAATTTACTTGGGATCATTAGGCTGGGTGAGTAATATTTGTGTGGTCTGCCAGTTTTGCGGGACTGACCTTGTTCATTGTACTAACAAGACTTGTAATCCATACAAATGGATATTTATGTGCTTGTTCATGTTATTATTGTTTTGAGGTTTGTTTAAATGCATTAATTTTATGTCATCAATGTATTTGGGTGTTTATTTAAGATTTTAATTGACAGGATGTCACAAAATAATTTATATTATGCCCTTTTTTTTCAGTCTGCAATTTCTCTCAGAAAAAGCATCATTGAAACAGGACACGACAGAAAAGCAGCTCTGCGTCATGATTAACAAACATATTGACTGATTACGTGTTAGTGCTGAGGAAATTAACATCTTGATGCGACATAATAGTCTCCCTGCTACACTTTTATGTGCTTGTCTTTATTTAAATTTACATCTTGTTTTACGTTTTGAATTTCAAGCAGTGTTTTGTTTTACTGTTAAAGAATAGACAGTTACTGGGTAATACTCTGCGAGGTATTTCTCTTCTAGCTGTAAATTTGGCATCAAGAGTACAAAAGTATGAAATAATTAAAGTTGAATACAAAGTTCATATTTTTATTTCAATGCTGTCATACTTCCACAAAGGAAGTTTAGTCCTATATTCAGATTGCCAGAAATGTTTTTTTACATTAACATAATGTGACATTATATCATGGTAATGTAATGTTATGTTGTGGTAGTCTGTTATCAGTGTATGGGTACAGATGGGTTTATCCTGTTTACGGGATGAAGTTAATAAATGATGACATTAAATGTTTTGTTATAAATGGTTTGGTTGATCTTTACTCAGAATTTTACCAAGATTTAGATGGTGATGCATCGATTTGAGTTGTTTTTATTTGTAGCGGAACACATCCTTGTCATCAAACTTTTATGACATAGTATCCAGAACCTGTTTGAAATGTGTAGAACATTGTTCCTATTGAACTATGCCACCACTCATGGGGTCAAATACATTGGAAAGCATTTCAAATACTTGTCACTTTCAAGATACATTACTAGGTTAAAAAATAAAATTATATATCAAGAGTTCGATCTTTTTCTTATCACATTGTTTCCATTCAAAGGATTCAGCATCTAATTATGTTTGATATGGGTATAGGCTATTGTTTACTTTGAGTTGTACAACAGAAACATCAGCTGCTGGAAGGTATTGTCAGTTAGGCGGCATCTCTCTGGATGAAACACCATCCCGGGTATTTAAAGAAATGCGGGGGATAACTTGGCTAATGCTAGGTATTTACTAAAAAAAATTAGAGGGTCTGTGTCTTCTGCCATGCATGGGCTGATGAGGTAATCATATACGTCTGACTCTGTGCTTGTGGTGGCACTGGCAGCTTTTAATGACTTCTCATATGATGGCTTAATTGCCTTTACCTTGCCAAAGGATGCAGTACAATTAGTTTCCTTTTAAGAATTCAGTCAAGAAATAACAATTACTTTAGGAAAGTATTTAAATACTTTCAATTCCTAAATGTCAAATACAAATGTATTTAAACCCATGTCTGATGGTTATTAAGTGTATTAGCCTGAAAGGTTTACACCATGGTATTCGTACATGTGTGTGACCAGATGCAGTTCCTTAGTATGAGCATAACCAATGCTAAAGTATTTGCCTTTGGTTGCTTTTGTCTGCTATTATAAGTGACACTCCTTTAGATTTCCTGTCACAAATCTATAGCACCTATATTCACTATTTATTTCTAGGCATCCCAACGTAATTTTTATTTTGGTACTGCAGCCATAGTGAATGAAGGGAAGTGCACAGACTTCTTGAGCACTTCAATGTTGTATCACACACTGAGTAATTGTTTCCCTAATCACGTGCACACAGACAATCTAGAAAAATCTTGATAATTCTAATTTCACATTACGTGTCTGAGGTATAGGCAATAATATTTGTTATGGTTGGCTGGAGAAGGGAAACAGACAAGATGGTTCGTGCAGCCCAGCACGAACCAGGTAGTTACAACTAAGATAGGTCGAACTTGACGTAAGCGTTTTTTTTAGTGTAACACGCACAATCCTGTTGTGCATACAGCCGTGGCCAGATAAATAATTTAAATGGTGGTTAATTTTACAGCAAAAAAATTATTCATTGCGAAACTCGCACTTATAGTTTGAATAAATATGATCGTATTTTTACTGCATTCTTTAACCGAGCAGCGTATGGCAAGCCATTATTCTTGCTAATAACTTATATTGTAGCTATTAAGAGCATAATGCGCGACTGTATCAGCATATTGTCACAATGTTGTGGTTATATTGGTCTTGTCCTCATATATTCGGTATTGGGGATAAGTAGCCTATAGTTTCACAGTTGACCGACTGACGATTGGCATGAAACCAAACACATAATAAAAACCTTTATCTTCACATAAAAAAAACACACCGAAGTCACGTAAGGTATATAGATCTACGTGCTTCAAACATTTTACATCGGCCAAAGTTAGAACGTGATGATGGTAACCTGACAGCAGCTCTAAAATGTCGAACGTCTACGTTATATTTTCTTTTAAACTATCACTGCACATTCAAACTCCACTCTCAGTCAACTATGAAGCGCACAAATGAAATCATCACATTAACTTACAGTCCTGTCTTCCACCCTATAATATTTATATATCCTAGAACGTGTTCCCGGGAAGAGTTGGTTATTTTGAGCTCATAAACGTAAACCAATCTATGTTATACGTATAATAACTTAGTTAGTAAGTCCACATGTGTCATATCAATGTGACAACCTATCATTAGGTTCGGATATTATGAACTAAGATAATAGAACTGCCTGAGACAGTGAGAGTTAATTTAATAAACGAGTTTTAGATAAAACGTGACATCAAACCCAGTGTAGATCTAGCCCGTAACAAAGACTGTTTCTGGCTGTAGGCGTGGCGTGGTAGACATTTAACTATTTTCATATAAAAAATATATATATATTAGGAAGATGCATTATTTATTGCATAATAATTTTTAATAATTGTAGTCGTGTTAGTTGCTGGAGTCTAAAGAATAAATATTAATTAAGATGACGTAGCTTCCCACTAGAATAAAATAATTAAAATCAATTGTTATATCTCGCAAGAGCCTTCTTGTGTCAGTATATTTTAGTTTGCTATATTAACACCAATAATTAATATTTTGAAGCCTTATAATAGACTCTATATGCATGTATTGCTATCCTTTAAAAGTACACCATCCCCCTGCCAGTACGTGAGTGCAATGTTTGTTGTGGAACTCTTCAGGCGTACTTTAATAAACTTCCGTTAGCAGTCGACGAGGACAAGACATCAACAAGATGATCATGTATCGTTTAACTTTAAGTAAATTCTTTACTAGTGCGTCATCTCTCCGTGGAATTAACCGTCTGATAAGTCAGAATGCAAGCAGATTAGGTATGCTATGGCATTGACATGTTAAAATATCACGTATAGTGGGGATATAAATATATATTTTTCACGGTAGTTCCGAGGTTCGTGATTTACTCATTTAGAATCTAGACAAGAGTAGACTAGATATTCATATTCATGATATTGGTCATATTCTTAGTATTCTACTATTTCTAGATCTATAGACTCAAAATCAAATAGAGTAGATCTGATAGTAATACTAATATACTATATATCTACTAGTCTCTTATCTTTAATGGGAAATACTCATAGAATGATAGATGTAGACTTGTTAGCCTTGTAGTCAATGATTGTAGACTATCACATAGAATTCTGAATTGGTCTATCACTCTATCATTATAACTATGGTAAACACGAAATACTAGATTCGACCCGTGTCTTTGGGTGCGGCTAGTGTGATATTATAATTGGACGATTACACTGTCAAAATTAATTGACGTTAAATACATTTTTAGTATTTAATTACAAATACAGTTTTGTTCCCACAAGACAAGGGGTGATAAGCAGTCATAAGGCCATTGTTTTTTTTAATACTTGTTTTAGTGAAAATTTGCCTCCCAAAATTTGAATCCAGGACAAAACCCCACTCTGACAAAACCCCACTCACTAATACACATTTCGGACATAACCCCACTCTTAAAATAATATTTAATAAATGTTTTTTATTAGGCCTTTGGTGCTGTTGATTGATTGATTAATTAAATATTCATTTTTATTATTACATACATTTATATAGCACTCTCCATAATATTGTACAACATGTTCAAAAGTGCTTTACATGTAAAATAAGACTTAAATTAACTATAAATATATATATATATATATATATATATAAACTGTTGAAGAATATATATATATGTGTGTGTGTGTGTGTGTGTTTGAACTTCAATAACTATTTGACCTGCTTTACTGTAATAGTTGTGATTATCCCTTATATCAAGAAGCCACTGTAATTGTGAAAGGATCATCCCTGACATCAGTAGTAGAAGGCTTCATGTAATTGTTAATGGTATCACATCCACATTATCCCTGACAGTAGCAGTGGTGGCTTCTTTTATAATTGGTACATGCATTCCAGCAACAGATCTAAAAGCCACTGCAATTATGAATTAGTCATAACGTATGCAATGTGGTGTGTATATATATATAAAAAATTTTAAAGTAGGGTTTTGTACGATGGGGTTTTGTCCGTTTATCCAAAATTTAGGGTCGGTGGGGACAATTAAAAAATTTAACTGAAAACAAAGGGTTGTTTTTACTTGCAGACTTGCATCTTTTCATATACTGTATATACTCGGGTATAAGACACACTTTGTATACTCCTAAATCGATGCACTAAAAGGGGAAGTAATATTTGGCATATTTTAGGGGGAAATACAATAATATTGTTTTTCAACCTTATTATTGAATATATGAAAAATAAACAAATTTATTAGGTGTGTTTACTCTGTTGTCTTTCAATGCCAGACTTAATCATGCTAACCACAGCCATGATTATTTAATTCGATGGTCTAATTAGTGACTTGATCACAAAGATGTGTCCTTACTATCGAAATATGTGAGCATGTGTAATTGAACACACAATGAAGCCACCTCAAAGGAAAATGATTACAGCAAACACTCTGTGAATTATTTCCACAGCTGGTATATGTAAACTACTAATAAACTACTTCAAACAACATAACAGAATCGAACGCACAGCAGCAGGCAACCTGAAGCGGCTGTGGTTACCTATTGTCACACAGTGGGTGAAAATGGGCTGGGATTAAATCAACCCCGCCATCATTACCAAATTATTCAAGAAGTGCTCTATCAGCATTTATTTAGATGGCACAGAAGACAGCAAGCATTGACATTAACTTTTTAAGTCACCTGCCCTGTAGGGCAGGCAGAGTATGATTTTCAGCTGCCTCATCCCCCCAAACAAAATTCACCTGCCCAGATTTTATGTGTATGAGACATGCCAATATATTAACCAAAAGATGTTAATTCTGATATTATTAGACATAATTCACCAGTTATATTGGGTATGTTATTGTTTGAGCGCCAGTCAGATTTAATTCTCTTCAAAGCAGAGAAGCCACATCTCTCACATTTTGTGCCGCCAGCTTTTTTAGATGTCTTGGAGATTCCCAGTGAGATCGTATGGGGTCAATTATGTATGAACTACAGTCATCAATAAAGGAAGATTTGGGTTTCTCCCACATGACAAATGGAGCAAATCAAGCTACGGTTCTAGTCCGCGCGATACCAGGAAAGCGATCCGTCCAGGAAATGACAAACATCCGGATTTTTTTGTTTTCTTCGTAGCATCATCATAGCTCAACTACAGACACTCACACAAGGTTTTTTGTAGTTTGCCACGTAAAGCCGAGGTTCCATATACGTTATGCAAATCCAACAAAAAATGGAACACATTTAAATATAAGAGCGTCATTCCACATGTGTGATCTACATCAAAACTGATCATTCCATGTAGGGATTAGTGTGACCCCGCCTGCTGAATCCAGAAGTTTATGACTCTGGGTCGTAAACTGCTGGATTCAACCATCCGATCCAGGCAGGCTTCCCCAAGGAAAATATCTCAGAAGGTGAAAAGAGTGTCTGAAACACATGGATACTGCAGGTCCCCGGGGAGGTGCTAAGTTAACAATGCTCCACTCCTTGAGGCCGTTTAGTACGTGGGTCAAGGAATACAAAATGGGCGACTAGTTGGGCGACAGTCTAAAAATTATGACTAAACTTGAGTTGCTGGCAACTTTTCAAACATACACCAAGCAAAAAGAAAGCTTTCTTCAGGTAATAGGTTGTAGGTAGTATTTCATAGTATTTCGATTTGTTGTTGTTTCAAAAAGTTACAGGAGAAGTGGGAAGGTTTGACCAGGAGGGGAGAATCGACCACAACATTAAAACCCGAATCGTTATTTATTACACTTAATAGTTTTAAGCTGGAACATAATATATCACTGAATAATTGTTTTGTGTTTACTTTGAAGCAATTTGCAACAATACACCACCAAAAAGAATGAGCGACTGAAAATGGTTGTATCAAAATTCGATAGGTGTCAATAGGTGTCAACATTTCAAAGGTTAAATACATTAAAATGTAAATGTATTTATTTATAATTACTTTTCAAATCTAATAACAAAATTGTTGTTATAATATTATTAAAACTTATCAAAGTGTAACCACACACAGTTCTGTTTTCTACCAGACACTGTCAAGTTGATCAGTATCAATATATACTGATAAATTACCACCACTCACAGGGTAAGCCAAAATACCCTGAGGATGGTCACTGCCAGAGTGTTTTACATCCTTCAGGGGATCTTTAGCGTCCCCCTTTATTTTAATCAATTCAGTGGAGACAGCAGCACCATTTAACATGGTCAGCCAGCCACAATGTTGTTAGCAGAGAAATTAATCTCTGGAAAAGTTTTGACCTCTTGCTGCGATCGAACCTGTGACCCTTGGCACCAAGTGCCGGGTGCTTCACCGCTAGGCCAACATATCTCACTATGGTGAATCTATGTGAATGCTCACCTTATATACCCATCCTGGTACCTTCTGACTTTGATAATACATTTTCTTATACAATATTATGTAATAAAATGTTTGATTCAAGTTTACAGATACTGTGTATGTGTTCGTTCATCTGTTTCTGAAATTTCAGTGTATTCCAGTTTGTACAAAGTGCTGTTTATGTAAATATAGGGTGGTCTAACATGGGCTTCGCATGTGTAAAGTAACCAATATTAGGCATACTATTCATCTCCAGTACACCCCTATATCATTGCCATTGTGATGCCGCTGATGTCAGGTTGGACGAGCCAGGGCAACATATAGATGAGACCTGGGGTAATTGTAATAGTAATAGTAACAATTACATTTTTCACATTAATAGTAATAGTGAATCTCATTTTGAAAGTAATAGTAATTGTAATAGTTGATAAAGTAATAGTAATCCACTATTACTCTGCTATTACATTTTGTCAGACACACAATACTTTTTGCCAAATATGTCACTGCACCTTCAAATCTCACTGTCACCTGATTGGCTGCTCAATCAAATTATCATTTATAATATTATTGATTCTGTAGCTGAGAAGCCACTCCATTTGAAACAGACTAAGCACTGTGTACTTAACCGAATCCGAGTTGATTACCATGGGCTCCCAATTATCCCCCATTTAAGAATCTATATCTGCCATCCCTGATTAGTGAATGTTGGCATTACTTGTGCTACTGTTCATATATAAGCTCCCTAGTTTACAGGTTCACACCATATCTTACAGCTGCTATCACTGCATTACCTGTACCTATGCTGTACCTAGGATATTATCAATAATATAGACATCCACATAAAAAAGTATAAATCACAATGGCTAAGGTATCACATCTAAGTCATTTTGAGATGCCTTCTAATACCGACATCAACTACAAAGCCAAATGTAAACATTGTGGTTCAAGCATATCTGGCTCAGCCAAGACTATTTCCAACTTCACCACAGTATTTATTTGTATATTATAATATATTGTATACTGCATGTATTATTATTATATTATTATATACCACATTTGAAAAATGACAAGAAAATAAATGTAACAGTAAACACATACCGTAATCTACTATTATAAACATATGAGAGCGCAATCACATTTCTATGCAAGAGGCAATTGGTGTATTACCTGGTATTGTTGTATACACTATCTTGCTAATCATGCTCATTCAGCCATGGCAGACATATATGGAAATTCTTCAACTAATGGGAATTTACTAGTTGTTAAGTGTAACTAGGTAAGGTCAACTGAACAGTGTTGGTTTAATATGTAATTGAAGTTTTGTATTATTTTATGATGAGAGTGACCCAGTAACAAATAAAACTACCAGCACTATTATTACCAATACCACTACTACTACTAATAATAATAATAATAGCATAAGCAAAAATGTAATAGTAATAGTAAGAAATTTAATAGTAATAATAATATATTACATTCAATATCAAGTGTAATAGTAAAAGTCATAGTAATATATTACATTTCAAAGTAATTGACCCACACTGTCTCCCAATGGAAGTGACAGTATTGGATAAAATTTCTCTGGACGTTAATTCGAGAAGTTTGCACAATCATGTTTTGCCGCTTTTATTTGTGTTTGCTCCTCTTTGGCAATGTAAGATGCCCACTCCTGATTGGCTCAGATAGTTCCTATTTTGGTGACATAGCTTTTGTTAAGAAAACGACCCCATTGGTGTTCTTTCCCCTTTCTGTCCATGATTATTGCCCAAAGGTCTCACAACATCTCCATGGTGTTGTGATCCATTTTCTACTTGTTTGGTGACAGATCATTTTATTTTGTGGAAATAAATATATTTAACATCCAGCTGCAGATTTTCCCAGTTTCTTCTGCACACTATACACCAAAACTACATGAATGCGCACAATACCAGGAAGAATACGGTACATAGAAAAAATGTGACTTCACATGTCGTATCATCCCCAAATTAATCTAATTTAACGCATTGAAGCTGCATGGCTTCACTTATATAATAATATATATTATAGGACATTTATATAGTGCCCTATTCAGCTAGATAATTGCTCTAAGGCATTTTACAGTATTAGTATAATTTTCAGTTGTGTTGATCTCCCAAGACTTAGAAGAATTGTCACTGATTAGTATGACTCGTTAGACTACATGGTGTTGAAATCTGATTGCAATTCAATTATAAATACATGTAAAAATTTGTCACACAAAAAATCAATAAAACATGATAATAATAAAAATGGAAACATCATTTAAAACAATTCAGTGATTTAAATTGTGATATAAATCATTGATTTGAATAAGAAATTAAATCAAACAACTGTATAATAATAATGGCCCGAATGGCATTTTTAACATGACTGACTACCTAAACGCGGAAGACGTAGATGCATATGGTCTGTAATTTAACACTTCCACATGGGGACTAACTAAATAAATTTAAAAACAGTTTGGTTAAGAAAATCTAGCCAATAGACCAATACAGGCGAAATGTGTTACATTGGTTACCAACTGCGGTCTCTGGTTAGAAACAGCCATGGCGCCTACTGTTAATATGGGATGGCACCTTTTCACTAACAATAATTACTAGAAATCTTTCAACAAATTATTTCATATTACACAGAGACTGAGACTAGCATTTCAGCTGAATGATTGTATCTTTCCAAAGGTTTTAACATAATATTTATCAGAATATAATCCAACGATTGAGAGGATTGATCTTTCCAGATGAATGACACAGCTAAGCCTTTATTATACATGTTGACCTGTAGGGGATTTTTAGCATAGATTTCAATGGATTAAATCAATTATTTTAAAATTATACATTTAGTTGAATGTAAGTTGATTTTAATGAAGTTTTGAAAATATTATTTTTTTCTTGTACCTCGGAACCAATAATATGTGCATCACCTGTATATTATTAAATAAAAAGTGTTATTACATTAGAGTGTTAATACCCTTGACATTTACATGTAGTAAACATTGCACAAATGGCTGATTTAGAAAATAAAACAGTTAATTCACTTTCAGTACAAGATATCATGCATAAATACCAGTGTTACAGTAATAGGAATCACCCATTGAATTATAATCTATGTGATCATTGATTTTTTGATGGCACTGAACGTTACTTAGTTTAGTAACATATATCTATTGAATAAAGTCTATGCCATTCCTATTAAATGCAAAATTATGATCTGAAGATCACATAACCTTAATGGACTATAAATAAAATCCAAATATAGTTGGTAAATAGCCTATATACACCTTTTCAGTAAGACATTTATTGGCAACTTCACGCAAAAATCGTCATGCAACACCGTGATTCTTAGACTTCTAACCCGAGACTGTAGTGTGAAATTCAGCCGCATAGTGGCACCAAGGGTAATTGAATTGGTTTATTGCTTGGTTGGATGAAAAACTCGCTCTACTTTAGTGTCACAGCCAGGGTTTGAACCACCAACCTTTAGCTCCCTTTCACCATGAGTAGAAAGAGCTTTGCTCTATTCACAGGACCCTTTTATTTTTGATAGAGTACATGGTGACATATTTCTGACTCAGAGAAAGATTTTACACCCACCTACAAACCAGTCAATCTTTGTGATTACATTTGTTATATCATGTGAAAGTGTGAAGCAAGTGTCCCTAGTGTCTTTGTAGTCATGTCTGGCAAATGCAAGGGTGACGATTATAAGGCAGTCCTGCATGTCCTTCTGAAGCAGCTATCAGATGAGCCACACATTCTATGATTATTGTTGACTGAGGTTGCTACTTGGAAAGCTGTAAAAAGGATTCTGTCCAAAGTCAGAATCCACAGCTGTGTATTCCATTTCAGACAAGTAGTTTGGTGGAAGATACAGCAGCTGGGTCTACAAGTAGAATAGAGTGAACATAATGGTACATTCAACTTCTGTTGATGCTTGATGGCCCTAGCCTTCTTACCAACAGAGTACATTCCTGGCCAGTTTGAATCCATCCAGCACACTAACCCCCAAGCTACTATCAACCAGCTGCTAGTGTACTTCCAGGAACAGTTGCCGGAGAACTCAACCTTCCTTGTATCATCCTATAGTGTGGATGGCTGACCAATATGTACCAACAACGATGTTGAAGGTTGGCACAAGTGACTTAATACCATGGGACACAGTCAGCAACCTTTGAACTTGTACAAGTAAATTGGCCTCCTAGATTCTGAAAATATATACCTTCTCTATCAGATGGTCAGCGATGGTGTGAACCTAAGTCATCAACATATATCTTACATAAGGATTCAGACCATTAATTAGAAGTACTGGTACTATATTTATCAACGTTCCATGTATTTTAACTTTTAGTTAAATGATATAAAGTTTTAGAAACAGAAATAAAAAATATTTGGATGCTAAACACCCGATAAAAATCTGATGTAGCAGTATTTTCAAAATTCGGTATGCCAAATAGAAATTCAAATGTGTTGAATTCATTAAACTGTATTGCACCATTTTAGTATAGGTCATATGTTTTGAGTTGTCTCACTTACAGCATTGTAATTTTTCAGTCCTGTATCATTATCATAATCATGCACATCCACTCCAAACAGACAACTACAGTTTAAGAAAAATGACCCAACATACTATTGCATGTTCAGGTAGAACTCATTGTTTAATTCCCTCTCTCTTAAAATTTGGGGTAGATACCCATGGCTTGATTTCTCAATCCTTTTTTAAGCTCACATCGAAGATCCCTAATAACAAGATTCATATCACAGAAGTAAAGGGACATTCTATATTTTAATACTTTGGTACAATTGGAAAGATAGAAAACACTATATTTCTAATTGTACCAAATTGTGCACAACAAGAACCATTAAACAATCAATTTCTTAGCTGGATAAAGATGCTTTTGTCTCTGGACCAGGTTGAACAGGTGTTCTTCAGATGAACACATCTAGATCAGTGACTTAATTAACTGTTCCCAATCAATGCCAAACTACCACCATTACAAAAACAACCAATCAGCAAATAAATGAAGATAATCAAATACATTTATGGTTCCTTATATAAATATATATGTATGATTGTATCACTCACTTTTATGGATTCTATGTGTGGCCTTAATTCAGCTTGTGGATCAGTATTTCTGTGGTTAGTGGGCGGTATTAATGTATTAATATGTAAGAACATCATGTATTAATATGTAAGTCACATCTGAAAACTGATAAATCTACTAATGACATGGCACTTGAATAATTGCATAAACTCGTATCCGTTATCCAGTCAGATACTGTTAGAGGCACCTGTGTCATATTGGTCATGTGACAAATGGGGATTTATTGTTGTAACTTGCACTTTATGTAACAGGTTGATGTTTGATGATATTAGAAGTGGGTCATCTGTTCTAAATACACTCCTGATCAAGGTTGCTTACACTAATAAATAATGTTGATCGTTAGAATTTGTTATTGGGTTTTTATACGTATCACTGTACAGCACCTTTGATTGGTTCCTGCTATTAAGGGTGCTTTATTAAATATATAATTATTAATTTTATTAAAATATTCTGCTTTCAAATTTTAAGACTTTTTGCATTGAGTATTCTGTGGGATATGTCTAGATGTTTATTCTTTATTTTATCATGATTTTGTATTAGTTATTATCTTTGTATACCCATTAATGAGTGAAGTCCTCTAGGTCTCTGGTACAGAGATTCTGATTGGTTGGATCTGCTGTCCCTTGTTCTGACTCTGGAAACGTGTATATTGTTATTGGTGGCATTTAGCAATTAGGCCATTAGGGACTGCCAATACTTGCCAGTACACCAAGTTATAAACCTTGGACAAATTATTTTCTTACATAAAAATATAAGTTGAACTGCTAAAATAAACCTCTCAATTTTGGCTTTTCAGATTTCAAATTGTGTAACTGAAATAATGACCGTATTTCATCATCTACAGTTTTTTGATTGAAAATATGTAGATTGGAGGTGTAAAGTTCACATCATCCAAATAACTGTTATATCTTAATCAGATTCTGAAGGTGACTACCATGTTGGCCCTAATGGGTGTACATTTGGGGCCTAAATGTACACCAAACCCCCTAAATGTTAGGGTCTTTGGTATAGATAAATTTTTCCATATGAGTGCAAGGCAATTAGTAAACATATTTTGTATAATTACAGTGTTAATTTCCTGAGATAAATCTAATTTTTTTCTTTTTGTAATAATCTCAAGCAGTTACAACTGTAGTATAGCAACTATCATAATGATAATACATCTTGTATAACTGTTAAATAATTATATGTACTAAAATAATAATTTAGATTATTTCAGTCTGTTGTGATATTTGAGAACATGCATCAGTTTATTAGGATATGTGATATGTATTTCATAGATGTTTTGAAATGGGTGTGCTCGTCTATTAGGGCATGTGCTTCTATTGGGATCCACACAGTATATTGTTAGTGATTTGAATGAATGTCTTGACAACAATGCTGACATATTTATTGATGATAACTCTTGTGCTTGGTGTGTGTGGCTCTGTCATCATTTTGGAGTGTGAATAAGATTTGGTTTTGAAAACAAAACTACCCTCCATAGTGTGTGTGTGTGTGTTATGGCCATGTGAAATAAGGCACTGGCACAGAGAATCTCAAAAAGTAAATTCCAACTGAATCTAGAGTGGCCACATTTCATGTTGAGACATGTGTAATGTCTCACCAATTGCTAAACTGCCAATCAACAAAATGCGAATTACCTACAGTTGTGGTGTCTGGGAGTAAAACACCCAAGTCATATCATGGCAGTTCTGAGAATGTTTATGTTAATAGCCCAAACAACCCTATTTATAATTATTTTTCAGTTGCTGTATCTTTCTTCACAGCAATACTATACAAACATTATAGCCCAATTGTCACTGTCTTCAAAGGTTAGTTTATACAAGTGGCAAACACCATGAAGTGACTACTATTAAAACTAATAGCTTAATTGCTATTAACGTGTATGTGTTGTGTGCTCATGATAATGAGAAAATTTCATTGATAACAAAATATTAGCTCATTCTACTCATTTACATAACTTGAAATACATAATAATTACACTATCATGTGATCAGTGTTATATGGTTTGGGGGATACAGCACAATGTTGTATTGTACCAAATGTAGTTTATACTGTCATTCGTGGTAAGTTTTTCCCATCTGCCTGTGTAAATGTGCATACAGAATACCTCACCAAAAGTACTACCCTGCATATCCAGTATGTCACAACCTTTGAAGTTGTTCACTTGAATTGAATAAGAAAATATAATATTTATTAAAGTATTCAGTGAATACTTTGGTACATTTTACTGAATAAGAATTCATTCATACAAAAATACTGACTACGAACATCCCATATCTGTAAAGCACTTATTTATTTATCTAAACAAACATTTACATAGCATGGGAATAAGCTGCTTTAAAGCTATACTTTATATGTTTTATAGTTCAACCTGAAGCATCTGATGGACTTCATACATGTTGCAAAGTCCTGTCTACACCATTATATAACCAGGTGCTGACTACATCCAGGAGTGTTCAGGACATCAACTTCCCTTCCCAGAAAAGAGCACTCAGTCAGAGCATACCCAAACCAGCTGCTACACCACCCAAGAATAAAGTTAACCTTGTGATTTCATTGACATCTGGCATTGGTTGCTTTGCTGTTTTTGGAATTACTCTTTATTATGTAAGTATTCTGCTCAAAGTGACATTAATCTATATTGACTACATTTAGTTCCATTATAAAATATATCATCAGTTCATGTGCTAGTTATTATAGCATGTGGCTAAATGATAGAATATCATATTTACAATCTTTAAACATCAGTTTAACATTTTTATAGTCAGTAGTGATATATTGCATGCTGTCTTGACAAGACACAGTTTTATTAGCTCATAATTTTGCATTAATGTTGAACATTTATATTTGTGTTATATACATTTATTATAGCACCAATTGATAGATGTGTTTCATGTTTACTGTCATCTAATAGTATTATATTTAGTTTAAATGGAATTAAATTTATGTATTACAGTTTATATTACAACTTACATACACTGTGTACCTTATGTAGATACATTAGCTATATAAGCAGAAGATATGATTAGGTAATAGTATCATTATGATACTATAACCTAATTGTACTATCATATTTAATAATTTAGCTATTTTGGGGATATTTGTTAAACCTAATTATAATTTCCTATGAATAAACAAACTCAGGAACTCATCTATTTTAGTATTCTTACTGATAATACCACATCATTCAAATAATACTATCTCCTAGTAAGAATGGGACCATTTTTAGTTTTTACAATCTGATCTAATTCTTTATGGTTAGTCTAATCTTATTCTTTTTACATACCAGAGGATAGGTAATAGTAACTAGTGGAACATTTCAGTGGACTGCTGTGGTTTTACAACAATGCCTACTATTTCACAGTATTAGAGACAGACTTATCACTGGAACGGATGATTCTCTTTTTACTGAACCCGTGCTGTTAATCACTTGCCACTGTTCACTGTTTATCCTATTTCCTTGTCAATGTTCATGAGTCCAACACACTTTATAATTCTTGGGCTCCAGAATTATTCACACATGTGATGATCCTGGCAAGCTAGCCATTAAAAAGGTACTGGATCCAGGTCTCCTCAGAATCTTGGCCTTAACTAAAGTTTCTCTCTTAGGTTCGGCTAATTTGTGATTTAAAGTCTTGGTCACTTTCCAACATGTCAGACATAGTTATGTCAGCATCATATCATTCTCACAGAGAATGCAAGTGAAGAACTAAGTCGGCACTTTTAAGACACAAAGTCAAGTCAAGACTTTATTAATACAAAGTCCAAGTATATATATATCGAGGAATTCTCCCTTGATCACTGTCAGTGTGTTGTCCAGTAGACCTGCATAGTCCAATCACAGTTGACTTGGCTTAGCTCAGTCTACCCCATAATATAACATAATTATCACTTACATGTTCAGAAGATAAAATATGAATATAATACACACATAATCAAAGGGTGTCTATTACTCGACATGTACCAGCCATGCCAATCACACGAAATTCAATAAGGACACATATTCAATAAACAAACTTGGCATGTTGGTTATTAGACTGACAGCTCAATATAAACACAGACCTGATATTAGGCCAAATATAACTAAATCCATACATGACATTAATCCCACAAATGGTGTTTGAATTAATATTTTAATTTGGTATAGACATATGTGAAAGGTTACATACATTCTAAAGGATATTTTTAATTAGAGAAATTACTAATTTATAATTTTATATAATATATTTTTATACTAAAAGAGCCATGACTTAACAGTCTGTGTCTGGCTTCAAAATGTCACCCACAGGCACAGCACCTTGAACTGGATTAGTTGATTAAAATTTGAAATGAATGTGAACTGTTCCTTCAACAGTTTACGTTGATCACATACCTAATAAGAAGTCAATTTTGATTGCAGATGAAACTAACTGACCATTAATTCAATGAATAAATAAAGGTCGAATGGTAAATTACAGTATATATATATATATATATATATATATATAGCATTTGATTTCAATGTATCATCACTTTTGGGGCCTATAGCCATGCAGCAGTCCATGCAAAAGCACAACAAGTCATTGTGAAATAGGATTTGTTAAAGTGACAAACAGATCACATTTTGTGGGATTATTCTGAATTAATTAATTTCCTCTTTGATTTGATCCAATCATAAAATTAATTATTTGATTGTGGATGAATAAATATAAGTCACATTTGTAAACTTAGTTCATTTCTGTAATACTTTACTACAGTCTGAATGTATATATTTGGCTTCATATCCCAAATTTTATTTACAATTTATATTCTCTGGGTACTTATTCTCACGATTGCTGCAATTTTGATCAGTTTGGCATAAAAATAAGAATTAGTTGGAACTATTTGGCTATATTTCAATAACATTGTGTCATTTAATCAATAATTAATTAATATTAATAACCTCGAGTCAGAGGAGATATTTTCACCAACATTAAATAATCACATAATGTTTGGTCAAAGGATATATATAATACATTGACCTTGTGAGGTTTTGTTTGTTCTTTTATACACAACAATTGAAACATTACTGGGGTATTATTGTTAATTGGAAGAATTTCTCTATTACAAACCAAAACTAACAGAAAAGTTTTATTTTAAATATTTCTCAAAACATAATTTATTCTAATTGGATTAAATTCCAATTTCTCTTTCCCATCATTATACCCTTCATTTCTGGCAGTTAAGAGACCCTATCATTTTTTTAAAAGATAAATCATGCTTAATATTTCAGACGTACTGTGTGCACATGCAGAGAGAGGAATATGTGAGCAAGCTTAATGAAGAGAAAAAAATTCAAACTGAAGATGGGAGATCTATTGGTTAGTATATGTTAGGCATAAAATAATCACATTTTCACCATCACATGCTTTTTGTTTCACATGGATGAACACATATATTATTGGACATAGTTTGTACCAAGCATGCATGTTAGTCTTACATTAACAGGACACATGCATGTATTAAATTGCTGTTAGTATGCAAGACTGTCATTCATTAATCACTAGCTGAAACATGTATTTTGCATGGGAATATTTTGATAATTTTGTTCAGTATTATCATTGATAATTAACAATTACTCTCACAGTATTATTTCACAGAAAACTGATTGTTAAATACCAGTAAGATACCTATCAGATCAAATTATTTCAATACAAAGTGATAATGTGTTAAAAATATGCCCAATCTTCAGTGAAGAATGATCTCGGGGATCATTATTCCAGTTCAGAGTATGTTACAGTGATTAAGTAAAGTGAATATTCCTAACTATCAGTGAAAAAAGAGCTCAGAGAATATGGTGTTATCTGCTTAATGAGCCCAATGGTAAAACGGCTTTGGTGGTGAATGCCTCTGGAAGTTAACCAGAAAGTGTCATGTCATCCACACCTGTATTAAAAGGAGTTCAAAAGATATCTGCACCCATGGTGCATTTCTTCATCAAAAAAATCTTTGATAGTAGTATTTAACATGATGCATGTATGGTAATCAGCCAAACATGGCTGCATAAGAAAATTGACTAAGTAGACCATGGGACAAGTACACTGCTGCTGATCAGAGGAGATCCTTCATTAAAAAGGCCTTACATATATTATAGAAGATATTTACAATCCATGGTGCTTCCATCTGTTGCTAGCTGTATAAACTAGGTTATATTGGTGGCCAGAAACAGCTAGTCAGTGTTTTTTTGTTCGGTTTCTTTTCACAGACGACTATTATAGAATAATTTTGTTTAACTGGTAAATATAATATTACAAAATTAATGCCCCATTTTCACATTTCCTTTTTTTCTATTGCAGCTTCAACTGGATAAGGTCACATTAATCTGTGTTCCACTTACAAGCAGTAATTAGATATGGCCAGATATTCATCATACAGATTAAGTGTGTACATATGTGTGTTTGTGTGCATGTGTGTGTTTGTGCACACTTATAGGTTTGGTGGTTTTTGTATTAGTATTACTGGTCATTATGTGGGTATAATATCATCCACTAAGTCTTTAATGCCTATTTGTATGTTTTAGCTAAACTGAACTTGCTACGTTTGTTTGGCTTTATTTGTTAACGATTAAATAGATCTTGTTAATATAATAAATATGAACCATTCATTTGCAGCTCCATTTTAGCAAGTATTTACTGCTTGTTGACACCTGGTTGTGTTGCATTCAGACATAATAAAATGAAATGATGATAACTTTTTGTTATGGTGTTTTACTCAAAGCCCCCAAAAAATGGCCAACGGTCACAGGTTCAAACCCCATAAAGGGTTGAAACTTTTCCAGAGATTAATTTCTCGGCTGACAACATCGTGGGTGGGTGACCATGTTAAATGGTGCTGCCGTCTCCACTGAATTATTTAAAATAAAGGGGGACATAAAACACTCTGGCAGTGACCACCCTCAGGCTATTTCGGCTCCATCTTTCTGTACTGCTCCCCTGTGAGTGGTGGGGGAGGGGTTTTCTCAACCACTCCAACATACAGGCTGTGCCGAATAAGCGACAGCCTGGGGATTCTCCCTGAACAACAAAGCCAAACCAAACATGCTTGATTGTGTAGACTCCCTTCAACTGACAAGTGTTATTAATTAATTGTTTCAGAGCAAGTGGCGAGCGAGGTTTGCAATGTGAAGTGATTTTTATATTATGCTAATCATCTGGTGGTACTGATAGTTAACAACCCGTGACTATCAAGTATTATTACATAAAGACCGAAATGTTTGTGAGATCCAAATAACAGTTTGGTGAAAATTAATTGTTATTTATTGAATAATAATGGATTAGTAGGCAGTGATGTGACGATTTTATTCCGACTCTGGCTCTTATTGGGTTGAATCCTATAGTGTTGTGTGTCAAGGATGGCCGAAAACATCTTTCCTTCAACTGGCAGGAAATATGACGTGCGTATAAGTCGAGGTGCTCCTGGGAACTCCCTTTTCACTACCCAAAAAATCGACTTATACGTGAGTATATACGGTAATTACCTTTGTCCATAACTAATCATTCACCATTGCTGACTGAGTGAGTGTGTGTATGAGTGTGTGCATCCGCGCGCACGTGCAGTGTCTGACAAAAACGTACATTGTGTAGGACCTTGTGTCTGACAGAACCCTGGTGGGTCCTGCAGAAAATCTGAGTCTGAATGACCTATGTCTGACAGGTCCTGATCTGATTTCACATACTCTGGGCTAGTCAAATTTAAATCCACTATCCCAACCAAATTTTCTTACTAGCCCAACCAAAAATTACTAACTATTAAAATTACACTGGAATCAATGGAGACAATCATAAATTTGGATAATAAAGACAATACTTATGTGTTTGTGATTTTATTGAGTATACAACAGTTCATCCAGTAATAAATGATCTGTGATATCCACAATCTCTCCAGGAATTTTCTTCTTGTGGCCATTGAGATGACGACCATCATTACCACATACAAACAACCACTTATCAACAACAGGCCCCGGAAGAAATTATTTGGGTAATGAACCATTACATGTAATTAGCATCAGATCATATAGATTTTCCTGGCCAAGGGAGTTCCTCAGTGAAGTTTTAATGCTGTTCATGGAGGAGAACTGCCATCAGAATGTTGACATGGGCCACCATGCCAGGCATGTCTGTGACCCATACAATGCAAAAGCACAGTGATCAAACAAATAAACAGGACAGGGACACAAAATTCCTCCATATAAACAAGACCATGTGTTTTTATTTACTGTAAACAAAGACAACTGACCAATCAGGAGAGTATTTGAGTCACGTGACCATCATAATGCAAAATGGGTGTTTACCTGCCAAGATCACCAACCCACCAAAATCTCTCCCATCCTTCAATCATGGTTTTTATATTCAGTAAATATTTATAAGTATGACATCTGAAATGATTGCAGCATTATTTCAGATCAGGAAACTATCGGTTGATAAATATTTGGTGTTTATCCAGCCTACAATCGGGAAGAGTGCTTTTTAGCGACAGTTAGTGAGGTACTGGAGCGGGTATTTTAAACTACGATATTTTTCACCGTGAAGAGCTCCAAAACAGCGGAAAATCATTATACGGAAAATCCACTTGAGACTGCTGCATATCTTGCCTCAAAACCAGGCTAGTGTTTTAAACTACTCATTAGCCCAAAGACAAAATCCACACGTCCCTGGCATCCGGGCTCCTGCTGTCAGTGTTTTTCAGTAAACATAATAGAATAATTTTTGTTTCACATCGACTATACATAACACATGTATACTGAATGCAGAATAGATCTGATATATTTGTGTTATGAAATTTCCAAAACAACATAATTGCACTAAAATATATACAGTACACAAAACTACATATAAAGAAGAATACAATAATTGCCAATTGCATGAAGACTGTAGTGTCCAAATAAGTGTACAGATGTACCTAGGTGCAAATTGGTTATTTGTTGGAGTATTTAATTAAAATATGAATGAATGAGTTTAAAAATGGAAAACATACAATTTTTATATCACAACAAATTATGTTATAAAATAAATGTAAATAATGGCTAAGACATCCAGCCAATGATGGCTCAGTACTAGACTAAGGAATGATTGGTCTTTGGCTAAAATCTTGTCCATCCGTTACTGAGATATGTTAATTAAAAGTAAAATTAATCCACTCACAGATGTTATGCTTTATACATTTATGAAGGTGAAAATTTACATATTCATGATAACATTAATATATTCATAATTAAGAATGTTATCCATTGTATTAATAACCATTCATTTAATACAAAAATAATGTCATTTACTCATTTTCCCAGATAATATGAAGTACCAATACTTCCATATTGTCCTCTTTGGAACTCACTCCCTAAATATTGTTAAATCATTAAATAGCATCATTTCTTTCCGTCATCAATTGAAAACTCGCCTTTTCAGACTTGCAGTTTTGCATCATACCTTGACTATGAGATTGTCTAGCCCAGAGGTCGACAACTTTTTTGAGTGGACTGGACTTGGACAGGGCGAATCGTGGAGTGGGTGTGGATGTTGGAGGGGTCCCCCTTCCACTGCCAGAAGTTGTTTTGAAAACAGTCTAAAAATAAACGATTCGAAGCATCAAATGCCACCAATATATGAACTTGTTTAGAATTGTATGGGTAGAAGAGTGAAATTTGGATTAAGCCAGTGGGCAACATATATTTTCTAGCACATCAAACCCCCCTTTGCACAACAAATGCAGGGATTTCGTTATGAAGGGCATTGACGCAGTGAAGCATGGCCCCTCTGCTTAGCCAGTAGATGAGCTGCTCATATTTCAGACCAATATATGTCATTTATCAACAATTCGACCGCTCGCTGAATGTCGGCCGTAGATGTTTTCCCCTTCAGCCCAACTAAGGAGACTAGCTAGCTCCTCTGTAATGTGGAATTCCTTATTTTTGGCGTCTGTGCTCTATATGTTTTCAAACAGAATATTCTTTTCTGGACAGACGATGGCTGCTTATTTTCTCACAATACAGTTTACTCTTGATTATGTTTTAGTCACAAGTAATTAGTTTCCTCCTAAAATATGAAAAACCAAAAAATTAGATTTGTTTTTTATCGAATAGTATACAAGTATAGCATCCAATGAGGAGGACTTTGATAGAGTAAACGCTATAAACTTTTGCTCCTGGTAACCATTATTACAAAAGAGGGCTTAAGAAGTTAGCCAGCTCCTGATTAGATGGCCAATTTGTTGAAAATTGCCTATCTCTATGAAAAAGACCATTATAGGCTATTGCCTTCTACACAACAACGGATAGTTTAACAAGGGTTATTAGCCAACTGGTTGTTTTTATAATTACACGGTCAATAACGATACTTTACAAATACTCTAAAATCCACAAATACTCTAAACTCCAGAATGATGTCCCGGGCCGGACAGAATGCGGCCGTGGGCCGGTTTCCGCGTGCGGGCTATATGTTGCAGACCCCTAGTCTAGCCCCTGTACAAGGTGTGCCACTGAGCTCAATTCTTTTCGAGGATAGAAATGTTATTATTTATTATATTAAAAATTTCATATTAACAGAACAACAAATCTTATGGCATGCCCCACTTACGAGTTGGGTTGTGGGTTCCTACATCATTCTTCTCCATTTTGCCAATTTCTATTTTCAGCCCACGTTCTCTCATATACCGTCTCCACCACCCACCACGCCCTCTACACTGCACCGAGTTTCTTCTAACACTTTTTCCACAGCCAGCATATGGCCACTTCCTTGTTCTCTTAACACCACAATTCTGCCCTTAAACCACCACTGTTATTTTACTGATGCTGATCTTCAACACTTTTGAATTCGATCTCCACCTCAATACCTTCTTCTCCTCCATGCTCTCAGCCACCAACTCATCCACACACAGCAGCTTCCTCCCTGGCCTCACATAGCAGGCATGAATATAGTAATGGACTCGAACAGTACCGATCCTTGATGTGCATTCAACATAAACTTTTCAATGCTTTGTTTTCATCAATGTAAGTTCTCATATTATCATAAATATTCCAGAAACTGTATTTAATTCAAGAATTAATTAATTTCCAGAAATAAGGTATTTGATATTACTCAACGTGAATATTTAATCAGCAAGCTTTAACATATGGTGTTAAGAGTATCATCAATCTATTTGCTTAATAGAGAAGCTGCATTGTATAGAGTAACTAATACTATAACTCATATGGTTAATACTTTGCTTAATACTATTTCGATAATAAAGCAAAGATAGTAACATACTTGAAATAAATTTTTGTTGCTAAAAAACACACACATATATATAACTTGTATATGTACATGTAATACTGAATAAATCCTATATTAATTGACTGATGATTGAATGACATCTCATTTCAGAAAATCTATTTAGTCAATAAATTACATGTGCAAACTCTAGACTCTATTAGTCTATAATTCTGTTATATACTATATATCCATAAATTTATAATAGACAATGCAAAAATCCATATTTTTATTTTAAGAACAGTTTGGTTACGTGTTTATATATATATATATATATATATATATATGTAAATATTATTATGTAGCCTGTATACTAGACATTTATAGTATATATCTATCATCTAGTTACTAGTAGATCTAGATGGTAACCTGTAGTGTAGGTGGGTGGGTTTTTGTATGATTTATTTATTTAATTATCAGGATAATATCTTCAATATGAGCACTATGCTGCTGATATACTTCTCTTAAACAATAGATTAGTCTAAGTTTATAAAATGGTATAATTTGATGAATGGTGAATAAATATTGTCACCTAAAATAGCTAAAGAGAGCCGACGAGTAACGAACTCTTCTTTGGAGGAAGTTGTGTTATTTCCGTTAGCAGCCGACAAGGACGAACAGCAGTATATTAACAGGGAATAATGTATAAGTTTATGTTCATATCTTCCTCTGTTAGAGGAATTCGTACCATTGTCAAGCAGAAGCCAGATATTTTAGGTAGCTTATTATATCAACACCGGTAATGTTGTATGTCATGAAATATTCATTCTGTTATTAGCCCGAGTAGATCCTACCTCCATAATCCATGAACGTGCACCTACTTACGTAACTTAGCTAGATCTACTAGATCTAGACTATAATCTGTATTTATAATTATATACTGATATGAGGCTTAGGCTGAGCTGACCTAGGCTTAGCCTGAGCCTAGGCTAGATCTAAGTGCAAGTTAATAATCCAGGTTTGGCGCAATTATGTTAGATTTAATGACATATTCTGTCGCTGGTCCATATTACTCGGCTAACACAAATACTTTTTAATAACGTTATTTACTTATTAGAACGTTATGATCTGGTTCAGAAAACGTTATCATAATATTTTCCTTTCTACCTTTTAAAATGTTATCGTAATGTTAATAAAACGTTATCATAACATTATGCTAACGTTATTAAAACATTTTCATAATGTAATGTTAACTCCATACAAATATTGTTGGTAAATAAAACTGATTAACTTTTTGGAAATTTGTTTCATTTATTCTTCTCTATCTACAAGTCTGCTTTTCTCTGGGTGCTTTAAGAAGGTAAGTTATTTCTGAAAAAAAATATTAAGATATGAAGCACCATTTCATTTTATCAATTCCACTCAATTCCATTTGGTCAACTCCAATTCCATATCAAATTTATCAATTTCAAACCCTAACAAAAAATAATTTCAACTGAGTGTACTCAACTAATGCTCAACATATGCAAATGAGCTCATGCTCAACTATTTTATATGGGAATGCTACAGTTGAATTCTTAGTTGAATAATTTCATGCAAATGAGATGGTGGTTGTTTCAACTATTATTTAACTGTTTACATATTGTTGAATTTGGAATTCAACCAGACAAATATGTAATTCAACTTTCATTTAACTAGTTGAATTTGGAATTCAACTATACAATAGTTCATCTGTGGTTATAGAAACCAGGAGGTGACATATTCTTGGTTGTTATGTCCAACTCCATATTTACCTGCATACCAAAAGAATACTGTAAAGACAAAAAGGTCAGATGCAGTGGTGTAGTGATGACTAAAGTATACATAGTATACACTCACCATAATAGCTTATGGAACTCAATATTACAAATGACATAACTGTCACATTATTTCTCGATCTTCTCAGTTTTTAGGCAGAGTAATATCACTTTTCCTCTAATACATACTCCTGGGCAGTCTGTATATGTTCTGGATGTAGATTCCTACCATGGTAAATTGGGTGAATGATGTTGGGGAGATAATGTGTAGGTGTAATAGCTTGGTTAAATCTCTTCATGTTCGATGATCTTGGACTGTATGAAACCTAGCAGATCACCACCAGTAACATGTCCTGTTGGTGGTTTATAACCTGGTTGTAGCATCTCAATCATCCTACGAAATTACGTGGGTGAGGCAAGGTAATTTTTAGGCCTAAAATATCACAATTTATGGTAGTACCATTCATCAAGCCGACCTAAAGATCTGAACTTTTCCCTTCAGTATTTCCAGGAGACATTTTGAATGCAGGAAATAGTTTTGTTTTCATAATTTGTTATTTGTACCAATGAGTTTTGTATGCTGTCAACAGATCAAGACAAAACTGTTAGCGCATACATAGGACCTCAAACTTAAATTAATGGCATGATTAAACAGTCAATGATTCGCATATGAAGTCAATGACTTAGAAATAATTAGACATATTGTCAATTACAACTGAGCCTTTGATGGTGCGTTTTGGTCACTAACATGGCAATAACCAAGACAATGTAAATTACCTGTATATGCAGTCAGTTAGTAACTAACTCTCTATTGAAAATAAATAAATTAATCAGTAATTATCCTGTAATTAATATAAATATGCCCAGACTAAATATGTGTATGGCATTATGGGGGCACCCTAATGTCTATGCTCCCAAATAAATGAGATACAACGCTTATGGGTTCAGGATGTCTTGGGTACAAGTTGTCTTGTTACCAATGCTGCCTTCAAAAGTCGTGAAATGCTCTACTGAGTCCAACAACATTTATCCATAATTACAAAAATCTGATAATTCTACATATAAATATTGATTTTTATTATAAAGCCATGTATAATTGCATTGCATGAGTTTAAATCAAAATGATGTTTGATATCTGTTTGCATCTAGATCTAGATTAGAGTGTAGATGGCTGCAAACACACTGAAAATTTTCTTCCATTGACTGGATTTGTTTACACTAAAATAGCACTTGCCATTAATCCAACCCCCAAAAATACGGGTCAAAATATTGACACAAAGTATCGGCTTAATGGCCGTGACCTACTGTAATTCTGGAAAGTCAAATGGCACTCCATAAGATCTGAGGGTCTTCCACCAATTAATGACGAGAGCTTGGTAGCAACATTGGTGATAAATGTAGATGGAAAGGCAATACTTGTGCCTGATCATTTATCAGTGAGGTGATAAAACTTGTGTCTTTCATAGTTATCCATTCATTGACAGTGTCTAATTGCTTTGCAGTAAGATTTATGCCTTTGTATGAGGGATGCAGCATGTAGAAAACTATTTGTTCATCAAGGACAGCCTGGTTGAAATGCTTTTCCATCAGTTTGACATGTTGCTCAAGAACTGGATCAGACAATAATTCCAGCCATACGACAAGCATCAGCTATGCTACACTTATCACTACACCAAGAACTTGGGCTGGTTAAATTCAGGCTTTCTTTAAGTACTAATAGGAAATGAAGTTACATTTTAACACCATGTCACCTGGGAAATGAAGTCACATCTTAACAACATCACAATACATGTATATGTCAACATTGGATAGAAGGTTATCTGCAGTCTATGCATGTAGCAATTACTCACATGCCAGATATAGTTAAGTAGTCAGTGGGATTCAATTAAAATGGATATTGGGTTATAATGTGATTTAGTCTGTTAACTCAATTGCTGTTTATATATTACAGTCGTGCTGTAGTAGATATTGTTATTATTGTACTATTTTATAGCTCCATTTTTTTAATTGAGTTTTTTACAAGTCAGTGCAAAAAACTGTAAAAACTGGTTTTTTACATGACATTAATTAACAGTGTTAATAACATCTGTGTAAAACATCTGTCAACATTGGATGTATCACATAATGTCACTGGGATTTCTTTCATTGTGTCCTTTATATTTAAATGATTATCTCAGTGATGGTTAATAGCAGTGTTGATCTAAATGAAGTCCCATTTCACCACAAATAAGAAGCTCAGCTTAAAGTATTACATATAACTAATGATACTAGTGTTTCCCCCCCCCCTCCACCAGAGCTCTGTTAAAAGTTACATAAAAATAGTACAAAATTGTGAACAGTTTATGTAAATTTTGGAGGATAAGGAAATGATTTAGATTTTACATTACATAAAATTATAACTATAAATGGCCCTAATAGATCTCTGTAGATAGTTCAAACATCATTAATTAATATCTTAATGCAGGTCTCTTTACATTTCTACACATTTCTATCAAGTATCTAAGTATAAACATATATTTAGTATTGTTTTATGTGTTTTTTTAGTATGGTTTTATATCTTTGGAAAGTTTTTGTAGTTTGTGTGTATTAATTTGCCAAAATCAAATGAAATTCAGATTAAGTATTAATATATAATAACATGGTCAAATTTTAAATTATTTTCTCCTTTAATTCTTAGTTCGCCAGCTTACTGTTGGTTTGAAATGTTCGTCATCATACCACCAGACATTGTATCGTCAAACATCTGGACATGATGTATACTTCAATAATCAGAATGTAGCCAGATCATCATGTTACCAATACCGTCAGTACAGCTCCGAGTCTGTAAAAAAACCTAATATGTCCATACCAATTGCTGCAGGTATTATAGCTGCTGTTGGATTCATTGGAGCTGTTATGTATGTGAGTAGTGCACATTTCTAAATGATAACATGTTTTGTATTTGAGATGATTCACTTGTTATTTAAGTTATATGAAAGTATCAGCACATTTTAGACTCCTTGTTAAGAAACTGCTAATTTAGTTAATAAAAGAAATATACAATCTATTTCAAGATAATTGTCCTAGACAAATAATTATAAATATAATACTTACATTAAAAATATGAATGACTGTAATCAAACATATTACTTCCTTCTTTTTAATGGTTTCAGGCTCGGTCCAAGAATGAGGATAGGGAAGATGGTGGAAAGCCAGGTCATGGACGGAAGGGAGCACAGTTGCTTGATGATGATGCTAAAGCTGTAGGTTAGTTTTTGGTATGAAAGTTATCATATTGTGAGTTCTGCCATAGAGTAGTTACAGTAAATTGTCTTATTGCTGACTGCTAAAAATCAGACTGTTGTCCTCACTAATTACATGTTTATTATAATGTACAGTCTCAAATGTATTCAATTAGCATTCACAAATAGTATGTAGAAATATCAACTGGAAGCTAATCCAGGATGTTCTTATATATGTCTGGTTCATGTTCACTTTTTTGCTTTATTTACTGGTATGTTTGGAATTCTAAAGTTGAAAGAAACTGATATATAATTCTAATAACACATTTTGGCACTTCAGTATTTCAGCTGTGTCACATGGATATGTGTGAGTTCAATACATTCAACCCAAATTACACATACTTACATAGTATTTAATAAAGATAAACAAAATATTTAATTGAAAATCTAATCATTAACACACAAAGAAGCATACACATTCATACCCTATCACTCTCAACAGGTTTTTTTGGGAAAAGAAAAAAAAAATGAACACAGCATCTGCAAATTATTAATGGACTTAGCATCCTGAACACAGTCTATGATGATAGACCAATTAAAACAGATAACTGTCCTCATATAGACCAACAAACATATGACAATAACCATTCTGGTAATATTTATTGGCATCCAAACCTTGACTAGACCTAACCAATTCTCACTGCAACTATATCCATATGTAGCATCTACATCACAACATGTCTTGTGGTGCCCACATGACTCCTATGTACAAAAATGTCTCTCCAACAGGACACAACTCCTATTTTAGACTAACAAATCTAACTAACCGTAATCCTGCCATCGGTCGATCATGACAGTATCATCACTCTTCTCAACTATAATGTAATTCGCGTTCTTATAGTTCAGCACACAAATTGACACTAATGTCTCCCATTTTAAAAAGGTCCACGTGCTGCCATAACTTCTATACACACACACAAACTTACATTTTAAATACGAATGACAAACTATCCTTACAAAACAACAAACCATAATATTTTAAATGGGCCATAGCAGTCCTGCCAATGGAACATACAGCAGATCACATAAATATACTATACACACATACAATGCTGGACCACTTACTTCTCAAACACTCACCAAAAAAACAATTGTGTGATAAGCTGTGTATTCTGGGATTTTTCAAAGCTAACATAGCAAACACCCTTGCCCACTGACCTTCTTATGGGAACTTTCTAGCAGCATGTAAAGCTATCTAAAAAAACAGATGATTTTGAACTGTAACAAAAAGAAATTAGAAAATAACAGCCTAATTATCAGAAAATTGGTTTGAAATGATTTGAAAAAATCATTCAAATTTGTGCCAATGTACTTATATTCAACATAATCTCACGACATGAATAAGAATCTGTGTGTTATGAATTTTGCATCTGTATTCATGAAAACTGATCATGTGGTGTATTATATCACAGAATATGATATTGTAATGGTTTTAAGTGTTTTTTTGGTGATATGACACCATTGGGATACTTTTTTCTTGGAAAAGATGCTACGGTGGTTCTGCTGCATTTTTGTACAAATTGATTGATGAGGTCTCAAACATAACAAGTGCGGGTATGTCTTCATTTGAAGCTCTCTGTGTAGCCATTAAAACCCAGTACCATGTAATCATAATAGCTGTCATAGATTTGTATCAAATTAAAAAGCTGGATGTAAGGTTAACAACATTAGCAGTGATTTTCTCTTATTAGTGGATAACAATCAGACCTTTAATCAGAAATTTAAAATCTTCTTCTGGGATGTGGATAGCCATGTTATCTGATCTTGTTGATCTAGTGTAAGCTTACCAAGCACACTGTGAAATCTCAGAAGTTGAAATCTATTGACATTGCTAAACTATCTTAAGATCTGAAATACTATAGAGTTAAAGAAGGTTGAGATTTATCACTAGACCATGGGGTACATGATTATAATGAGGTTCTCACAGCTTATCCTATGGTGTCATATTGTTTGAATGTCTTAGTACATTGGTGATTTTTGAGTCCTATATGCTGGTCATACTAAAAGCTAACAGAAATGCCATGGCCAGTAAGTGACAGAATCATGATGATGAGATTACCTCTGAGCAGGGACAACTTTGCTACAATTATCAGCATGTATTCTCCAACAATGACAAACCCAGATGAAAACAAGGAGGTCTTCTATAACCAGCTGGCAAGTGTGCTTAGTGGCATCCCTCATACAGATAAGCTACTGCTGATAGGAGATTTCAATGCGAGGGTAGCAAGAGAAATTGACGAGTGGCCCTTGGTCATGGGCATACATGGGATTGGGAAATGCAACTCCAATGGTGAGCTTCTACTGGCTCTGAGTGGCCGTAAAACATCAATCATCATCATCATGCATGGAGCTAACTGCTAGACCGATCACCAGATGCTGAGGTCAAAAGTGGCTTTCAGAATACAACAAAAGCACAACAGGCAAGTACAAGTAAGCTGACCAAGCTCAACACTGCAAAACTAAGTACCATCATCCATAGGGAGAGTCTTGAGCAGGAGATGGACAGTCCTCTCACCCACTGGGAGGAGAAGGAAAACTCAACACCAGACTAGGAGTAGGACTGGGTAGCTCTGCAGCAGGTTGTATCCAAAACAGCTAAGACATATCTTGGACTGGTTCGACCCCAATGACCAGAAGCTACAGATTTATGAGCATAAGAGACCAAGCCAACCAGAGAGTGTTGCAAACCAGGAGCACTAGACCCACCACTGCAGCATATAAAGATGCCTGCAAACTGCTACAAAATGCACCCATGCACTGAAGTCACACTTGTGGGAAATGAAGGCAGAGGCAGAAACAACATGAAGGGCTTCTACAATCGGGACCCAAAAAGAAGGGATCTGTTTGCCTGAAATCAACAGATAGAATGGAGACCTTCTTTGACAGCGAGAGAGTTGTGGCAAGATGGAGTAAACACTTCCAAAAGCTACTCAACCTCCCAGGTGACATAGATCACGAAGCTCTGGACAATAACAGGCATCGCCTTTACAGTTGGGAGGACCGGGCTATGACAGCTACTGAGGTAGTATGGCTGCCCAGAGAAGTTCACAGCAACGATCGAGATACTACATACTGGAATGATGGCGAATGTTAGTGTTGGAGAGGAAGTCTCGGAATCGTTCAATGTCAGAAATGGGGTCAAGCAAGGTTGTGTACTGGCAACCACACTCACTCTTCTCCATCTTCCTATCAGCAATGCTTGATGAGGCTTTACGAGACATGGAGGGTGGCATCTACATACAGTCCAGACAGAGAGTTCAACACTTCAGAGCTAAGACCAAGACTACTCGGATACTGGTGAGAGAGCTGCTATTCAAAGATGACAGTGCACTGGTTACATACTCTACTGAAGAGATGCAGAAAATAGTGGATGCTTTCTCCGATGCCTCAAAGAAGTTCAGCCTGAAGATAAACATCAAAAAGATTGAGGTGCTGTATCAACTCAACTCTACAAGAACGAAAGAGACGAGGATATCATGGTTGATGGAAACAAGCTGAACTCTGTTCTGGAATTTACCTACCTCGGAAACACTATATCAAATTATGAATGCATTGATGATGAAATACAGAAGAGGATGGCCAAGGCTAGTGCATCTTTTCGGCTGACTATGCCAGAGACTCTCCAACAACCACCATGTGGGTTAAATGTCCATGTGGGTTAAAGGCAAAATATATACCATGCAATTGTGCTGTCCATCCTCCAAGCCCTGGACAGTTTACAGCTGTGAAAAAGCTGCTTGCCTTCATGATGCAACATCTGTGTTCGTTGTTGAGGATAACCTGGATGGACAAAGTGACAAACAAGGAAATACTTGAACGGACAGGGCTGCCATCTATGGAAGATCTTCTGATCAGAAAGAATCTCCAGTGGACTGGACACCTCATGAGGATGTCACCAGACAGGCTACCAAAGCAAGTTCTCTACTCTCAACTTTTTTCTGGTCACAGAAAGAGAGGGCGCCCTCATCTCTGGTTCAAGGATACCATCAAGAGAAACTTGAAGCTGAGAGACATAAAGACCAACTCATGGACATCACTCTCACAGCAGAGAGATAAATGGAGAGCAAGAGTCAATGATGGAATCAGTCTTTGTTGCGTCGCAACTGACAGCATGATGAAGATGACTAAAAGGGAAGGTAATATTTGGCATAATTTAGGGAGCAACATAAATATATTGTTTTTCAACATTAATAATGAATATATGAACAATAAAATTTTTATTAAGTGTGTTTTCTCTGTTGTCTTTCAAATCTAAACTTAATCGTGATAATCACTATGATTATTTAATCTGATGCTCTGATTAGAGACGTGATCACAGAGTCTTGTCATTACTCTTAAGATATGTGAATGTGTATAATTGAACGGAATGGTAAATGAGGCTGCGCAAAGAATGACCATAGAAGCCACATCAGAGGAAAACGATTACAGCAAACAATGTGTTAATTACTTCTAAAGCTGGCCCATGGGAACTACTAATAAACTACTTCAAACAGCATTATGGAAACGAGCAGCCAGCAACCTGAAGCGGCTGTCGTTGCCTATTGTCTCACAGTGGGTGAAAACAGCCTGGGATTAAATCAACCCCGCCATCATTACCAAATCGTTCAAGATGTACTTTATCAGCAATGATTTAGATGGCACGGACTCTGACGAAGAAGGCGATGACATGTATGATGACACATGAACAGATACAACAGATGTTCAATGAAGATTGAGAGTGATGATGATGAATGTTTTGGTTTTGAATCAATATTGCTGATTTTAGTGCATCTTATACATGGGTTCAACTCCAGGGGGTTTATTGGTCCTAAAAAGAGGTGCGTGCTTCTTATAGGTTAGTGTGACTTATAAAAGAGTAATATACAGTAGTTCTTCACCACAAAAATTATTAAAATCTTATAAAACGTTCACTCCATAGATATCATTCAAATAACGTCACAGATCCATGAATCACTATTGCTAACCTTTGTTACTGCATCTCAAAAACCATAAATATTGTGTTATTTTGGTATATTTAAAATGTTATGATACTAATATGACATAAAGACATTTATAGAAATATTTTAATTAATAAAAAAGTATTTATAAATATAAACATATTCTTCTGTTTTAGGTCATATCAAGCTGCCTGATCAAGCACAGTACTTGATTGTTGGTGCCGGTACTGCTGCTATGTCGGCTACAAAAGCAATTCGCACAAATGACCCTACAGCCAAGGTAATTTATTATAAATAATTAATTAGGTTAGCACACCTAGATAGTGTCTGACAGCTCTTGCCTCTCCTTAGTTATATACAAGTTTTTGTATATGGTGATTAATAATCCGTAAATGATCTTTTAAAAGTTTTTGTATCCCTGGTCCATATTTCAGTTTCAGCTTCTCATAGGTTCTTTTCAGAAATTTGAATCTTGTAAGTAATTAGAAACAATTTAAAATTCCAGCTTCTAATTGATTAAAGAAACGTAGGGTCAAGGTACTATAATGATCAAAGCTCTGACGTGTGTCAAGTATCAGATTTTAATGTTATTTCCTTTTAGATTGTACAAGTTTTGTAACCACTCCACATCTCAAGATTTAATTTATTCATTTTTGACAAAATGAAAGCATAATTATATTTCACCTTCATGAGCATGTTTTGAGCAATCTTAGGGTATATGAAAAATGGTAGAAGAAGTAAACTAAATATCTTAATTAGTTGTTTGCAACATAAATTTTGTCTACAAATTCATCTGCTGAGATACTTAGAATATTTATAACAGAATTTTCTCTTTTTGATACTAGTGGTTCATGACAATAAACAACAGCCTATTTTACAGTACATCTCAGCTCATCAAGGAAAATTGTGGTGTAACACATTAATTCATTCATATCTGACTTCACAAACTACACAAGCTTATTTAAATTAGGTTCTTAATCTGTTGCATAGAATATACCTTAATATATGCAAAAATAGATATTTTCCTTTATTTAACAGTGTAAAGTATTTATATTATAATTTATTTATTTTTTAGGTGCTAATGGTTACAGAGGAAGGATATCGACCTTATATGAGACCTCCATTGTCCAAAGGCCTCTGGTTTAAAGGATCCAATGCAGACAAGTTGTCATTTGATGATTGGGCTGGAAATACAAAAGAGTGTGTAGTGCACATAGAAAATAAATACCAACAGTAGTAATAATAATAATGTTTTTATATTAGACTCTCATGTAGACGCAGCAGATTAACTGATAATATTAATTTTACATACAGAGATTACATGAACAAAAAAAGTTTTGAGAACCTGCAAAATTCTCTGTTTCTTCTATATTTGCAGCGTATTTTATCAACCAAGGGAATTTTTCTTGAAACCAGATAAATTGAATGAAATGGAAAATGGAGGTGTGGCTATTGGTTACAAAAAGAAGGTAATTTAAACAACTTAAACAGTATGTTAGAACTGAAATAGTATCGTAAATGTTTAGTGTATTTTCTAGGGAAAATGGTGCAATTAAAAATGAGCGTTTGTATTATGAATAAATATGTATAAAACATCCATACAATAGACCTATCCCGCTACGCATGCGTATTTGGATCCCGGACGAGTTGTTAGGTCAAAAACAAATGTCAACCAGCCAGTAACGTGAAAGTGAATGTAAAATATGATCTCACTGAAGATTTTGTTAAAACAACAAATTGGATCCGGCCATCTATTTGGTCAATGGTACAACTGGCACACTATTTTTCGTGAATTAAGCCATGAATTCTGCATTTATTTATTCAGGACACAAATAATGTAAGCTAGAGATGTGGCTGTTTTATATTTCTTTCGACCGACCTATTTAGTCTATCACATGCACAATGGTTGTAAAACAACAACATTTACATTTTTATATTCATCAGTGGTCTGATCAGTTCCATAAGAGATAGCCTTTTGACTATATGTCTGTTATCAGACCAGATAATGTAATCTCTTACTTGGATATAGTGGTTATTTTATTTATGTGTATTGTCACTGTGTATGTGTGTGTGTGTGTGTGCGCGCGTGCTAACACCTCAGTCATATATCTGATATGTGACTAGTATTTGAAGGTAAATTAAACACTCATCATAATGTATTTGCATGCTGCTCCTACTCTACACATTTCAATGACTCACGCTGTAGATATTATCACATCTTCCATAAAACATGTGACCAGTGTCACACATCTTGGTATGTTTCTTACTGCTGGTTACTACTTAGTTTCCTTAATGACATTTTGTATTCAGTGTTTTGAGGCAAATTTGTGATCTTTCGCAGTTAATATTTATGTTTACATCTCATTTATGATTTTCAGGTTACAAAAGTAGACGTAATGGAACAAAAGGCTCTTTTTGAAGATGGAAGTACTGTAACATATGAGAAGTGCCTTATCGCTACAGGTATTTTAGATCTTTTCCTGAATGATATATCTTTGTTTATAATTGTACAGTTCAATATCTCCTATGATAACACCCCATTAGGAATCAGAGTAGGCTTAGCAACCACATCCTAAGATTATAAACATCATACCATTTAATGGAGTGTTAAAATTGTTGTATGTCATGCCTCTGTTCTCTCTAATGTCAAATGTCACTTTGTCTTCATCATAACAGATAGTAATTAACGATCTAGAGATAATTAGTTTTGCTCTGTTGAGTCATATAGTCTTATATCATTCTATTTTATGAGTTGTTGTTGGTCCAATTAAATGGTTGTAGAAAAAAATGCCTTTGAACTATAAACACATTGGTTCTTAGATGTAACAGCTATTGCAAACATGGAGAATCTGAAGTTTTTGTTTTTTGCTCAATGGTAATGAAACTATAAGTGTCACAAATCCTACTTTGGACTTGTGTCCCAACTTAATTCACTTATCCAAATCTCAAAACATAGGTACAGGTGTGCATTTGGTATTAAATGTGTTGACTAATCTTAGTCTTTACTGTGGAATCTGTTTAACATAATGTAATATGTGTGCAACACATATAATTACTAAATTGATTGAATGAATATATTGGGAAATAATCCTATTAGAACCGTCTCCTTCCTGTATTGGACATTTTATTTATGATACACCAGGTTACACTAATTGGAATCATACCTGCATGTGTTGGTGGGATGTTTATCTGGGATGTCATGTCATATCTCCCAGGTATGACCTGTGCCAGTGATAAAACAATCCCTCTCACTTCATGTGTGATGGAAAGTCTATGGTTACAAAATATTTAATTTTCAATTCTCAATAAGAAATTTGTATATCTCAACTAATTGCTAAAAATATCATAAGTTGACAAATGATTGATTGTGTATTTCTCCTATAATTGGTGCCATCTACCTGAGCAAGATCTGTAGATATTTGTATTAAGACCTACAGTCCTTACTTTTACATGAAAATGGGTAAACTTACTAACAGTATATCAAGTGTACATACTTCATATACAATATTAGTCACTGTTAACCAAAATTAACTGAATTTATAATTCGTATTATTGAATTGAATCACATAATATTTGAGTCAAAGAATACATAATAAGATTGTTATCAATCAAAACAGTATTTAACCTGTTGTCTGTTTAGGCTTTAATATTGTCTTACTGTGTGCTACTTTATGTCATCAACTAAACAGAAGTAATAGTTAGACTAAATGACCTTATCTGGTACTAATATGTCATTACCTCATAATTAATTATTTACTGAATTTGTGTCACTTGAATGGTGACAATACATATAAGTAACTTGTCTCTAAAACTAGGCTATAATAGTGACATTATAATCTACCTAAGAGGATATGATAAACTGCTCATTTAAGTTTTTCAAATAATGTGTGTGTGAAAATTGTACTTTATTTATTGCTCAAAATCTCTCATACTATAACACTTGGTCATAATCTTCAACCTTAAAAAGAATTGTAAGTGTAGATTTTTTTATATTATAGCTGTCCCAACAGTGATTAATATTATATATAAAGAATGTACACTGAAGATACTGTTAGTAACTTAGTGATTTGTTGAAGATAAATTGAGTGGAGGTATGTATTTAAAGGTGGTGTAATTTCATATTTATTTAGGAGGAACACCAAAAAGTCTACCAGTGTTTGAAAAACTGAGCACAGCAGGTTTAGATAAAGTGCATCTCTTCAGAAATGTGAGTTTATCAGTTGTGTGTGTGTGTGTATGTGTGAGATGGCACTGATACAGGGTATCCTAAAATATTGGGAAAGGTCATCTGCTGCCTCTTTTCTCATTGAATCCATTACTTCTTGTACTATGACCTGTAGTATAAAAGTAGTAGTATCTTATCATTCCCTTAATACTGGTATTGTTATTGACCACAGATCTCAACACCTGATGTTTGAAGGGTGTTTCATCTTTCAATTCATCTCACTACTTTTGGAAGTCACTCAGTCCATTTAGCTTTACCTAATTCACAAAAGTGGCCATAAAACTCCAAACAGCCAACCATCCATCCTTAATATTGGTCAGAATGTTAGTTGTCTAGAATGTCATGTTTGTAGCTGTTATCTAGATGATGTCATGTTTGTAGCTGTTATCTAGATGATGTCATGTTTGTAGCTGTTATCTAGATGATGTCATAATAAAGTTTTATTACTTGAGCTGAGGCTCCTCCAGCTGAATTGTTAGTGCAGTTAGCCACAGACCTGTAGCACCCTAGTTCAAATCCTAGCATTACTATGTCTGATTGGTGTTTCGTGTTTCAGTTTGCTTCATTACCTTTGAAGTTCATTTAGCCCATTTAACCTACAGTATTCACAAAAGTGGATGTAAAACAAAAGTTTACTTATTTTCACATTATTGTCTCTGTGTCAGTGCATTTAACACACTGCTAAAATGCATACATTCATTCTGATTACAGAATGTTTATATATACAAATAGATATGTAATAAATTCTCTTTTTTTCTATCATATAGATTGCTGATTTCTTTGATTTGTATCATGCCACAGATGAAGCAAAATCCGTTATGGTTATTGGTGGTGGTTTTCTTGGAAGTGAATTGGCTGTAGCATTAGCTGAAAAGGGTCTCTTTCTTAACTCTCTCTATTTAATTATAATAATTTACAGTAGATTTTCTTGTAACTTCTAGATTACTGAAATGTAATCATTGTATAGTTAAATGCATTTTTAAATAGGTTAGTATTTAATTATGTATTTAAAAAACATTTCATGGCTTATAGAAACAAAATAATTTTGCAGCTAAAGAAAACAAGATGAAAGTGATACAGACATTCCCAGAAGAAGGTTAGTTATCTTATTGGTACATCATGCCAAGTTGCATGTTTTTCCATCATTTTAATATGTATTTCCTTCTTTATCCTCATGACTCTCATCAAGAGTTTCACGTTTGTTTTCATCTGATATATATTGATATTGAGTAAAAATTTAACAATAAGACTAATTAATAACTGGACATGTCCTTTGGGTAATATGAATCAGAGTTTGTGAGGGAGGCCCAACATTAGACTTATCCTACCACACACACGACAGTTTCACAGTGCCCCAGTTGAGTGCCTCCATGGTCTAACTGGTAGGGCAGTTTACTACAGATCTCGGCCACCTGAGTTCAAATCTCAGCATGGGCATGTATGTAGGGTGTCTCATCTTTGATTTCGGCCCATTGTCTTTGGAGGTTGCTCTGTCTATTTAGTCTACTTTGTGCACAAAAGTAGCCATAAAACATTTCAAAAACAGTGGCTGAGTTACACTAGTTGTGTTCCTCAACCATCTAGGGACATTTTTGTTGATTGTTGATCTTTTTATAACTTTCAAATACTGTATATACTCATGTATAAGTCGCACTCACGTATAAGGCAGTTTATTATGGTGCCTGAAACTTGTGCTCCACCCAGCTGATGCATAGAATGATTCATTGTTCATCATCTGTTTTGCTTTCATTCTGATAGCGCCACAAATAACAACATAACCCTTTTGTCTGTGGTCGTATATCTAGTCTTTCAGTTCTTGGGGAAATGACGTCATCCCCCCTCTGCATGCCGTATTCGCTCGTGACATCTCGGCTAAGCCAAGCGGGGCCTTACAACAGTCTCGCACTTGTTCCTTGAAACATTGAACTCCCAAGCCATCTGCCTGTTGTTATTACAATTGTCAGCATACTGCACAACTTTCCATTTAAACTGAGTGTTTGCTGTAATCGTTTTCCTTTGATGTGGCTACTATGGTTATTCTTTGTGTGGCCTCATTTACCATTCTGTTAAATTACACACACATATTTTGAGAGTAATGACACATCTTTAATTAGTGCAATGGGTTAAATAATCATGGCAGTTATCACGATTGAATTTTTGTATTGTTCATAATTTCATTATTAAGGTTCAAAACTAATATTATTGTATTTTCCCCTAAATTAGGCCAAATATACATTACCTTTTAGTCTCACCCACATATAAGTTGCACTTGATTTTGGTGTCCATTTTGGAGTATAAAAAGTGTGACTTATACGCGAGTATATATGGTAGGCATATTACAGTTGGAATGCTTGAACTGTTTATTAAGTTATATATTAAATTGTTGACTTATATTATAACTATAATGTGTTTTCAGGTAATATGGGTAGAGTTTTCCCAAAATATCTGAGCAGATGGACCCTTGAAAAAGTTCGCAAAGGTATATATAAGAGTACATTATGTATGATTATGTAATACAATACATTAGTACAACTAATCATAATATAGAATGTGGTCTTATCTAGTATATAGATCTGTCCCATGGAAGGGCAGTTTTCTTACACAGTTGTGTGATTTTCTACTATACACTTGTAGTTCCTTTAGCTCTCATTTATTTTGGCTTACAGAGGGTGTAGAAGTCTATCCAGAAACATTTGTGGTTGAGTGTTCATATAACAAGTCTACAAAACAATTAGATCTTGCGATGAATACTGGTGAGAAGGTGAGTTGTTTTCTAACAGAATGTATTTGATTAATATACTAAAATTCACTAACCTAACTACTATTAATTTGGTTTTCAGTTTACAGTTGATGAGGTTGTAGTAGCAGTTGGCTTGGAACCTAATGTAGAACTGGGTCCTACCTCAGGACTAGAAATAGACAGTAAAAAGGGAGGCTTTCTGGTGAATGCTGAATTGGAAGCACGAAAAAACCTCTGGGTGGTGTGTATTTCAGTTGAACTAAAATAAATATCAAACTAGCTTGGAACAATAATTAATGATCAGGTATTATAAACACACAGGTATTGAAAGGTAAATAAGCATATTTATTATATTAAGTCATGATGCATTATGCCATTATATTTGTATGCAGGCAGGAGATGCTGCTTGCTTTTATGACGTAACACTTGGACGTCGTCGTGTTGAGCATCATGATCATGCGATCGTTAGTGGTCGATTGGCTGGTGAGAATATGACGGGTCATGGCAAGCCATATTGGCACCAGTCTATGTTTTGGTAATTACGCTTAATGTATCACCTAGTTATACTTATAGCAGTTAGTGACTGACTATGTAGCATCTTTCTATCAGGAAAATCTGAGCACTCTATGCATGCACCGTCTATGTTTATTGCACCAAGTATTAATTGACAAATGTCTGATTTGTTTATGAGAGTATATGCAGTTGCAGACATTTTATGCAGCTAAGAAATGCATGAGCTGAGTTGACCAGCAGGTAAAAATGTTAAGATACTTACCATACACAAGTTTTGACTAATAATTAAACCCTGGAATTAGCACTTGAGTACCTTAAAATGTGCTTCTTTTATTGTAGGACATTTTTTTTGCCTTTCTTTCTTTCTGTTGTTCATTGTTGTTGTTAAACTGAATGAGTTCATATTCCATTTCTGTCTCCTCCTTTGTATATATTTCTTCATTAATTATAATTATAATGGATGTTTCCACACAGAGCTGCCCCTCAGTTATATGACTCTGGTATGATTGACACCGATCATAATACAAAACACTTATTGTCAATACTTGTTGTGCCATTAGAAAAATGTTTCACTGCCTATGAAACCATTATTATAATTTTTAGGTCAGATTTAGGCCCTGACGTGGGTTATGAAGCTATTGGTATTTGTGACTCAGGTTTGCCAACATTTGCTGTCTTTGCCAAAGGATCTGATGAAGATACACCAAAAGCTGTTGTTGAAGCAACTGGTGAAGAAATACGATCTGAAACCGAGGGGGTCAGTTCCTTGTGTAATTTGTTATCAGTCACAGATGAATTTACAATTTCATATTAATTAACATATATTATTATGATAACTGTGAATAATAATAAATTGGAGCACTGGGAAGTGTGTTCGTTTTATAAAGACTGAAACCATTACTGTTATTTGCCATTTTTCTGTAGATGTCATCACAAGCTATAGGTAGCCCTGACAAGCTGCATGTACCTGTTGATGGAGAGGACTATGGGAAAGGTGTTATCTTCTATACAGACAAGGAAAGAATTGTTGGCATTGTTCTGTGGAATTTGTTTGGCAGAATGCCAATCGCGAGACAGGTTTGTCATAAATTAGTCTATTTCATATAGCAATAGAATCTTTCTGTGTTTTTCTAAACATACATTCTGTTGTGTGGTGTTAAATATTTATGATTACTGCAAGTGTGAATTCATGCAGATATAAAGTGTAAATATTATATTGTCTGATGAGGGAAGTCTTGGAAACCCTGTTTAACGGTAACTGTATCTTAACAAATGCAACTTGTTTGTGTTAGTGGCAATGAAGTTAGTTAGTTAGTTCAAGAGTATAATCTCTCTGGCCAAGTCAGTGACTCCGCCTCAGCTGCATTGCTCAGCTTTCTCGGGAACTCCTCGTAGATGTGATGGAGTTTGTGTCCGTTTCGATTGTGTATTCTGGTATTTTTGGTTTGTCTGGGGTGTTTTACAGGTATTTATCAAGTTTGTGCTTGAAACTGGTCACAGATCATCCTGTCTGGCCACATATATTTACTGGAAGGTTGTTGAAAAGCTGTGGACCCCTAATTTGAACGCCCCCTTCTCTGATTGCTCTAATTTTACCCGATTCATTTGGGGGACTTGGCACAGACGACCCTGCCTTGTTGATGTGTATGATTTTATTCCAACATTTGGGGCAATTCCTTCTAGAATTTTCCAGATGTATATAATTCGGTATCTTTCCATCCTCCTGAGAGTACATCTTGAGGGCTGATAGTCCATCCCAATAATTTAGGTCAGATGCAGGGACAACATTTTCTGGATATCTCCAATTCTGTGTGGTGTCCATAGCTGGGAGCAGTAATCTATGTATGAGGTGGAGTCTTTTATGTCCTGATTTTTACCATATCAGAGTAGTTCAAACTTGTTTTCATTCAAATGAATTTTTTGGCCACTTGTATAGTAGCGTGGACTAATGTGGGAAATAAACCTACTATATTGTAAAGTCATTATCAATTCAACAGTAGCAGACTATTTGATAACTTGATTCCCATCAGAACATTTTGTAAAAGTGACGATCAGTTTGACCACTGTTTTGCTGCCATTCAATTACAAGCAACTGTAGAGTTGCAGCTTTGTTCACAAGATAGTGTGATCTGCTACACCAGGATTTCCTTCACTGATTTTTCCATGACTTATTTAGTATTAAGATTATTTTTCTTAGCATTAATAACAAATGACAGAACTAGTCTTGTTGTATTTATTTCGAGTTTCAGAACTAATACAGATACACATTTAATAATCCAGTTCACCATTTTCAAGTTACACAGACTAGATGCTGCTGAAATCTGATATCACTTAATACAACAATATAATTTCAGAACAAAAGCATATTTACAAATATTACAGTATAGATGGTCCAAACAGTCCTACATGTTACTCAAGTGGTAAAAAACTATTTAGTGAAATTCTTTATAAAGATTGTTCTGTACTCTTGTAATAGGAAGCATCTACCAAGCTGTCAGATTAATGTCAGCCAGTAGTAGTTAGAGCATGGGGGCAGGTTAGGTCATCAGTAATCTGGGACCTGATTTTATATGGATTGTGTCAGAACACTCGACTTCTTTCCCACCACACAATCTGACATTCTGGGTGTAATGATGACCATCCAGTAATTAGGATTATTTCCTTGTAGCTAAGATAACTGGTAGATTTTGTGATTTTCTAACAGGGATGTTGGGTTAGTTTTAAAAGATATAGTATCTGAGGGTAAACTGTTCTTTTAAAGGATTATTCAATAATGATCATATCAGTAGCTTTAATAAGGTAATTGAGGCTGTGTGTGCATGCAGCTGTGATGCAAATACGGACTGATCTATCCATGACCACCCAGCCAACCAACACAATTCAAATTTATATAGTAGCAGTTTGGATATTGAAGTAACCAAAATTTATCCGACACTTGTATTTGAGTGTGTGATGAAGAATCACAGTATAATTGATTTGTTTGTTGATTCATTTGTAGTTTTGACATTTATTTTTATGCTATTTTAACTAGACTATGGACATACACCGTAAAAGAGATGTTATAGTCAAGATTTACTGCTAAATATTTTCACATACACAATAATCATAATGCAGTTTGTTGAATCCTTGCATCAATTTATAATGAAATAAACACCTTTTAATTATAATTTATCTATCCGTTAACCAATTTACATGTTGTCTCTTTCTACAGGTTCTCAAAGAGGGCAAGGTTGGAGAAGATTTGACAAAAGTAGCTAAACTTTTTGAGATCCATAAACAAAAAACATCACAGGAGCCCACAACAGAAGATAACAATAAAGCTGATTAGTTCCTGTAAATAAATGAATTGTAGTTTTGGAAAGTTAATATAAGTACACTTAAATATTTTACATGGAAATTATTCTGTCTTTAGTAGTTTTATTATTTGTTAAATGATCAATCACTCAATTTGCAGAGTATCAAGATTGGTTAGTTGGTCATCATTAAAGTAGTGCATTTCATTATTAGTTGTAAAACCAGAATCCGTTAGAAGTCAATTATTGTAATCAAATGTTGTCTATGTCGTTTTTCAGCACATGAATACGGGCAGAATAATTTTGTCATGAATGATCTACAGAATATTAGGTTAACATGATGTCACAGTTTGTTTATTTTTGTGGAGAAAAAAAGTCCTTTATAAATTGACTTTTAGACTAAATGCTGTTATCAGTTTTGTTTGTAATCAGAATGTAGCTTTTTGTCAAATAAAAACTTCTCAGAATGGACCAGTTCCCAGTTAGTTAGTTTTCCCAACTGTTTTTTCCAGATCGGGTGAGGCTGGCCAACAAGAGACTTTGAAAACACAAATCCTACAATTTAGATCTAGTATGGAATATATAGGCAGATATCTACCTTTTTATCACCAGACTGGCCCCTCACATACATGATACGGGGAATAACATTAGTCTAAAACCAGGGTTCAAAGTATATGCAAGAGATCCTGAAGATGGTGAACAACTGTGTTTGTTTATAATTAATCTCCTGTTAACATCAATGAAAATACAAATTTTGATAATTGGGAGCAATTGGCAGATTATTACAAGATGTTTACAGTGTTGTTGATCCACCAGCCTGTCAAACCAGGGGGACTATCGTTGGCAGCTTAGCAAGGGGTCGAATAAAAATATATATTCATAATTATTTGCAATTGTACTGGGATGTTTTCCCTACTGGTCAACACCGAGCTGCGAAGATGTCACACGTGTCTGTCAACACCATTTATCAAGACTCGGCAGTGAATGACTTACTGAGTTACTTATCTTCTTTACATGCCTTTCTAACTGACCATTTCAGTATTTTAAACTTTTTCATGATAAAATTGTTGAGTTTATTGGTAAAATGTAATAGGTGTCTGGTTGATATCGGTTTCGGGAAAAGGGTGTGTTTCTTTCTACATGTACGTATCTGGGTGGAGCGTGTAATTAACCTTCCTGGAAGTCTAGACGGCACCTCCCAGCAAATGTTTGTCCAGATCTGGCAGCTGAGCCATTGCTTAATTACATACAATCAGTGGAACAATTTAAGTTTTCATTACAGACATATTTGTTACTTAATCTGTCTTGTTGTGTTATTTTCAAGGAAAGCAGTAAATTATATTTCTCTACTGCTCAGAATGACAACAAAAATATATTTATTTTAATCAGTTGGAAACACGACAGAAAAGATATCAACACTCATCCAATTTTTTCTCTTAATTTATTCACACATGTTGCAAACAGAAGAATGTTTTACTGTATCTGGCCTTCAGATTGAATTTCGGCACAGCTTTCAGTGTATAAAGTAGTTATATGAAGAACAAATGCCAACTTTAGTCATCTTTCCTAATTGGAGGTTTAGATGGGTCAATGTTGAGTTTCCTGAAATCTTTCACATAGTGGAACACGTTGCAACCAGTTTTTTCCATCTGAAAAAAAAAAAACATTGTGAAATATTGATGCTGTCAATAAAATGCATGCATCATTTATATGATGACAATTAAACAAACAAAGAAATACTTACAAAGGTCCAGGTAATTACAGTGAGTACCACACCAACAGCCAACTGCATGTTGTACTTCTTTTGGTGTTTGTCATAATCCTCCTGCCATGAACCAGCTGGGACAGGTAAATTATCGAAATTTGCTCCTGTGAACTTTACCAAATCTTTTGGTGACATATGTCCTTCTGGGACATGAGCAGACATACATCTTACAGGAACTGAAATTAAATTTGGAGTTACAAGATAATAATGAAAAACTAGCACCAAATACAAGGATGTACTTTTACACACAATACATCTGTGATAAAAAAATATCTTATATTCAGACTGAATACATTACAGATTACTGCTGATACATTTTTTCTCTCCTACAAAGTTTTTATCTCACAATTAGATGCAGTGCAAAAATTGTGGTAAAACCACTGGGGTTTTGCAAACTGACAATACATACTAATATAAGGTGTACCAACAGCCAGAAAATATTGTACTTAATCTTGAATCTTCTGTTACTGCACAAATTTCTTGGAACTTAAAAAATCAGTAATTAACAAAAAACCTCATTAGATTACCTAATTAATCTGTCATAATAATTCTGAAAGGACCTGAACTATAGTTATAATGAAAATATTTCGGTAGGAGACCAATACGTATGTGTATCTACAACCATGATTTCATTAAGACAACTTGTAATATATAGAACCCTTACTCTAGCAGAACATACATTTACAGTTTGAATGATGAAATAGTGAACATCAATCATAAAAAATCTTGTTGGTATTCATTAATAGTGATGCTGCCATACAAGCTGTAGACAGCATTCTGAATAAACTGGAATTACTTTTAACAAAACTTTCTATTAAAGGCTGCCAAACATATACTGATACAAGACAGTCAATTTCATTCCAGTATCAGTACTTGCTATGCATGTATGATTTATATAATCTTCCATAGATTAATGAATAGCATTACTACTGTGGCAAAATAATCTTTTACTATATATGTAAATTACTTATTTAAAACTATACAACACATGGGAACAGACTTGAAAAATATAATACAGAATTGACCACACACACAGAAATCAAAGTATTCCATACCTTAGCACAAGATACAACTATTAAAAGGGAATTTGTATAGTATATTGAGCCTACTGTTGTTATAAAATAGGAGTTGGTTTAAACTGATGATTAACTGTTCTATATTCACTAGATCATTTTCAATCCATTTTGTTTTAATTATTATATTAAGTGCCATTTCATAGTACTACAATACGTTATTCTGTTATTATGACTATTAACTGTTATTATGACTATTTATCCATCCCATTTTGTTTATTTCACATCCTGAAACAGGTTTTTACAACCAGAAATAAAATGTGTCTTATAATGAAAATGTTAATTTTAACACCTGAATCAAGATAAGCTAGTTATGAAGTAGACGCTCGTTAATTTTCACATCTGTTGGGTCTAAAGTTAGGTTAAGGCTTTTGACAACTTTGAAGATATTCAAACAAAAATAAACAAGGTCAAAGATATTATATCAGTCCAACTGTATCAACGTGATTTTAAGATGTTGAGTCAGATCTTTATAACTGTGTTCAAAACAAGCGCACACACCCTCAATGATTAGCTCTATTTAACCAGGATACATGGTTACGGTGCTTGGCTAGCAGCTCTGTATTCCAGATACACCAGAGAAATGCACATTTAATAATTTATTTGAATAAACTATATGAACATTTTTAACAAACCCTTCATGGGTAACAGGGTTGTTAAGAAAAAAATTCTTTTGCGGAACATACATACGTAAATCTACACGTGCGTCTATAATAAAAGTATATTTACTAATTTAGATCCAATTTAGTTACAGGCTTTGAGACCTGGAAAGGCGAACGGCATAGCACGATTATTGCAATTTATAATTTCAGCGATAAATCTAAATTATACAATAAAATATAACATTTATGCCTTAACTTAATATTAACACACATAATATAACTCGTATAAACCTTGTATTGCTAGTTATATTAAGTTCGTGACAAACGTTTCTGGTGTCCTATACTGAAGAACGAAGAGGTCACCAAAACCAAGGTCGGTGGGAAACATTAACATCGTTTCTTTAACCAGAACAAATCGATCGCAGAACAAATCACGGGTAATATATACAGTATGTTTTACTGTTTAAGAAATACATACCTGCTGGTCTTGCAGTCGTAGCTGCAAGCCGAAGAGCAGGAGCAAAACGAGACAACATCTTGATCATCCGACTAGCAGGAAGCCAACAAATGAAGTGACGTATATTACCCGACAAGCTCAGCGCGATAGGTTATCAGGCTCCTTCGATTCGCCACTTTACATTTTAAAAGCAAAAACTAATTATTTTATATATGTCTGCAAATACAATCCATAATATTACAACGCCCAGTATACTAAAATATTTGTTAATTTAGTTGTATAAATAATTCATCTACTAGTGATATATAAAGTTCACGAAACTTTATTCGTTTTAAATCTCTCATAAAGAAATACTGAATCGAACTTGACTAGTTTCTCCGACGCAGTGATTGACCGAATTATTCATCCTATGGTTTTTGTGTTGTTTAAGCGTGTAAATGGATAGATTTGCATGGACGGATGGCTTGTTAGGTGGAGAGGAAAACCTTGTCCATGAACAAACAGGTGTTCGTATATATGATGGAGATCAAAAGGTAGGTTTATGTTTACGAGCTTCGAGAAACCTATTTTAGGTTTCAATATTAAACACTTGGCGGCGCCACTGTTATTGTGATTGTTGCCGTGTCAGCGAAATGGAGAGGAACAAGCCATACTCCCATAGCCTTGCCCAGACCTCAATATAAAACTTTATTTTAAAAAAGCACATAATACATCTTAAATAAAACATCACATAATTAAGTAAAAACTAATAGTTGCGAGTGGTTTCGTTGCCCCAAAAGGGTCGTTTCGTTGTCAAATAATATATATAATAATAATTAACACAATTAGATCTATTTGATAGATATAATATATTCATAAGATAAAGCTTATTCATTTATTATAATTATTGTGATAAAATAAGTTAAGACTATTAAAATTAAATAACTGAAACTGAATAAATTAAACACAGCCATGATGAAACACCCGGGCCTAGACCTCGGCCCACGGAGTTCCAGGTCGTTTCGTCACAACTATTTTTCGTTGCCGTGAGTAATAAAACAAAACCGACAGTTTTACTAGAAACAAATACTTGTAGGTCTATTCTTCATTCTTCGAACAGGTAAATAATAACTTTTACCATCAATCAATATTTAATGTTTCTATTAAAAGCGTCAGGGTTGCTTCAGAGTTCGTCCACATCGAGAGGCTCTGTCTTGTGGCAAGTGCAGATGTACCATGGATGACAACATCATGTGTGCAATACTGGAGTATCCAGCCCAGTTTACCACCAGCTGGTTAAAGGGACACAGAACTCCTGAACTGGCAGTGCCACAATTGTGTGAATGGACCTGTGCAGATGCCGAGAGCACTAGACTGGGTGATGATAACAATCTTTCAGTGACACCAGAGGCAGAGCTCGTGGACTTTGATGACTTTCCCCAACCAAACATGCCACAAAATTACAGAAATATTTCATCAACATCCAGATTTTTCTGTAGACTACCCCACACCACTACTGCCAGCTGGCTTTCATGAATCATCGCTCACGGATCCTGAACCTGCTGAAGCTACTGTCAGTGCTCATATGGTGACTTACAGATTGTAGAGGACACCTCTATTTGTGGCAAAGATAAACTCTTTGATTATGTAGGGTATTCCTATACAATGAAACGTCGGCGTGGTCAGTCTACAACACGGCGATGTAGCCAGCATTAAAAGAGCATTAACTGTGGTGCCACTGTATGTTCGCAAAACTGTTGACCTGTATTGAGCCAGGCCACATGAACACATCCACCCACCCAGACCTGGTGCTGAAATCGCCCCCTCTATTGTCCACGTGGCCAAGACAGTGGCACAGGAAAATCCATTTAAATCTGCCGGCATCATAGTGAATGAACTAATCAGTGAAAATGTCCCTAACAATGAGCCATACACAGCACTCCCTAACATTGACACTGTCACACAATCCCAACTACCATCAACAAAAGCAACGCCCCAAAATTTTCAATTTGATATTCAGGATGAAGTGTCATTAGTTATAACCCAGGTGAGCCTTGTCTCAGATAATAAACTGAAGCATCAGAAGTCTTCATTAATCAGAAATTTACATTATTATAACGTAAGTTTCCCCCACTAGTGTTCATCCATTTATTTACCCGCCCAAAGATTGCTAACTGTGCTAGAAGTTACACATTTATCTGAATTTTAAAATTTATCTTAAGCACACTTATTTCACTTGTTATCTGTTTAATATATCATAATATGGACCTGTCTACAGGGCCTCTGTCGCAGCATAGCTCAGTATAGCAAAATATCCTTTATTTGACTGGGGTCGAGGTGTCCTTTTATCAATGGGCTGAGGTCTACGTATACCAATTAAACAATCTCATTAAATAGTTCTGACGAATATTTTCAAATGATAAAAAACGTAATTCTTAATGTTTAATGATTGGGTGAGTAGCTTTGGCGAGGCTTGGTCTTGGCACTGGTTTACAAGTGTACAGAATGTTTTCATTATTTTATTTACTTTTTATTAGAGTACTCCATTTGACCATGGAAAAGCAGTTCTCACAACACACAGAATTATTTGGAGAGATTACAAAGACCAGGTAATGTATATTGATGTTTTTAATTTGATACAATGTGTACATAAATAGTTCCAGAAATTTTATATTACATCTGACCTCTCATTAAACTTATAACCTTTCAGAAGGTACTAGCTTCTCGCATGAGAGTGTTCGCTTTTCAGGACAGTTCATCACTCTTTTATCTAGAGATGTCGTCATTCACACTCGTATAAATACTCTTTCTGTTTGGAGTTCCCATACAATAGAACTAAAGCTTCTTGTTTGAGCAGTCATTATTGTAAATATAAAGTTGGCACCTGATTGAGGACAAATGATGTCCATGAGAGTTGTGGGAGTATTCAAAGAAATATAAATGGAAACATGGAAAAGTTTCACTTTCTATTCCATGTAATTATGTCCTTATCGTAGGAATTTATCTAAATTAGCTGTGTTAGTATTGGCTGATTTGGCTATAGGCAGAACTTGAACTGGGCAGAGTGCACTGGAAACCACCTTCCATGTGGCAGAAATGTGTTATTTGATCTATTTATTGTGTTTCCTACAGAAATCGGTAATCTGTGTGTCGCTGTCTATGATTGTGTTTGCTGAAGAGCAAAGTGGAAGTTTGACCAAAAGGTAAGAATGTTAAACTATTTAATTTAGACACAGGTAATAAGCATAGGGCATCTATTTAGAACTAAATAAGTAAGTGCCTGAACTTTACTAACTGTTCAGTAATTTGATTGGTATCTCATATTGGTAGAAAAGTGTTTTTCAAAGTCTATTTTGAAGTTATTTAAAATATTTTTCTTATAAAACAGCACATGCATTCTGGTGTAATTTTTGTTATTGTAAATTTATGCTGTCAGTTGTATCAGCTTATTCCATGTAGCATTTTCAAGATTGCTACTGGCTTTGAAAGTTAGGAGGGTCCACTTTTTGACAATGGTCGAGTTCAAATATGGGGCAGGGTACAATGATATTGAAATAAGTAGCTGCTCGATTAATTGGTCCTTTCAACTTGGCTGTCAGCACTGGTTTTTTTATTTCTGTAGAAATAATTATTCATATTAATTTTACAGTGCTAAAATAGTAATACATTTGAAGTCATCACCAGCTTACAAGGCCCCAGGACCTGTACAAAGCAGTCCTAATGCTTGTTCCTTTATACGTCTATCATTCAAGGAAGGAGGACAAAAAGAGGTTTGTCTTGGGATGAATATATTAGAAATTGGATTTATTATAACAACAGACCTCAGCCATTTACAGTTTAACATTATTGCATTATATTTGATTTCAGTTTTTTCATCACCTGAATGAAACCTTAGGCCAGAAGAGATGGGAGCAATCAGTGGCTCCATCTGGTGGTGTCTCAGGATCTACCACACACCTGGTATTTTTGTCTACATATTTCATACTTGATAGCTCTGTGTTTGTTTGGGAGATGAAAGATACCATGTAATCATAACATACAAGATATTCTAGGCATATTTTTAACTGTTTTTGTGTCAGTTTTTCTTTTTTTACTAAAGCTAACAACACCTACACCTTCACCACATTGAGTCTCTTAGAACTTTCACATCCTACACAGCATTTTAGGCTCACAAAAATACTTCCAGTACTAACCTACAGTACTAGACCCTTAGGCTCACAAAAACCAGAATCCCTAAATGTTTCATTTTGAAATGTATCCCAAGTTTGCAGCACGTCAAAATTCCGGTTTGTGGAAATGGATAAATGTACAATGTTGTAGTTGATGCAATAATTACAGCTGACATGATCTTTCTGGGTCAGTCTTATGATCATGATGAGCTGTCAGTATCACAAACTGGTTTGGTATCTTTTTCTCTTATTATACTAATACATTATCATTGTATCATGAACATCACATTTGACTCTATCTTGACTTATGGCTTTAATGTAACTGTATAGTTAAATAATACACTTTTTACTCATTGTATTAGATGTGAAACCCATTGTTTATTTATATCGAACCTGATTTATTTATAATAAACCTTATTAATAACAAATAAAGTGTGAATAATTAGTACTAATTTTCCTCAACGAAATGGCCAACTATGTGTATTATGTACAGACTCAGTTGTTGAGATATTCAACTATTATACTAATTCCTCTACTACCAAATAAAACCATCTATTTAACCATTTTATTTCTGTCACCTCTATTTATCTGAAAATATATCAACAGTGAATCTAAAAATTAACATTATTACCCATCAGTGGTTATCACAACTCAGCCTGCAAAAAAACAATGGATGAGTGTCTATACAATATCACCTACCTCATTTAAATTAATGCAGTGATGTTGAGTTCATTCCACTAATCTAATTTATAGAGGACCTTAAAATTATATTATTGAAGGTATTATTGTTGAATAATAAATTGATCCGAGACATGGCTAATATTTGTGTTAGTTGAAATGTAAACAATCCATCTAGAAAAAACCCATCATGTGTGTGATCATTATGTGAAATCCTTGAATATTCAGTATCACATGATCACTGCTGCAGTACAAACCAAGCCAGTGGGTGATATTAGAAGGGAACAAATAACCCTTGTATAGCTATACATATTAGGATAGCTGATATGCCAAAAAAATAAAACAAGTATAAGCCACATATTGGGGATAGCATTGTTAGTATGCTAATTTTATATGTTTCATAATATTATTGCTTTTGCTACCTCTCTAATTCAGTAAGTTAGTCATAATTTGGATACATTCACACTTTTCTGCTCTGATTAATTATATGTCTTTGCTAACTCGGTGAATGGGACAAACATGTGCTGCTTATTTACCTTGTGTCCCAATGTCACAGCTTTCTAACCTAACAAGATAATTTAGTTGTAAATTTGAGTGAAAAAAGAATAATTTTACCATCAGAGAAACTTTGCAAAAACTATTTCAGACAGCATTTCCTAATGTTGTTTGTTTTATTATCAGGTCTGCATACAGAGCAGGCTAAATGCGCCATCATTATTATAACTATTAGCTCATAGTAGTAGTAGTATTATATAAATGAATTACCACTGGAAACAAGCTTAGAAAGGATCAAGGTTCATTTCCTGGAAAGAGAAGAAAGTTGAGTTTTTCTCTGAACTAGACAAAAATGTAAAAATAAGTCAGTTTAAGATATCCATTTATAATAATAATGGCCGAAATGGCAGTTTTTGATGAGGGTTAAACTTCTCAGAATTATTTTTAAATAGAATATAATTTGTAGAAATGTACAGGTGTCTGGCAACCTCAAATGGGGGAGATGCAAATGGTCTGTAATTTAGAATAAATGGCATGTTTGGTGGAGAAAACCTTATCAGTTGCCTGGTTGGATGAAAAACTCCCCCTACTATAGTGCTACGGCTGAGGCATGAACCTGCGACCTCCCGCACAGAATGACCATAGCCATAGGTAAATAGTCTCACACTCTACCCATGTGGCCAAAGAGGCAGTCTTTATTGGCATATATAAAAAATGAATGTTTTATGTGAAATTGCAAGAAGTGCAAATGAAAGTGAATTTGCACTAAAATATCAATGTTACAAATAACTTAAATATGTACATTACTACAAATGTAATGAATACAACTGGTGGTGAATATTATACAAAGCATGAATATAAGATGGTGAATATTAAAATGTATTCCTGCATATGAATACAAAAGTTAAAATGTTTTGTATAAAGGATATAGTGGGGGGGGGTTCTTCTAAAAAACAACTGACATTATAGCCATTGGAGTGTCTATCTTGGATTAAATTCTTTAAATGGTAAACCAACATATTTGTAGTGGATATTTTTAGCTCTAACCAAAGTTCCAAGATGTAAATTACTGCCCTTGAAACTGTAATTAAAATAGCTGACCTATATCATGCATCAAGAAAACATTCTTTTTTGTATGCTTAACCAGTATATAGTTTGTCATATTTTCCAGATTAAATTAGTCAACTTAATGTCTTTTACTGAATTAGTATAGTAGACCTGATTTCCCAAGTCAGTTTGGCAGAAAAATCCTTTTGGGGCTCTCTGTAATCTTGATGAATGTTTTGATAAAGATCAGTCAGTCAGCGTTATATTTTGGTTATTCTGATGTTATTGTGTGTTGCAGCTGTTGACAAATATGTCTGTGATACAGATTATTGTTTGCTTCATATTTAAGTATATTAGTAACACACATATTTGGTCTTTGTAAATATCAGATAGTTTCCCATACAGGTCTATTATCAAATGTGAGTGCACTTATTTCTTTTAGAATTGAAACATAATAAAATAGAAACACTGACACAACATAAAGGACTAGCATTTTCTATGATATATCTGGTTTCCTTCAAAAAGAAGCAGGAAATATAATATTTTTTGGGAGAATGTAAGCAACTACACATGTTCAGAATAGAGAGTTCAGGGTTTTGAATTGGCCCACTGTGCCTTCTTGGATGTCATAAGAAATGTCCCTGGAGATTCATGCTTGAGCTATATGTCCTTGGCAATAATAGTGCTAAAACTAAACAAATCAGTCAGTTACTTGTTTTACTGAAATTATCTTTTATGAAATGTTATGAATAATTGCATTATCTGTTTAATTATTACATTTTGTAATCTTGAACTATATTTATGATACTTGCAATATATCATAAGTATAATTTTGCCTTTTCTTTTTTCAGCAAACTAGGGAATTCAGGACAGGAATTGGTGGCATTCAAAAGAAATTGGAGAAGAAAAATAAGGAAACTGACCAGAATATCAGTCAGGCATTTGAAGATTTAAACAAGCTTATGGAGAAGGTATTCAGTACATACTTAACTGTATGTTATGTGTGATTACTACATTTATTACTATTCAAATATTACACCAGATAAATTCTTGTCTAACTGTAACTGGATCTTATTGTGATATTATTATAATAAAAAGAGAGTACTGTGTAGATGAAAATAAATTAAATATTTTTGTATGAAAATAAATTAAATATTTTTGGTTTATTTAATAATATTAGGCATCTGTCTACTTCAGGCAAGAGAAATGGTGACCTTATCCAAGAATATATCCACAAAAATCAAAGAAAAACAAGGAGATATAACAGAGGATGAGGTATTAGAGATGTAGTAAACTCTTTGACACAACCACATACCGTAGGTCCCGGCCATTAAGCCAACCCAGCCATTAAGCCGAGGTCTTTTTTAGGACTAAAATATCACAATTTATGGTAGTACCGTCCATTAAGCTGAACCTTTTCTCTGCAGTATTTCCAGGTGACATTTTGAACGCAGGAAATAGTTTTGTTTTCATAATTCATTATTCATACCAATGTGTTTTGTATACTGCCAATAGATCAAGGCAAATTATAATGATCATTTACACAAACTGTTAGCCCATATGTATGACCTCAAACTTAAGTTAACGATGTGATTAAACATTCAGTGAACCACATATGAAGTCAATGACTTGGAAAAAATTAGACACATTCACCTTGACGATAATTGTCAATTACTACTCAATACTGAGCCTTTGATGGTACGTATTGGTCACTAACACAGCAATAACCAGACAATGTAAATTACCGGTATATGCTTTTAGTTAGTAACTAACTATTGAAAATAAATTAATTAATCAGTAATTATCCCTTTATTAGAATAAATATGCCCAGACAAAATATGTATATGGGGACACCCTAATGTCTATGCCGCCAAATGAACGAGATACGATGCTCTTGGCTACGGAATGTCTGGGTTTGTCCGGATTTGTCTTGTTAACGAAGCTGCCTTTGAATTGAAAGTCGTGAAATGGGCTACCGAGTCTAACTACATTTATCCATAATTACAAAAATCAGATTATTCTACATATAAATATTTATTTCCATTATAAAGCCATATATAATTATCATTAACTTGTTTCACTTCTATTTTTACTCCATGACTGCACGAGTTTAAATCAAAATGATGATTCATGTCCATTTGCAAATAGATCTAGATTCTAGATGACTGCTAACACACTGAAATTATTTTCCCGATGACTGGATTTCTTGACACTTGACACTGAAATAGCACCAGCCATTAAGCAGACCCCCCCAAAAAAAAAATAAGGGTCAAAATGTTGACACAAAGTCTCGGCTTAATGACCGGGACTTCAGTAACCATAATATGCTAAAACTGTTGTTTTCTCTAGTTTTATTATTACCTCATGGTATTGCAATTTAATGAATGACAAAGTTATGATATAGCTCAATCAGTATTGTTAAATACTATAGGAAATCCCTGCCCTTCCTGTTTTTAAACGTGACTTTAACTTACCGTCATTTATGGCGTTGGACGTGATTAATTCCAGTTTATCAGAAATGTCCATAAAAGTAATAGTTTATAGTACCAATTTTAATTAAATGTATATACACATATATTCATTGTGGTGGATGAAAGATTTTCAATAGTTAATTATAAACCTAGTTAATTATGTTTCTGTTCTTGGTTTAAGTATTTCTGTAAAGTAAGCTTATGCTCTTTTGTAGTATGTGCCAAAACATAGTTGGTGGTGTCTTTGATTAAAATTCCAGACAGTAAGATTCAAATCTTATTTGCTGAGTCTTGGTATTGATGATCCGGTGACCAGAGGGACCCATGGTACTGGACATAAATATTACGGAGAACTGGCTAAACAACTTAGTGACATCCTACAAACACCACTGAAGGTAGTCAACAACAAAATTTTATTTGATGCAGAATCACATAATATCCATACTTTTTAATTAAAATTGTATTACATAATATCAGGATGTAAGAAATAAAAACAGATTTCTACCCATATCATAGATGTCTACTCAGATCATAATGTTTTAATAAGTGTTGGATGTTCAGTATAGTTTTTTATTCACTTGTAGGAATGTGGGGGCATTATGACATTGACTGATGTGTATTGTCGTGTTAATAGAGCTAGAGGTATGGAGGTAAGTAACTTCAAAAACTAATATTTTATCAGTACTCACAATATGTTTAATTTATAAACAATGACTCCTTTCTGTTTTTTTGTATTTTTCAGTTGCTGTCCCCCGAGGATCTAATTAATGCCTGCAAATTAATGGAAACATTAAATTTACCAGTTAGGTTAGTGTATTTCTTGTAATTTTTGTCTGTCTCTCACAGAAAAATTAATTACTTATATTTATTAAATGCTTTTTGGATTGTTTGCATTGAAGTATATTTGTATTCAAATGATTTCATATTTTAAAATGCTTATCAAAATTTTAACAAACATTTGTCATCTCATTGTTTTGAAAATAAACAAATGCAGTCAACACCACAGTTACACATTTGGTTCTAGACTGACCTGTGAGTTTATTGTGTTTTGATTTCCTTTAGGAGTAACAACGTTTGACTGGATTTAAGGTCACCTCATTAATGACTTTTACTAACTAATTTTATATCTTTATCACATAATGAAATGAATAATAAATAAAGAACATAAGTATCTCTAAATTGTGATATCTTTAAGGTGCATTTGGCACATTTCAATTGTAAAGAACATTTGTGGTGACCCCATCACACGCAGAGTTAATGCTTAAACAAATATGTTAAAAAAAGCCTGTATGTTTGTAGATTACGTGTGTTTGAGAGTGGCGTAATGGTTCTACAACTGGTTTCTCACAGTGAAGAACAAGTTATTGAAGAAACAAAACGCATGGTTAGTTATACAAATAATTTAAGCAGTTTTAGAGACTAGTATTACTACTGACATATGTTATTTGTAACATTGATATCTTGATCAAATATTACAGATTGAAGACAAAGGCTGCATTACTGCGGAACAACTTTCACAAATTGTTGGTCTCTCTGTGGTACTTGCTAAGGAAAGGTTTGTTTTGAAATATACACATTTCTGAACGAAGTAATCAACCATAAAAAAATTATTGATCAGTGCAAATGAATCTGTAATATGTACATTTTGTACAAGTTTTTGTAGCTGTAATAAACATAATCGGCATCAATCATATATGCACAATTATTTTCTGCATGTACAAATTTACCACAAAACTTCCATCAAATGTGTTGCCTGCCTTCATCTTGATATGACATTGTTAAGATTAAAGATGAAGCAAATCTTGACACAAAATGTTATGTTCTCTTTCAGACTGTTAGCAGCAGAGAGGGCTGGTAAGACTTGTAGAGATGAAGACACTGAAGGACTTTGTTTCTATCCCAATTTATTTCTAAGTAAAACCTGAGATGATTTTTGGCAATGTTGTTTTATGTTTTTCATCAAACTGCTGTATGAGATGTATTGACTCTAGATAAATGATCTGTCCTTAATGTATTATTAGTTATATATGTATTGTATGTTGTGTTCATCACATCTCCTTTCATCTGTTATGTGATAATTAGTCAATCACTGTTGCTTTTGTTTATCAATAAATCTTCCACTTTCCAATCATTTATCACTACTGTGTGCATTTGTTTTACAAAAGCAAGTTCAGTAAACTCTGAATTTCCCTTGGAAAAGTCAGTCAGCCATACATTGCAGGTGTGATCCGTGTTGAGTATAAACAGTTGAACTCAAAGGGTGGCGTCCTACATATCCTGACTTCGCTCTGTAGCAGTTCAGATAAGCAAGAGTCAACTGCAGCAATTAATTACTCTAATTATTTAGACAACAAAGAAAGTTGTTCTAGTTTGTCAAAAAGCAGCAAATAGTGACATCATAATCAATAAACAGTTCTGCATAACAAACAAGACAATATTTACTCCTTTATTCAGCACATTTTATACATTCTACAAAGCTAGGTTATATGAGGCATGTAATGCTACAGATATAATAGTATCCATGCCTTTATATATACCTAAATATTTGACAGAAGTACATTAACATTGGTTATTTAGACTGTTTTAAGCCAACAATTACACATCTATTATATAAACTGGAAGGTAGCATTACAGTATTCTTTATCAACAAACATGGATAAATGATGTACACTGACCAGCTTTTACACCAAATAAACAAGAATTGTTCATGAATGACAAAAATAACTGCTGAACAAAGAAGTACACATCTAAAATTTCAACATTAAAACATAATATATCTGTCACTGTTTTAAACAGTGAATTCATAATGCAGATCATGTGAACTGCTTGTGTGATAATCATATTGTACCAATTTATGATAAACACAACATGTTTACAACTGTTGTTTCAACGAAGGCTATTATCTGTTCATAGAAATATATGTAACTAATGATCCCCATCATACATATAGGATCATTTAACAGCATATTAACCAACCAACAATGTAATTACATTCTAGCTATTCCCAAAAAACTAAGCATCACTACATATCAAGGCTTGACAAATAAATATGGTTACATTTAATTACATCACGAACAATCGATGTACAGTCAGCCCGTTATCTGTGATGCAGTGTAACTATCAGTATGGTATTTTGATAACACCAAACTGCCCTTTAACAGTAATGGATATTACCAGTCCCAATATCCAATAACCCACAAAAGATAAATGACATATTTTGTTCACATTTATAACTTATTTAATACAATATACAAAATAGAGATGTTATACATATTTCAGCCAATGAAATGCGTGTCTTGACGTTGTTTATTACTCACCACACACGATATTTATAAAAGTCACAGAGCCACATACTAAAGTTCCAGCCAACAATAATTGAAAGTAAATAGATGAGGAATAATATAGTTAGAGGATACAAAAAGGCTTGTGTCTTCTTCAGGAATGGGAGAGCTATTATCAAAAATAAAATCATACAGTTATCTATGGTTATAATAGTAAAAATGTATAAAACGTAATTTACTACAGTAGCACCAATTTTATCAAATAAGATTCTATCTTCTATTAAACAAACAGAAAGTAGAAATATGGCAAAAGTTCATCCTGACAAACTACTATGACATTATCAGTTGTAATAAGGTAAACAATGTTATACTTACAGCTATAGCCTAAAAAGGTAATGTATATATAGTAACCAATGGCAACCAGCCAAAATGTATTGCCAACAAATCGACCAAAGAATCCAGCACCATAAATAAAGGCTGAAATATGAAATTGATTATTAACTGGACTTGATTATTGTCAAGACAAGTTATTGCTACTTAAAAGATCACTTTGACTTCGGTATAATACTTGAAATATGATAAAGAAATACTGGCTCTATAAATATCTGTTAAAATTAAAAAGGTTCCTTTTGTCCAAATCCATCCCACTGCTGTGAAACATGGTTTCTGCTGCATAACCGCTCAGGAAGGTGGTACATGTTAGTGTGATAAAAAGATCTTCAATGCCCTAAGTCCCTGATGGCTTAAATCCTAGACATAAGTTCATACAGTTAACTGTGACATCAGCATTCAGGAACTTCCTATCTCTGTCTAGCTTCAAAATGGTGGCGCCCCCAGGCCATTAAAAGTCGATTAATCAGCACTTTCAACTGGATTATTTAATATGTAGGTGATCCTTACACATTTTGACATTATTTATGATATTTGTGAGTATAGCTGTATTAGTCTTGAAAATTTGAAATGAAGGTGGACTATCCCTTTAAATGTGCTTCTGTTCAAAAGCTCAAGCAATATTAAACAATTATAAGAGACAAATAAACTGATGACTGAGTGGGGAATTGTCCTGGATTCTCTCCATAATGACTATTTTAGATAATTCTGCACATTTATTTTTTTATAAGTGTCTTTTACGTATTTATCAGAGTAGTATTGATCTTTTGGCACAAAGAAGCCACAACAAGGTGATTAATGCTGTGATGTCATCCTTCAGACCCCAAGTCAATGTACATGGCTGTTTCTATCACCTAACACAAGCCACATGGAGGAAGATCCAGACTCTTGGTCTTGTACAGCAATATAGAAAAGAGGAGGACGTGAAACTCTTCTGTGGCATGCTAGATCGACTCACCTTTTTACCAGTGGATGATGCTCCTGAGGGTATGACATATCTAAGGAAGCACATACCAAAAGGACTTGAACCTTTCCTGGACTACTTTGACAACCCCTATATGTCCGGAGCCTTCCATCATATTCAGCCCCCACAACTTCCAGATGGATCCATCCCTCCATTTAGGATGCATTGTATTAGTCTTGAAAATTTGAAATGAAGGTGGACTATCCCTTTAAATGTGCTTCTGTTCAAAAGCTCAAGCAATATTAAACAATTATAAGAGACAAATAAACTGATGACTGAGTGGGGAATTGTCCTGGATTCTCTCCATAATGACTATTTTAGATAATTCTGCACATTTATTTTTTTATAAGTGTCTTTTACGTATTTATCAGAGTAGTATTGATCTTTTGGCACAAAGAAGCCACAACAAGGTGATTAATGCTGTGATGTCATCCTTCAGACCCCAAGTCAATGTACATGGCTGTTTCTATCACCTAACACAAGCCACATGGAGGAAGATCCAGACTCTTGGTCCACCCATATGGAATGTCAATTCCATTACTCTTGAAGGCGTATCAAGAACCAACAATATATGTGAGGGATGGAACAATGCTGTTGCAGAGCTAGTTGGACCTGCACACCCTACCATCTGGAGAGCCATTGATAGGATACAGAAAGATCAGGCCCATGTTGCCACTGCCCTACTACGTGACCTGCATGGTGAGCCACCAGCAAAGCGTGTAAGACGCCACACCCACAAGCTCCAGTCAAAGGTGCGCAACTGTGCACTGACAGACATGACAACAGCAAGACTGTCCCAGCCATACTTAAGGGCATTGGCCATTGTGTAAGAATTAATTAAACCAAGCAGTTTTTTTATGTCAATACTAATGAAAGTTATTGTTGGTTAAAGTTTAATAAAAAATACTAATTCGTGGAGTGGGGAAATGTCTGAGTGGGGAATTGTCCATTAACCAGCTAACATGATGGCAGCATATATTCAGCTGATGCATGAGAAGATGAATTATAAATCACATTAAGGTTTATCCCTTAGACACCACATACCCCATGGTAATTAACAGAATAGCTAATTCAGAACCAGGTTTGTTCATAATTTTAATGAAAGTGATCTATCTATATTTTTTATTCAAAATCATTGTTATGTTAAATTAAAAATTTCCATGAGATTCCATTGCTAAATATAAGCAATAACAACATTAACCCTTACAAACAAGTAACATCAAAACTAGAATCATCACAGATATATATATTTGGGTCAGCATACGCCACACTATCCATATTATCATAATAACACATCAATCTATTTGATGTGATTACTTAACTAAAATCATATTCTAAATAAAATAGATTGATGAAAGTGTGAATCTATCACAAACAACTTACCATTCATGAGCGGCAACTGGAAAAAGTGAAGGACCATAAGTAATGGAAAGAATGCATTGAGATGAACATCAAAACAGTAACCCCACTCAACGTCCTGACCACGTGGTGGCTGCACAACCATATAACGGTTGGTAAGAAACCTAATGAAATACAGAATAAATTATAGATTACAAAATATCTGATCTAATAAAATAACAACTGTTCAAATTAAATCATTTACAAATTGAAGGTTATAAAATGTATTTGATAAATATCAGAAACTGTACAAAATTTTAACTTATTCTTGATAATTAATGTATTCATGTGTGCATTATACAAATACTAACCACAGGGTTGTAGCTATTAGAATACCAACTCCTATGCAGTCAACTATTATTACCCAGAACAGGAACTTAATAAATGCCAAGAAGTGGATCTTCAAGACGACAGCAAATCCAATTGATGACACTGTAAACATTATTTACAAGAACATCATGAGGAAGTCATATAAAATAATTATAGTATAACAAAATACTAATGAAATACCTACAATAATCTCCAATCAATCAAACTAACTGATAAAACTAATTTATACACAAATCATTATACAACATTTTCCTGTGATGACAAAACTTACCACAAAGCCAAAATGATAAGAGTACAAGAAATGCTGGATCATCTCTTGCCCATTGGTCTTTTGTCTCTAGATTAACCATAAGTAACAAATTATTTCAATACAAGCATACAAAAGTTTAATATAAGATAATTAAATCTACTACAGTCACAAATGTAATAAGAATTTCAGCTAACAGTACATTGTTTATTTACCTCAAACCCACACGCAAGCAAGCATTTATACACAAACATGTACTATACATTGACACAGGTAAGATATTGATATCAGTAATATATTCATAAATTTACTTCCATTCCCACATACATGTTTATTTCCAGAAACAAAGTGGACCCAGATAATATGGAATGTGAGCTGGATGAACAAATACTACAAATGAATAAACAAGTGTAAATACTATGTTATGAATAAGCAATTTTTTATGCTCAAAACAAATCTTATGTTAAAATTATATGTTATGATCTACCATAGGTCCCAGCCATTAAGCCAAGACTTTGTGTCAACATTTTGACCCTTATTTTGGGGGAGTCGGCTTAATGGCCGGTGCTATTTCAGTATCAAGAAATCCAGTCACTGAGAGAAAAATGTTCAGTGTGTTAGAAATTATCTGATTTTTGTAATTATGGATAAACGTTGTTTGACTCAGTAGCGCATTTCACGAAGGCAGCGCTAGTAACAAGACAACTCGTACCCAAGAGCGTCTTATCTCATTCGTTTGGTGGCATAGACATTAGGGTGCCCCCATATACATATTTTGTATGGGCATATTTATATTAATAACGGGATAATTACTGATTAATTAATTTATTTTCAATAGAGAGTTATAGTTACTAACTGACCTCATATACTGGTAATTTACATTGTCTTGGTTATTGCCGTGTTAGTGACCAAAACATATCATCAAAGGCTCAGTAGTAATTGACAATATGTTTAATTACTTCTAAGCCATTGACTTTATATACTGTTCATAGAATGTTTAATCACGCCGTTAATTTAAGTTTGAGGTTCTACATATGCGCTAACAGTTTGTGTAAACGATGGTTATAATTTGCCTTGATCTATTGACAGTATATAAAACACATTGGTATGAATAACGAATTATGAAAACAAAATTATTTTCTGTGTTCAAAACGTCACCTGGGCTGGAAATACTACATGGAAAAGTTCAAATTTTTAGGTCAGCTTACTGGACGGTAACACCATAAATCATGATATTTTAGACATAAAAACCGTCCTCGGCTTAATGGCCGGGACCTACGGTATCATGTAATTTATCATTTTACTGTAGACATTTATCAGATGTAGACACAGAAAAAATAATCTTGTCCAATGAATCAGAAATTTTGTCATCTGTTTTAATTTTGTACACACAAGCTGCTCAATTTCTGTGGGGATATCAAGTTAATTCAATTCTGATATTGATTTTATCACCCATTTAAACTACAGTCTTCATGCATAGAAGTGATTCCCTGGTTCGTTCACTCGTGGGATATATGGCAGAGAGGCGACTCCTTAGGGAAACATCCCATGAACCCAATTACAAGTCAGATTAGAACCCACAACCTGAAGGTGTGGAGCACAGTGCTCTATCCATGCACCATTCAAGTAGCCTAAAGAAGAGATACCCTGAATTATTCTGGTTAATCCCTAACTATCACTACATATAGTATTATATACCTGACAGAACACTATGTACACAATATCAAGAATAATTGCATCTGATGGTGGTATCTTTTTATGTAATTTTATTACTGCAAGATACATAATCAATATCTAAAGAGAATTCAATGGAATTTAATTTACCAAACACTAAAAAAACCAAGGTTAAATGATGACCTACAGAATATATTAGGATTTTTATACAATTTGTGTGTAAATATGGCAGTTTATTTACTTTTGTTCAGTCTGTCTAATACAACACAATACTTGGCATTCAAAAAAACATATCACCTGTATGTTCATTATTATTATATTAGTGAAGAAGTTTAATTTCTAGTCAAGATGATTCCAAACAATGGAGAAAAAAAAATGATAATATACAGCACATACAATGATACATAGACATAAACTTTTACATAGATGATGTATCTCTTATACAACTCTTCAATATTTATAAAACATATCCAGAGAACAAAAACACACACAGAGGCATGATAATACTTACGTTTTCTATAAGCAAAATTTCTATACCTGGAAAAAGGAGGAACCAATATTACAAATGATGTTTGTATTTATCTCAATTTCTTTATAATAAGCACAAAGGGTGATCAAAATACTGATAACAAAAATTAAAAAAACAATTACTTTCTAAAGTTGTAAATACAATACTTGACATACTTACACTTTCTGTGGTGCAATAATCAGGTATAACATCTGCCAGAAGGCATATTCAAAATCCATTTGATGAAATCGAAATATTCTCCGAATATATTTCTGTCTTTTAGCTGCAGCAGTGTGTCGTGTTTGTTGCTTACGTGAATCAGTGCCATTCTGTGATGGTGCACTCAATGTGATTGTCTGAGATGGTTGTGGTGAGGCTGGAGGTGACACTTTTGTATAAGAATACATTCTGTCAATGTGTTGCTATCCAAATGTTACCCAGCAGAGAAATGTTACATAACACTATGTTCTGAAAATTGACACATAATAATTATCACAGACATTCTTTACTATAATATTGCTAAAATAAACTGCATAAAATACATACAGAAATAGAACTACAATTTTTAGGTATATTTTGGACACTTCCCAGGCTTTAAGGTGAATTCGTTTTATTCCAAATCTTTAATCTGATTGCTACTTAATTAAATCAATATAAAATAATTAAAACACATGATTTAGTTATAACCCTAAATCTCTATTGTTTGTCATGTGTAGATACCAGGGTTGGCAGGTTTAACCCACCCACTGGGCTAAACTCATTTTTAGGCATAATGCACCACTAATTGGTTCAAGAAAACCAATTAAATGTAAATTGAAGTTGAACATTTATTGCCTATATTGAGCACACAAATAACAATATACTACACAAAAACAAAAGTATTCAGATATTCACCAGTCTAATTCGCACCACCACAAAGTTTGGCTGCTTTCTCCAGGCCCAACCTGTTACACAGCTTGGTCTGGATAGCACCAAGGTTGGAGAAAATTGTCAGCATCTTAACTACATCTTTAAAATGCATACCAAACAACTACTGTTCATGTGCATAAAATATATGAATTTGTGAGTCAATATACTGTATTCTGAGAATTTAGCCCGGGTTTAATTAGTAAAACTCAGATTAAACTCCAACCTTGGTAGATACAGAGTGAGGATGTAATAATGTCATATATGGTAATAATCACTGATTATTAATTAAACACTACATTGTAGTTTTTAATTATTTTAAGTACAATGATTATTCTGAAGAGGATTACAGATTAATGTACTGTGACCACACCGTAGATGAGCTGTCAACCGAGAGGGCAGCAGACTTGTTCATTATGAATGAAACAGACAAGATTAAAAACTACAGCAGTCAACAAATTTATATTGATGCTGCCAGATATGCATAATCATATCACATTATCAGTACGTTCCATAGCCCACCAGACAATAGGGGGGGGGGGCCTCCTTGGTCTAGCGGTAACATGTTGGACCACAGATCACTATCACCCGTGTTCGAATCCCGGTGTGGGCATATCTGAAGGTTGTTTCGTCTTTAACTTCGTCTCATTACCTTTGGAAGTCGCTCGGCCCTTAGCCTACCTTGTGCACAAAAGTGGCCGTAAAACATCAATCAACCCACCAGACAATAGTGAGATAGAACTCCAAACATGCTAGACCTGGTACTCAACAGCAATACAGACACAGACAGAAGCCAGGAATACCATGCAGGCATTTGACTGGATGACCATTTTGTCCTCAGCTGCACCTGATTATGAAACACAACTGTTTGAAAGAGAGTACCCTGAGATTAAATTAGCATAAGGATCAGTTAATTTTGAAGTTGTTTAGTTTGGGACACATGGGCAACTGCTTAGGATAACATATCCTGCAAACCAAGATATGAACAGGGCTTTAACCCACAACCTTGAGGTTTGCATGACAATTATCTAGCCATTAACTTAATGGTTAGATAACTTAATGATTAAGTCATTGGAATGCCCTTACCATAAGAGTAACTATGACACCACAAATGCTAAAAGCTATTGAATTTCTCTAATACACTAAAAGTACATATGGAAATAAATATACCCACATCAATATTAAAAGATAACAAATGATGGAATACCTGAATGACAAATAAATATATAAATAATGGCATTAATAATAATATTAAATACAATAAAACTGTCTACCACAAAAGTACCAGTGGTATTTTATGCTTAATCTAAAGCAACATGCAAGCAACAGTGATTAAACCACCTAACACAGATTTTAATGAAAAAGAAAACTAATAAAGAATTAGTGATGAAATGTATTTATAGAAACCATTTTTTTTTCTTTTTGGCATCACACTTAATGAAGGATATTGTTGCGTAGCCAAGCATCAGCACCATGTTTGCTCATGCTAAAGATCCAAACACTCAATGCACATGCAGCAAATACGCATTTTTCTGGTGTTCAGACGCTGAGCAACAAGCCCAACATTGGAACTGTGTATGCTGGTGATAAAGAGCCAAGTACTGAGGTTGCATAGCAGAGCATCAGACCAGTGTTAGGTGTGTATGTTGGTAATAAAGAGCCCAGCACTGAATGCACATGTGCCTATTTTGGCTTGTTTCGGATGCTCAGACACTCAATGGTAACCATTTGGTCTGTAGTAGATCCTGAATAAATGTAGGACTGTTAATGCTAAAAATATTTAAATTAACTTATACAACCACATACACACAAGATATTTTGCTAAAGACGCCACCAATGTCTTACAATCACATCGATATAGTTGAAGACTTATTTTGTGATATCTTTTGACCATATATCAGACCTATAGCACTGAGGAATACAGTTCCGATGCTCAGCTATGCAACCACTTCTTGTAATGAAAGCTAGGGTGCCTGAATATTTACTGGATTACCGTGGTCCGTACTAACTAAAATAGACTATATTATTATATTAAGCTTAAATATCATATAAAGTTAAATTTCATGTGGATTTTCCCTCTTTCAATGCCTTTGTTACAAAATGTTAGTTTGTAATTTGTTTCAATCACTGTCAAATAGATCTAGACTCTATTACATAGTTGATAATAGATTTACAGTACATACACTTGATGTGACTACCGACTTGTCTTGTCACTTCACTTGATGATACACTCATACAGAAAATTTAATTTTACATATTACTGCCATATGACACCTAAAGACATGCATGAGTCCTTCTTTTTAGTGGCATTAAACAACAGATCCAATAAATTTGTATATTAATACATATTCCCTATGACAACGTCATTTAAAAAATCTATAAAACTAGACTAGGTGCGGAATTTTGCTGAGCGATAATAAGAATAAGAAACAAAATCACATACCTGACGAAAATTAAATTGTTCATATAGATAATGATAATTTCGGGGTTTGAAAACGCTAATAGCTTACATATTAGCACCGTAAACACCGATAATGATAATTAATAAATGATATTTAGGATTATCTTATTTCCGCAATAACATAAACAGTGAACGTGTATAGGCGATGCAGTAAGAGTTTATAATCGTGATTTATATAATAACATTTTAATATTTTTTCTTCTTCATTTAACTTTTTAATATTATTATAATTGATTTTGAATTAAAATACATTTGAAAATGATGAATAAATACAATATGATTAGACATAATCTTAAGATCTATATACGATAATAAAATACTAATGCAGCTGAACCAATAAATATGGAAGTGGCTTGCGTCATAAATAGTAGATATGTTTGAAGTGTTCTAAAGCGTAAACAATTTGTTTTTGTTTGCATCGTCCATTTCAGTGGCTGATATCCAACTTAATTTTATCTGCAAATCACGGTTCATTCCTGTTTTGTGAAAAGCGGTGTCAGGTAAATGGGTTTAATAACTTTGAACTTGCCGTCACATTCCTTTATTATCGCTCTCTCCCTGGACGGCTACAGGCCGTTCTTAATGCTGTCAGAGTAATGTTAACACATTTTAGCTATCAGCTACGTCAATATATATGCTTTGCACATGTATAATTATTAAATACATTATTATATAGTTTAATTAGTTTATGATTCTTATTATACTGGTTGATGTGTTAATTAATTTTGGGTTAAAATGATATTTAATCATATTACGTTACTCGTTAGTCACTTTGATAAACGTAAGCTGCCTGGCTAGTGTTAAATACAACACGTTTTATTCACTTTTTAGTGAATAGTCAGTATAAATACAAGATAATTTATTTATGATCAACCTATACCCTGTATGTTCTCATTTAGGTACGATGTTTGTTCTACTTTCCTTCTAGGTCCACTTTAACCGATTAAGTCATTATGCCTAAATATTATCCAGATGAAGATGACAAACCTAAAAAACCAGGCAGAGCTTGCCAAGGAATTCGTGATGACTTGAAGGAATGTTTGTTGAATAGTAAATGTGTAAAAGAGGTTTGTTGATAATTACTGTGACGCTGATGGTTTGTAAATTATGGTTTCTGTTAAAACATTCTGAAGATAGTCAGTTTCTGTGTAACTGTTGTATTACTAATAGACCATTGTATCCTTCAGACTAATGTCTGGCATTAGTCTGATGGAATATGTCTGTAATTATATATTAGTATTATTACCACCCTGTCTTATTTCAGTTATGTTAGATTATGCTTCATGGCCATGATATCTATCTCGGCATAGAATTTTGCATATGTTTTTTTTTTAAATTTCTGTTAGTTTTATAGCAAATAAATGTAATGAAGGAAAACAATAAAAGTATTATTACTACTACAGGTTATAATTTTATGTCTTGTAGAGCAGTTTTGTATTTACTGTTGATTACACATTTACAGTATAATTTTTTTTAAACCTGTTGGTCTTTCAACATGGCCTTTCATCACATGTAAACATTTTAAGGTTGGACATTATCAAAGTTAGTCAGAGACTTTGTATAAGCAGATATATTTTAGTACTAACCCAAAAAATTGTTGAATTAATGTGAATAAGTTTTTTTTTAAAGTTCTCTGGCTTTATGTAGCAGGTTTTTTCTTACTTATTCAGGACAAGAAGACACCTAAAGAATGTTTGTTACTTGGACATCATCCATCTGTTCCACTAGAATGTCAGAATTTACGCATGGCCATGTATGAGTGCAAAAGATCATTAGTAAGAATGTATTTTTTTTATACTATGACACTTGCCACAAATATTTCATCAATATTTGTGTAATTTTATAGCTGATATATATATATATATATATATATATATATTTGTGTTAACATGGAAGTAAATTGTCAGACTTGAGTTAGTTAACATTACCATTGTTACCATCAGAAAGTTTATTTAATTTCTCTTTTATAAAATATTAAATTCATTTGAATGTTCTTGTAGATTTATATGACAAATTACTAAAATCCTCGTGCAATAAAGGTGAAAATGTGGTCACACATTATAAAATTTGGTAAATTAAACACTGATCTAGGACTCTCAGTACTCTTTAGAAGGTTATTCTTATAAAATGTTAATGTTATTTATAACTTTTAGGTGGACATGAGGATGAGATTTAGAGGACGTAAAGGAGAATAGCGTCACATTTGTTCTTCATGGAGGAGTTTAGAGGTGGACCCATGTGTATTATTAGTTCATGATGTTATTTTGTATTAAATAATCTGCTTACAATAATGATTTCTCCAAACTCCAAATAAAAATCTTAAAAGATATTGTTTCTCTTACTTCCAGTGTGTGTGTGTGTGTGGGGTGGGGGGTGTAGAACTGAGTATACCCAATCATCATATCAAGCATATTGTATAATTGGTGAATATCACATAATTGGAGCAGTTTTCACATACCGTATTCTTCAGTGTATTGCATGCATTTGTGTATAACACGCATATTGCATGCATTTGACAGGAAAATGTCTGTAAAAACCTAGTTTTGGTATATAACATGCAGTTGAAAGCGGGAAAATCTGGAGGTAGATGTTGGGCGCCTCTGTGGTCTAGCAGTAGCGTGTTGGATCACTACCGCTCGTGTTCGAATCTCGGCGTGGGCATATCTGAAGGTTGTTTCATCTTTGACTTCACTTCATTACCTTTGGAGGTCGCTTGGCCCATTTAGCCTACCATGTGCACAAAAGTGGCCGTAAAACATCAATCATCATCTGGAGGTAGATGTTAAATATATTTATTTCCACAAATTAAATTGATCTGTCACCAAACAAGTAGTAAATGGATCTGACACAGTGGTGATGTTGGTGTGGGCATACTTAAAGGGTGTTTCATCTTTGACTTTGTTTCGTTACCTTTGGAGGTTAATCGGTCCATTTAGCCTACCATGTGCATAAAAATGGACGTAAAACAGCAATCATCATCTTAATCATTAAGCATAATTCCTGAACATTCACGTTTTTTGATATTTTTTTAATATTATTTCTTATCTGAGTTACACTAGAATTAGAAACAAGTAATATTTCCCCCGGGTGAAGGAAACACCACTGTAACTATTAATAAATCCAGTTGTCACACAGCTTCATGATTAATGATGGTAAAATCTAAAGAAAGTATAGAATAAATTTTATAATGTATTAAATTGTTAATAATAAACTAACTCGTTTGGGAAGAAAGGACTACATGAGTTTGTATTTACAGTTTAAATTCCAAACTGGCTGAATCTGAAGAGTGTTTTGACTCCAACTTATTATCTTTGGTGGTCGCTCATCTCAGGTGCACACAAATACCAACATTTAAAATTTTACACACACACTATCATATATTAAACGAGCTCATACCAAATAACCCAGTATCACAAAATGGATGAGATTTTAGTGGCTGGTTGTAAATTAATGCACCACAGAAACTAACTTAGTTTCTGTAATTTCCTGAGGCACCAAAAATGCAAGCGTTTTCTCAGCAAATGGCTCCCAGATAAACTGTTTTTTTTTGTTTGTTCTTTCTTTATGCACATACAAAGCAGCATCTAGTGACTACAGTAATACCAGACATGTTGTATCGGGGTAAAATCAGATAACATATTATAATTATTAAGGTTCATGTCTTTGCACATGAAGCTAACCATCTTTATATTTAAATGCAGAGATCAGTCTGAAGCGGACCCTTGCGTCATTGACATTAATATAACTAACCTAACACAAAACTGTGATGATCATACTTTACACAACACACACAAATGCAGTTTACGAGTTATACTCAGTGAGACGCACACCTGTCAAGTTTTTCTTCTTTTAGTTGCATTTGGAAAATGTCTAGAAAATAAATTTTCTTCCGTGATATTTATTTTTATAGACATTACATTTGGCACAACCTGAAATATTTTAGAATGGAATCAATGTTGAAATTATTGGTTGATTGAATTGGATATTACACAACTTTATACACACTAGAGTTAAATTGTGTCAATGAAAGTAGTCATGATGATGAAATGGCCATAAGGAAAATGGTGTCCTTTATGTATTTGTGCAAAATAATTATAACTTCAAATGTGCACATCAAGTAAAGAAATGTCGGTGTACATAATTAAGTCAATCAGAAACATGCACAAAATTCATACAATAATAATACAAACAATATATCATTAGAAAAATACTATGGAAAAAATACTAGAGCATAGAAAAAATTACAAAGGAACACCTGCTAGATTGATGTGCTCAAAAGGCACATCCAGAATAATCTTTGTAAATGTATAATCAATATACTGTACATACAATTTCATGAAATCTTTCTTGAATAATGAGTATTATGTTTAATCTTAATTTATTTGTTTCAGGGGTTGGTGTATATAGTTATACCATTTATAAATTTATTTCAAAATAAATGTATTGGTCTTCCTTAGTTTAATTAAATAACTTTCAGTGAATCAGTAAGTTGTTATTGTAAAGTATTTGATATTATAACAGTTCTATGTTTGCTATATATTACAAAAATTAATAGTAATTTAGAAAAATGGTTCAGCTTCCAGATGTCATCTGAACTGCACCAAAAATTATTAATTCATTTGTGGTGTAAAGTTTCAAGCCAAAAAGTATAGAAAAATTAGTTCAGTCCAATTTGAGGATGAACGTTTAATAATAATAAACTTCTATAGCACCAATATTTTTGAAAAGAATTGAGCTCAGTCAGTGGTGGATTAACCCTATAAGCAAAATAAGCACGTGCTTAGGGCATCATAGCCGAAATTACCATTTAAATTATTAAATTAAATTTATAGCCATTTTCAAAATTTAATAAAAACATCTTTAACTGTTTATAAAGCGTTCTCTCTTGTCATCATGTTTATCGTGCAAAATAAAGTACACTGTGCTCCGAGATTTGAAGTTTTGAACAAGTCTAGTAAGTGTTTGAAACAGTGCAAGTAGCGGGTAGTAGCTTGTAAGTTCTTAGTTTAATTGCCAACTGTCACTGGTGTTAATTACATGTGTATTCATTACCTCATTATTGCTTTAAGTTGCTTAAGGACTATTCAAATAGCACACTCAGCTCTGGCTGTTAAATCTATTAAAATGTAAGCAGGATTGACTGAACTACTTATATTTTGTACTTGAGTAGAAGTAAACCTCTTCAAAACTACTTGAGTAGATGTAAAAGTAAACTTGTAAAAAGTTAAACTATTTTCTCAAAGTAAATGAAGTAAAAGTAGAAGATAAAATCTATTGTAATACCAAAAAATAATGAAAAAGATGCAAAGGAAATGTTATCAGATGTTGATTATAAGGCAGCTACAACTCGCAAACCTATCAGACAGAAGGTACCCCATGACGGAGATACACCAGAAGTATACCTGAACGTCAGAGATAAATTTCGTATCACCACCATTTACATAATTGTTGACAAACTTGCAACTGAGATGAAAAGAGGAGAGATGTACAAAGAAATAGCAGAGATTTTCTTTTCAAAGTAATATGCCATATAATTTCACTTCATCATCTACTAACATTAAAAGATATTCTCAGTGCTGTCAAAAGCTGATTCATGCTTACCCAGAGGACTTCAACAGTAATTTCTCAGCTGAGCTGCAGCAGTTTCATTTATATGTGTGCCATAAGTTCAGTGCAACAAAAAATGTAAAAACAAGATTCAGTCATGCTGAACTTTATAAATAATTTTAGAAGACAATATTGAGTGTGCCTTTCCAAATGTAGACATCCCCTTTCATATATTTTTAACACTAATGGTCGCAAATTGCTCAGCTGAACGTTAATTTTCACGGTTGAAATATATATTTTTAAACCTCAGAACTACTATTATGTATAGAAGCAGATGTGTTACGTAAGATTGGTTATGAAGAATTGATCAAAGACTTTGTAAGGAAAGAAAGTAGGGGAAAATTATTCAACTATAAATAAATATTATTTTTCTTCTTACTATAAGTTTTGTTTAATTTCGAATTTTCGATAAATAAACTTTTATTTTATGATTTATTATTGTTTATATTTTTAATTACAAATGTATGGGGTCACCAAAATGTTTTAGTGTTTAGGGCCTCTAAGGGTCTTAATCCGGCCCTGACCTCAGTGGCGCACCTATTACAGGGGTTATAAGCAATCTCATAGTCAAGGTCCATTGCAAAACTCATCAACAAATGATCGGATGCAGTGAAAACTTAGGAGGGATAAGAAAGTCTGAAAAGGTAAGTTTTCAAATGGTGACGGAAAGAAACTATGCTATTTGATGCCTTAACATGTTTAGGGGGTGAATTCCAAAGAGTAGGGACAGCAGCTGGAAAAGTACGAGTCCAAGCATGAGTTTTAATCCTGAGAAGAGACAACAAGTGAAAACCAAATGAACTGATCTCTCTGGGCTTGGGAAAAGCATGGAAAAAAAGAAAGAGCTGATAGGCAACGGTACAGAGTTTGAGAATGATGCCAGATTGAACAGGAAGCCAATAAAGTGGTTTTAAGGAGTGGGACAGAATAAGAAAACTGAGGAGATCGGATGACAACCCTAGCTAAGTAGTTCTGAACAGACTGATGTTTGCAATATCCTTAGATGCAATGTTATAAAGAACATAGTTGCAATAATTAAGTCTAGTAGTAATGAGTGATGTAGTAATGGTTTTGGCGACTGAGAGTGGTGGGGGGGGGGGTTCTCAACCACTCGAACATAGAGGCTGTGCCGAATAAGCGACAGCCTGGGGATTATCCCCGAACAACAAAAAACAAAAACATACAGTGTGATGCTCTGATTAAGGATAGGTGTGGGGAAAAGAAGTAAGCTTGCTACGTTGTCTGCTTGTACCTATAATAATGAAATCTGTTTTGTCTGCACTGAGCCTAAGTCTATTGCTTGTCTTCCAGCCAGAGATATGACTGAGGCAGTCACCTAATTGTGTAAGAGAACGATCTGTGTCTGCGGTAGATAAAGATATGTATATTTGGTTGTCATCTGCATATAAATGATGGTCTAATTTGTGGCTGTGAATAAGATAACTTAGTGGTGTAGTAAACGAAGTAAGCAGCAGTTGTTTAAGAATAGGGCCTTGGGGAACGCCGCAAACCATGGGACATGACCCTGAAAAACTATTTCTTATTTGATAAAAGGGGTCAAAATGTGCACCTTCATGCAAGTGCAGTACCTCCTGAGTTTAATTTTCCGGTACATCTTCAAAATTAAGACAGTCATAAGGCGAAAACTTCCTAACCATAGTGCATAGTATAGCATCTAGTTGTTTATCTGCCACGGATTGTGAGCAAACTAGCACAGAAATATTGTTCACAGAAATGCATGACCATTTCTATGGTGTCCAGAAAAAAGAATAATATTATGTTTTTGATATATTTGATAGATACAAAGAATCTGGAAGTGTATCAAAGAAAGACTTCACGGTTTGAAACAACTGCTGACAGTTTGGCCTCGGTGGTAACATCCTTAAAAGAGACCCATTTAGTATCTAGTGGTTGCTAGATATACTGAGAACAACAATATGCCTCAGAAGCATTAGAAATATTATATCTTTATAGAACATTGTGTTTACTATTAAACACTTGACAATTAATCTATATTTATTATCATCGTCATGGATGATTATGGTAAATGTAAACAATTTTGATGATGCTAGAAATTTTATACCTAATAAGGACACCCGATATCTAATTATATATACACACACACACACACACATGCACAGTTTACATACAGACACACACAGAGAGAGAGAGAGAGAGAGAGCGAGCGAGAGAGAGAGTGTGTTTTAATTAAGGATTAATTAAATACAACACTTTCAAGTCCAAGGCAACATTAAACAAAACTGCCATTTTCACTAAACCAGAGCTGGTGCGATGTATCCATAATCTTCAATTTAGACAACACTATTTGCAAAAAAACACAATCCACTTGACAAAACACCAGAAGAAGAAAAGAAAACCTTGGACACTTATTTCATGCAATTCCTGTGTAAACTCTACTCTGTTCCAGTGAGTGTCCTTTTAATTACAATTGATATATGTACAATGAAACATTATTTATATTGCATATATATAGTGCATTAAAATTATCTTGTAAAAGACATTTACCAATTTATGTATTATCATAGACTTATTTATTTATCTTAATAATTCTTTTTATAAACCATAGCAAATTAAAAATATAACACAACAAAATAAGTTTATTGTACATTTATCAAACTTTTTAAAGCTATGTGGCAAAAGACCAAAGGGCAAAAGACCAGGTGACAAAAAATCGGGGGAAAAAGACCGAGGGGGCCGTCTGTATGTATATCAGCGATGTTACTAGATGTTTGATCATAACAAGATGTCATCTTTTTTAAATTTCTGAACCAGCTTCATTTATAGAAAGCTCACATTCTAAACAAATTAAAACCAAATGCCTTTCATAAATATTGCTAACAAAATAGATTATTTACCATATTTACCTCTATTTAAAAAGGTGACTTATAAAACTGGATAAACATTGATGGGCAAGTGGGATGTTTGTTCACTATGGCATACCTTCCTTTGGTGAATTACAAAGGAAATATATCACTTATATAGTTATAGGTTTCAGTCTAGTTCAAATGGTATTATTATGAATGTTGTTTTATCTTCAATTCCGTTGTCTTCTCTTATCTGGGGCTACTGGTTTAATACTTTACACACTAGCAAATGATATTCTATTATCAGTATATCCTCTGTTTTAATTATGTTTATGGCGCACTGATAACTTGTTTCTTTAAATGTGTTGTTATGTAAAATGATCACCGCATGATGTTGTGCATAATCTCATTTTTACTGTGATCATTAGTTACTTGTATTGTATTACTATGTACTGAGAGTCTGAAATAAAGATTTTATTGTATTATGTATATTTATTTCAAAGGAAGTCTGAAGACCTGTCAAATGTCAAAATAGTTTCTCATGCATTCAATGCTGTCACCTGAGTGGACAGTGAAAATAATGAAATTACATTATTTCATTAAGGTTTTCACTAGACCCTATAAGACCAATGATTGTCATCACATGTTCCGACCCTCTCATATTTGTGTGCAATAACGAAATGATTGTATGTACCGATACAACGATAGAAGTAGTTGAGTAGTGTCAAACTTTATATTTTTTGTATGTGCATTGATTTCTGCAAAGATGCGACAACAACACAAAACAGTGGCCAATAAAGATACCGTCTAAATCATGTACATCTATAGTTCATGACATGTATCATCTTGTATCAAATAGGGTCTATGACGTCAACATTGCTTCAAAACCGATTGTTTCACTAATCATTAAACCAAACCATCAATCTCCAAGTGAGCTCTATTTTCTTGTTAATTCCACGATTATGCAGTAAATTTAATTTAGTATTATCCAGAAATATTATTTTGTCAAGGATAAATTGTACACAAAATTTACGTCGAGTGAGCAACTCTGATCCATTCTTGAAAAACTAATGTGCATTCTGGTCTTTTAACAGTAAACCATAGAATAAATAACACAAATTTAAAGTAATATTAGCATAACTTACGATATAACATATTTGTATACACAAAATTTGTTACTATCACCTTAATGTATCACTGTAAACAATATTTCTGTATAAAACGTTCCATAATGTGTGAACTATATCATAACGACATCATAATGACAAAATCATGGAACCGTTATGACCTCGGGAGTGACATATTTAGATAAAGAGCTAAAACCCAAAAATAAACATAGTGAGCTCCGGTGGCCTAGGGGTTAAGCACCTGGCACTTTGTGCCAACTGTCACAGGTTCGAACCCCGTAAGAGGTCGAAACTTTTCCGGGGATTAATTTCCTGGTTCACTACATATTGGGTGGATGACCACGTTAAATGGACGTTAAAAACCCCCTGAGAACGTAAAACACTCTGGCAGTGACCACCCTCAGGCTATTTCGGTTCCATCTTTCCGTACTGCTCCCCTGTGAGTGGTGGGTGAGGAGTTTCCTCAAACACTCCAACGTAGAGGCTGCGCTGATTAAGCGACAGCCTGGGGATTCTCCCCGAACAACCAAACCAAAACCAAAGATATGAGAGAATGCTAAAGAACTTGTACACAAATGTATAAATTAGTTTATGTTGAGGGGAGGGTGTAAGAAGCATGATAACTGTGAGAGATCCAGTCATGAAATGTAACAGAAGAGTATTGATTGATTGAACTTCATATCGTCTGTAGTATAGAGTCTACTCAATAGATAAGAGTTAATTCCTCTTCTCAGATAATAGAGATACAAAACAGCGTATTCTTCGGGCGTATATACATAAGGAGTACTTGCTGTTGTAATCGATGCCTTTGTTACGTCTCTTATAGGCTATAGTAACTCCATGTTATATGGAATATCTCATTGTAACATCAATAGCATTCAGTGAATTTTGAATATTGCAGCTCGCGTAGTGACAAATACTCAAAAATATAATCAATTCTTCAAACAATACATTGGCTACCTGTTAAATTGTACTAACAACTTATACATCCATTAACGACATGACACCAGAATACCTGTGTGAACTGGTGTTCATTAAAAAGTCATCACGATAACTCAGCTCATCTAGTCAGATATTATTGCAGGTACCCGTGTCTAGGTTCAAGTGATATGGTAATTGTTTTTGCATTTAGGATGTGGAACAAATTGCTGGTGGATATTATAAATGCGTCGTCTCTTGAAAATGACTTATTATGTTTTTACAGCCATATTATTTGGGGTATTGCTGTACAGCACCTTTGAATACCTCCAGCTTCTAAGGGAACTTTATTAAATAATAATAATTATTAATATTATTTTCATATTTCAAGGCCAGAAATCAGTATTAAAGATCATAATTTCTAGAAAGAATATTCGTAAGTGTGGAATAGTGATATAGTCCACTCTATTAAACCTCTTCTGATTTTTATTATACACTCATTAGTTCATTAAGTATAATTTAACGGTTATCATCATGTGTCACATAAATGATCAATTAATAAAGATCTGTCAAAACAATTTATCCTCTCATCAATCAATTAATTTAATTTTATCCGAAAAACATATTATATGATATATGTCAATGATATAGTGAATAAAAGAGAATAATAAATCATTAATCATCAACGAAACTTATTCTACTACTACCACTACTACAACAACAACTATTACTACTACTACTACTGGACCCGCTGCCAAATTTCCTTATGTGAAATGTTGTTTTAGGCGTAAAATAACATATACATTGATAGATTAGAATTTTCCTCTTAAATCGCTCATCAACTGTACGCTGTTTCCATTTTTCATCGTTTTTAATTAACTAATTTAGAAAAAGTGTGACCTTAATCGAAGAAATTATGATACAATTGTGTGTGTTATCTGGATATAAAACACAACAAAATGTACAAGTTTTAGATCAGCCTTGAGCTTGCATCTTTGTGGAGGGAAGTGAAAAGAATTATAGTTGATTTGGGATTGTTGTCAAATACTATTCTGTTTAATTATCATAAAAAAAATATTTCTTCTATTATTGTTGCCGGAGTATTTATATATTCATAATTTAAAAAAACGCTGTATTGTCTTGAAATAACAAAGATATCTCATGGGAATATACAACTTTGAAATGATGGGTTGTTATTAAAATGGGCACAGTAATATTACAGTAGTAGTAGTAGTTGTTGTAGTAATAATAGTAGTAGTAGTAGTATGGCTACCGATAATCTCTATAAAAAGAGTATTAAATACACAGCTCCCATCAATCATTTGGTAATATAATTTTTATCAATATGTCCATTGTCTCAGTAGCTTTTTGTTAAACCTTTCTATCTAATTTCTTGCCAAAAATTTGAGACTTCACTGAAATAAAACATCTTAGGCTCGAGTGTTGTTGTCAATATGTTTATCGCTGGTTTTAGTAACTAATTCTGTAATCAACCCTGTATTGTTACTCTTCTAACCAACATTGTCGCGTTAAAAATATAATTTTCTCACAGTACATTGATATGTGTGGTACATGTGAACCGAACTTGATTGACAACAACGAAATGATAATTGCTTTGATGTGTTGCGTCTTATAATTAACGGATCGTTAATTTTCAGTATTTAGCAAAATGCACCAAAACAACTCGCCAACAAGAGAGAGTATGTTGTTAGGAAAATTAACGACTTCTTTGTGATGTCGTAATTGATTAAAGACAGGAGAGGGAAATATGTTTTGAATGGTTGTATGCACGCACTGAAATACGCATTGATCAACTCACATATTTATTGACGCACCCACGCACGGACGGACGCACACACATACACATTTATACACACGCATACACATTTATGCACACATACACATTTATACACATACACGGACATACACCTATCTGATGGCACGAAAGTATCAACACTTTTTTAATTAATTATCAAAAGTTGTTACTTTATTGAATCAATTTACAAATACTTAATAGCTAAACCTTAATGCAGGATTTATTAATTAGATTGAAATAAGAAATTCTGCGTAACATTGTACGTACAACTAAACACTGTAATGATAACTAACGTTCGTCATTTTTATGGCCAACTTTCCTTGTTAGTTCACTGAACTGAACTTTCTATTTTCTGTCGACATTCTACCCGTTTCTTAATAATAGAATGAACAATTTATATGACACCAATTTGTCTCGCCATGCGTTCCCACACACACACACACACACACACACACAAACATACGGGGTTTAGATATCCCGTTCTTAATATCACTGTGACTTATTGTATGTGATAGTTTATATTACAAGCCGGTGTTAGGCTTGAGGCAGTAATTATAAATATCACCTTGAAGTCTGTAATGGGATTCTAATAAACCGTTTAACTACAGTATTTGATGTTAAGCTTTAATAGCGAGATAGAGAGTGGGGGGAGACTTTTGATGTACTGTATGACTTTGTATGTTATTGGTATGGTATTTAACTAGTTTGTTTTAGGAGTGCGGAATAAGGCACTGGCATAGTGAATCTCAAATCGTGAATTCAAACTCTGGACTATTAATTATGGAACTAAATCCAGAGAAGCGACTTTTCATGTTAATAAATAAATAAATATAAGTTCATATGCTGGAGAAATAATTTCAGAAATAAATACAACACGCCATAAACTGCTGTGTGCTTTCCATTTCATTCGCAAGGTGACAGCACTATCTATTAGTTGTCCTGTGTTGTTTCGTCCAAAATTCTTGTTCTTTTACTTTCACGAACCGACACATACACTCACATGTACACGCAAACGTCTTATTGTTATTTTAGCATTGTGCATTAGTCATGATGTTGTTTTAATCCAATTTAATTATTAAATTTAAAAAAAATTAAGTTCAGACTCAAAGAGTTTGTTTACGATTTCCTTTGATGTCATAATGACCCTACAGATTTTAGAATTATATATAATTAATATTTGTTATCTTTCTCACATAACAAGAATTATAGTCATATCAATGACTTAAGTATTTATTCGAATAAATATTATACTCTTAACAAAGTTATAACGGCCTACCCTGAATATTAAAGTGTCATTAAGTTGTTATTATTATTATATATACTAAACAGATATTATTCCAGAAACATCGCACTAAAGACATAATATTATGAATAAAATGTGAAGCTATATTTTGTTGTTTCCAGTTATTTATCTATTAAAGAGTTATTGCCTGAATCTTATCTCGCCATATATAAACTCTGGGTACAGATAACAGGATATATGCCGAGGTAAGATCAATGTTCTCAGAAACGGATAAACAACAGGTTACCAAATATAATTCCATGTCAACCTTAGAGGTGTCAGAGTAAATTAATATAAAATATGATAAATATTGATGTTAGCAATTAGTTGGTAATTGTTGTTTACTCAGGTAAGTCTTAGGTGTTATGTGTTAGCTCGATGTCGCTTAATCTCAAAAAGGTGCGATTTTTTGTTTTCCTTTGTCTATGTTGATATGTCAACCTAAAAACCCCCCCCCCCCCCTTAAACTCCCATCGAAGAAATGTTCTTAGAGAAAATCATCTTCAGTCGATTAATGTAATCGTGTATACAAACAATTAAGATATTCGTTATAATAATTGATCCCTCATAAAACGATAAGATATAATATTGATTTGTTATGACAGGAGATGTCTCCCTATTATCTCTTTACCTGAGATGTTCTGTCTTAAGAATTTATAGTTTTAATTGGCGCTTCTCTCTACATTGAATTTGATCCGGAGTTGATATTATCTGGGAAGATTTCAGGATTTAGTCCTCGGGATGAGTAAAGCCAGCCTGTGACATTTTGTCCTCTAACATGCTGTCGAACATTCTTCATCTTTTACGTAAATTTCTAAAATTAGAATCTGATTTTACTTGCCCTTTCATCAACGTCCACATCTGTATCACAACTATCTCTCTACATATATGTACCACACATATATCTCACCACATATATTTGTAAGTCGACATCAGCGGCATATTTCTGTCGAAGTCAATTTCTAAATCTTATTGATCCTAATTACTGTATCGAACGGATTTGTGTGGAAAACTTAAGTATGCTGCTGCTGCTAATAATAATAATAATAATAATAATAATAATAATAATAATAATAATGTGTGTGTGTGTGTGTATTTTATTCTCTTACACTCCCTCTCCCTATATGCATATATACATACGTATGTAATATATATATATATATATATATATATATATATATATATATATTATATATATATGTATGTATGTATGTATGTATGTATGTATGTATGTATGTATGTATGTATGTATGGATATATGTATATATATGATATATTATATATATATATATATATATATATATATATATGTATATGTATGTATGATGTATGTGTATATATATATTATATTATATTATATGTATATGTATATGTATATGGTTTTGTGTGTGTGTGTATGTATATGTGTATGTATATGTATATGTATTTTATGTATGTATGTATGTATGTATGTATGTATGTATGTATGTATGTATGTATGTAATATAATATATATATATATATATATATATATATATATATATATATATATATATATATATATATATATTTCCAAGTCTGCATCTGTAGCTTATATAATCTCTGGGTCTATCAGTGCATCACATAAATATCTATATATTTCTATCTAAATTTAGATATAAAGCTAACAAGATGTTAATTGACTCTCGCCGCTGCAATTATCCAATTTTCACCCATAAACGTAGCATCGTAATGTCAGCATTTACCGACAGAGGACCTTAGAAGCTAGCGGTGTTAACCCTTTCATCAACCTGATCAAATATTTTTATCATCTCCCAAATGAGATGCACACCTAGAATTTTGGTCTAAGAATTCTCACTTCGATATAGTTCGTTGACGAAAGTCATAAACAAATGGAAATCAATTTCTAGGCACCAATTTGTCGTCGGTCACGTGATCATCAGACCAAGGACACTTTACCTCAGACCTTCTAATTTACAGTGATACAGAGTAGATATTCTCTCCGAGACAATGGTCGGCTTTCGTTTGATGTTTTCTTGGCCAACTTTCACCGATTACTGGCCGTCGTTTAGCCGTCTGAGCGAGCTATCGAGCTATCGAGCTAGTGAGACAGTGAGTTAATGAGTCAACGAGCCATTTTTCGGTCTATCGAGAGGCTATTTTTTTGTGACTCAGCATTGTCGGCTCACTTTGATGTGGATAGATTGTTTATGTTTCGACTTTTGCGGGTCAATAATTTCCTATCATCAGAGAATGCTCCCGTCGCATGCCTCATTGAGTGGAACTCACTTGTGTGTATGAGTGTGTGTCTGTTGTTATTCTTACATTAAACAGCTCGAAACAGGTGTTTTTCTTGTTGTTTGTGTTGTTCTTGTCGTTGTTCTTTTTGATGATGTTGCACAACGAAACAAAAACAATATCATGTTTATATTATCCTCGTTTGGTGTTTGTTTGTTTAACTAGTTGCTGGAATTCGTATCATATGAATTCACAGAGATAATATATATATATATATATATATATATATATATATATATATATATATATATATATATATATATATATATACGTGCGTGTGTGTGTGCATGTGCGTGTGTGTTGCTAATTAATGCTTCGATAGCGCAGCGGTTAGAAAACTGCGTTGCAAACATCGAGGTTGCTAGTTCGAAACCGCTTCATAACTGTACACGCCTCGACTAGATTTCCAAGATGTGAGCAGCGCCAAGGCTAAACAAGCCATTCACTCATTCCCTCAGTCACTCATTCACTCAATCATTCACTCACTCAGTCACTCAAAATCTCTTAATGTGCGATCTTCTTTTTAAATCTCCCAGTGACACTAACGCTCATCTTAAGATTAGTGAATCATCTTATAAATGATTATAACGATATTATAAAAGTCTGACACTAATAACTGATTGTTTTTTTCTTCATAGTTTGTCGAAACAAATGAAAACCTTATGAAACAAAATCTATATTCGGTAGACCATATATGTTAGCGACAATGTCGTCTGATATATCCAGCATTAAGTAAACAAAACATGTACTTATTAAATATTTAATTAAAGTTTATAATACGGATCAGTTACGGTGATTATTGAATAGAATTGGGAATTTCTTGTCCGAAACTAAGATACTCAGTGCCTCCTGAGAGCACCCGAACCAAAAACGGGGAGTATCCTGGTAACATCGTCAAAATGGGCGGAGCTATATATGTAACTAGCCAATAATGGGTCGTCTTCGTCGTTAGTGGGCGTGGCTAATGGCGTGAACGGTCCGCGCCTGTAAGCCATCGGCTTGTCACTTTACGGTAAGAAGGCCTTTTCTCCACCTGTCAATTTTACCAACGTCACACGACTATAGCGAGTCGTGGGAGTGGCGAATTCTGCGCTTTTCTTTGTAAAAGACGAGCAAATCAAAGGCTTTTCAGTGCCTCGTATTGTTGGAGAGCAAACAAGCGTGCAATCCGCCCGATTGTTACCTCGATTGCTATTGTTTTAGAGATCGCGCTCCGATTGAAGTCATCTAGCCATGAACTGCAACAAATGTTGATTCGTAATTGATTCGGGTTCGATTACATTTCCTTGAAAATTAACCAATCGAAGCTACTTTTTCATGCAATAATTAAACAATAATTGGCGCTGAATCTGGATCGCTGCCGACGCTCCAGGAGGACAGTAATACTTTAATCCGGACAAACCGGATCTATTATAACCGGAAATAAGAACACAAAGCAGACAGCTAGTTGATCGACTGCTCGTGATAAGAGTAAATTAGCAAAGTCGTGAAAATATTAAGGTGAGTATTTTACGGTTGATTAGCTCCATCTCAGAGAAGAATTATCCAATAATTGTAACACTTAGCTAATGACGAACTGGCTAACTTCAGGCTCTAGCTAACGACCCTTAGGCGGCAAATGATGTAAATTTGGCTAATTTGTCTAGTTCAAAGCGTTTTCTGGATCGTTACCGCAGACATAACCAGCCTTCTGGATATCTGGTGTTATCTCGATTACTGTTTTATGTACGAGTTGTGTTTTAGTACAAACGTTATTTATAGTTTAAAGAAATACTAATAACAAATCCATCAACATGCCATCTCTGAGATGCTCCCTTTAGTTGGCCTTTCTAGGATAAAATGCATTTTAAAAATGCTTAAAAGTTGTTTTTAAAGATTATGTTTAAATTTGATAATTATCACCAGATGTATGTCATTGTATATGATAGTTTTCTATTGATTATTGTCACTTAAACAATGTATTTTTACGTCAAATAATCTAAGGATATCGATTTGAAGAAGCGTTCTTAAGGAGATAATTTGTTTGATAGAACATCTTAATTTTAACATTCAAGTATCAGACGAGATAGATATCAATAGAAAGATTTATGTCATCACGATCTCCGACAATTATTACGACGCGTCTAATTAAACGATAGATAATGATTCTATGGAGATTAATTAAATGTAATACGTCAAGTGCCGTATCAGATGATAACAAACTTTTACATCCTCACTTCATCTGAAGTGCCCTGAAATCATCACTGACAAATCCGTCTGTATAAATATCCGAGCTATTAGAATATAAAATATGTCTTCTCTCTCCTCTCTCTCTCTCTCTCTCTCTCTCTCTCTCTCTCTTCCTCGCTCGCTCGCTCGCTCGCTCGCTCTCTTTCCAAGTAAACAAACGCTTTTTTATGAAAAAAACCCACCGCTGTAGGCGCCTAAATCTGACAAGTTGTCTAGGAGATAGGTGTCAAGTTTAGAGATAGGACACACGTCTGTTTATAGAGATTCGCTGATTGGTCAGATATGGACTGTCGTATTCATGGTTCACCGACGATAGTTTGGTGTTACGACTGTGTGGGTGCGGGTGTGTGTTTGTGCGCGCGTGCGTGTATCTCTCTCTGTGTTAGAGGTGACTAGGTCGGTGTCAGGGTTCACGAGCCGTGGTGACTATCTTGTCTCGCTATTGGTCACCAGAGAAGTGTCCGAGCTTCGCGCGACCTGTCGATGACACATATAAACAGGCGGCATGTCCTCGGATGGACATCACTAGCTATCTAGGTATTGTGACGAGAATAGCTTATAGACAAGTCGGAGACGATATAAAGTTGGCAGATTTGTCACCACACCACGAACATCTCTTGTAAGACGATATCAAATATAGTGTAACTGTCTGACTCTGACTTGTATACCTCTATAGACTACGGGCATAGAGAGAGAGAAAGAGAGAGAGAGAGAGAGAGTTACACGGATTTATTGTACGGTTATATGTGACTTGTAGTCAATTCCACACTAAGACAGAGACTTATATAGAGTGAGAGATACAACATACCATCAAAGACGGATGAGTAAATTAGAATATTAGACATTATCTTCAGAACACATCAAACGATATCAACTCTTCTCACTCTACTCAGGATCTTGTAATTGGCGTCGTGTGATTGGTTGTTTTTAGCCAACGCGAGCGCTTCACAACGGGACCCCGATCCGGGAGTCTAGTCGGACGCATTTCTCATAATGCTTTCACTGTTCTCTCATCCTTCGGGATCTACAGCGCCACACGGTTACAGCAGTCACGGTGGTACACACGTTCCTCAGAACTCAGCCGCCATGTTTGAGGAAGACCTTCTAGGACAAAGAGCCCGCGGCTTCTCTCTAGGACACGCCGCGGCAGGCCTCATGTCCACGCCACAGACGTTTCCTTTTGCTGGATTCCCAATGCATCCCGCCCACGATCCTATGGGATTTGCCGGTAAGTGACTAAAGTTGTTTATTAAAAATAGCTTATTGTTTTATAACAAATGAATGACTAAATATAATAATTATTCTATAAAATTGTTATTAAAATTAGTTATAGAAGTACATCACTGCGTACTGTTTTCATCAGTAGCCTATATATGTTTGTTTGCAACAAAACCTGAATTTATTAACAGCAAATTATAAAGAAAAATGTAACGGAGAAGAGTTAGTTTCTAAGTTTCTTCACTTTTACTGTAATTAATAAATAAGCGAACGGTACGCTCGTTCTAACAAATAACATGGCTAAACTTTGCCGATAAACCTCAAGCTGTCGACCTTCCTTTGATCAGTTTCAATAATTTAGCCATTTGCTCTCGCCAGTGCCACTGTCCTCTCTTAGCTAACAGTAATGCCATGAACATCGAGTAGCGCCGTTTAGCTGCCGGCCATGTTTATATTACCGGGATTTCTCGGAGAATTAGACGACGAACGGTCCATTTCAAAGTCAATTCCGCCGATAAATAGCCATTTAGCCAACTGACAACATTCGCCTCATTGTAGCTGGGTACGCCCATCGTTTTAACTCGGAGGGCGCCGTTCTTGTGATTTACGGTAATTCGCTCTGCGCTCAGTGATTTTCTGGGCGGCATTACAAATGAGTACGGCTCTTCTGATGGTCGGCAATGGTCGGTTAGAACCGGCAATTTATCGACGTACAGTCGAATGGTGAGAGCCGAAGAACAACAATTAATAAAATGGTTTTCTGTTAGAGTATGGAGCCGGTTTTACCCGACAGAGTAAACCACCTTAATATTCGGCTAATATCACTCGGCATTTGTCGATATTCGGGCCGTTTCGCCCCATAATTGAATTAAAGCGGATGACGCCCCATAAAATGTTAACTCCCCGCCGATTAATCGAATAATTGAGCGCGTAATTTATTCGCCGGAAAATAATTGTTTTTTCCAATGAAAAGCGCATTAATTGAATGCTGAAGTGGCGTTTAGGTTAATGAAACCGACATATTAATGTAACTGACCAGGCGATGTGTAAATGACACACAAAGAAACAAACACCGTGCTAGTAGTTATAAATGTGTGGCGTTTTTTGTTGTTTTTAGGACAGAACAACCAGTTTGGAGGGTTTCACATGAGTCCTCATGATCATAAACGCATGATGCCACCTTCAGGACGAGATCAGAGGGATTCAAAGATCAAGATCACTTTGGAGAATCGAGATCTTTGGCAGAAGTTCCACTCTCTTGGAACAGAGATGATAATAACAAAGACTGGCAGGTAAGATAAATATTACAACATATTAAAGATCAGATATTTCTCTCCCGGTGTAGGTGTGAGTCTAAGTGCGTGTCCACGTGCGTGTCCAAATATGAAACATCTGCATCAATCACGATTTTTAGTTCCGTGTACCAGGGTATTTTTATAAACTCTCCCCCCCACACACACACAAACCACAGCACACACACACGCACACACACACACACACAAACGCACACACATCAGTTTAGCAAAAGTATTCTATTTCTCATGTAGTCTATATAGTCTATATAGTGATGACTTCATTTTAATTAAGAGAACTATATGTAAAGTGTTATAAGGCCCAGCGTGTGACGTCAAACTAGAAACAAAGACGTGACGTCCTCCAATCGAAAACAATCCATTTATCCCCATTTACACCCATTGATCAGCAATCAAAATATATACTTAATGGCGTAAAATTAGGCCAAACATCAAACCGCTACCATGGCTAGAGCCTTAATGAAGTACATTGTTTACATTGATTGATGACCGGTTGCTATCTATCTCCGTAACAATGCTCATCTTATACGGCCAGCATGTCCTAACGCGGTGTTACACGAGGGTCTCTATAAAACACACATACTCAGTGATACCAAGGGCCATCTTCGAACATCAAAGCTATAGTTATAGTTACTGGGTCTATCTCTCTATCTACTAACTGTCTAACGTCAAAGGAAAACTAATTAGCTTCATTATCCTAACTGATACTATAGCCCCACATCAACGTAAACACATTTCTATGGCTGCTGCCGCTGCTAGTCTTGTGTATTTAAAATTAAACAAACTTTGTTTGGAAATGCTTAGACAAAAAGAAAAGTTGATATTTTGTCAGAGTGTCAAATTAGTGTTGACATTAATCCCATCAGCAAGCAATATTAGGGCCTATTCACGCCATTGTATAACGTGGACTTATTCGTTACCATGGAATCTGTTTTGGTATTAAGCCGTCACGGATTTATTTAGCCAATGGCCAATAGTTGTTAGCTTCAGGCTGGACTCTGTCAATATTAGCCTGTTACTAGAAGATTAGCCTCGAGACAGAATTAGCCAAATTAACTGCTTTAGGTACTCGTCTAGATTTCTCTTCTTTAACTAAAAGAGATATGTACTTTGCTTTTAGAGTTGGCCCCTCACAAAATCAGCATATAGATAATTTAATAAATTCTTTGATTGTATCTATGTGTTGACATAAGTAGCATCTTAACTGGGTAAAATGCTCATAAATCTTCATATTGTAATTAATAAGCAAACAAACTGCTTAATAATATATTGTATGAACAGCGACAACGTAATTAAGTGCACCTAAGACAGTGCCGCTCCATTTACAAGCCATAATATTATGACAAGTATGATTGACGAAATTGTCAATTTGTTGCCGAATTCCTTTGAATATTCGCCCCCTAATTTACCCGTAAAACACCAAAACATCAACCGGTTTGTATTTTATAAACATTTTATCAGTAATCCTTTGTTACCTACCGTTCTCTGATCTACGATCACTTCTATCTTCCAATGACTTGAAGTAGTCCCTTGAGACGTCTTTAGGTTTTTTATTGCTCGGATTACGAATAAAAATGAACAATTATTGTGTTGCATCCGTCCCTCTCTATTGTATGTCGATATAAAATGACTGATAGCTTCTATTGGTCACATGAATTAACAAAGATAGTTTTACTATTGTGGGTCAATAAAATGTCTATTTACTTTTATGGCGGTAAGGCTCCGCTTTAAAACAATGAAGTGCATTCGATTTATTACAGTTTGATATCAGATGTTAAGTTGGTGTTTTGCGCTTGTCTAAAAAGTAATGATTCCAACTCGGGTAACATTGAATAATAATTATAATCTAGGTAAGATCGGCTATTAACTAGGTCAGGTCAGGCAGAGTAATGATTATAATCCAAGGAACATACAGCAAAGATTATAAGCCAGATAATAGAGTTAATGTAATGATTATTAGTCCAATAAGGTAGAGTAATGATTATTAATCCAATAAGGTAGAGTAATGATTATATTAGTCAAATAAGGTAGAGTAATGATTATTAGTCAAATAAGGTAGAGTAATGATTATTAGTCAAATAAGGTAGAGTAATGATTCAACGTCAGGTAGCATTAAGTAATGATTGTAAGCTCGGTAAAAGAGAAGCAGAAATAGAGAGTACCTATACTGTATTGTATAAAAGACATCATTTTGTCGGCTGACATATGTTTGCCAACAATTCTAGACATCAATACGACACGTCAGAGTTAATATGAGTACACAATTATCGCTCATTCTCCACACCTTTTACGGTTTTATCGTCACCGAAACGACCATCACCCCATTCACGTCTGTGGTCGGGCATATGTCGCTCAATTTAAATATCTTAATTGATTCTCAAATTTCTCATCTTCGTGTCACGTTTGTATCAGGTCTGTCATTCTGTGTTTCAGCCAGTTAGACCATCAGTCTGTCCGTTTCAGTGATAATTTGAGAACATTTTACTGAGAAGTGATAATTTCAACCACCTGTTTTGTTGCCATTGTCATTGAAACAGTTTTTTCCTTTGTTTGACACTCCACTCCGTCTTACGGATCGGGATGAAATCGTCCTGGATCCTGCTGGCGTCAGATGTTACTGAAGAATCCGCCAATGAGACGTGCTTTCTAAATAAAACTGAGCTATAGCATAATGTAACAAATTAGTCCTCTAACCCGATAGGAGTAGATTAGACATAGGGCGTCTAACGCGCTGAGGTTATCACGTCTGGGATTGTCTTACATCAACAACAACAAAGTTAAGAGAATAGAAAGTAGAATAAAAAAAGGTTAAAAAAATTATTTCCGAACTTGCAAATGATGAATATAGTAAACGAAGCGACAACACAGAAACCCCAAATTTTGCTGATATATCTCACCATACATCTTTGGCGGTGTCTATCTCCCAGATAAGGACGTACCATGATAATTTTGGTGTTTGTAAGTGGATATTCTGCCTCAACGGTGACGATAGACTTCGAGATAAATGTTCTCTTCTTCTGGCGATGAATTCCTCTTCGTCAGCAATACCAAATCGTTTGTTTTATTTATGAAAAGCGCAACTCCTCTACGCTTTGGGAATTGTCGCCTGAGGTCGCCAGTGGGCGAGCCACTTTGGCTCCAGAACTGTATCCAGTACAGACACGTGACGTCTAACCAAGCGATAATTAGATTATTATTATCGACATAATTCTCGGCGTCGACGATCAGTCACTTAATGCATTCCGATTCTATCCGTGATGAATAATTAAAGATTTCCACCATTTTCCGGGACCATCGTTGGACGCCATTTGTGTGGCTGTTACAACGATAGTGGGAGTGGAGGGGAATCTCTACAAGCTTCCTCCACCCCCCACCCCCTCTCATGTGACCTGGCTTCATAAGTCTATTCTCGACATGACACGATATATCTGTACAAACATGTCGTATTATGATTATCTGTCAAATACAGGCGACACGATTGTAGAGGAAACATTCTCAGGGTTTTTTTTTGGGTTTTTTGCTAACATAAATCTGACGCTAACGATTATTGCTTGAAACGGACCAGACAGTTACGTCACTTTTACATTTCGACCCCATTAACACTTCATTGAATTAATTCGATGAATTTGGCCGAGAATTCGTCCTTTTGGTGGCAGCTTTATTATGCTTCGTTGTGTTCGCCTAAAGTCGTGGACAGAATGTCTCCTAGGCGAGGTGACATAAACCGACCCAATTACGGACAAACACGAACTGTTTATGTATAGGTTCTTGGTTCTTGGTGGTTGTATAAGCCGGAGACCGAATGAGTTGTCTAATGTGCCACCTGTCTGACGTAACAGCTGGAACACGTCGTGATAGAACTGGTCACCCCTGAATCCAGCTGTACATCAGTAAATATGCATAACGTTTGGATAGCCAACTCAGCCCTCTAAGGGGGGTAACTTTGAAAAGGGACGAAAAACTGCGGGTTATCGAACGAGTTTAAAAAATAATGGGGAAAGGGTAACTGTGGACAGGTGGCAAAGAAACGACAAAAGGGAGGGGGGAATGATTGAGAATATGGGAAATATAATTCGATTATTTTAATTAATAGCAACAAAATCATCTATCATTTAGTTTAGTTTAAAATATTTAAGGATCTCTTCTGGAAATATCTTCCAAATTGCGCGTTGAACGCCTTAAAAATGGGGAAAGGTACATTAATTACTTACACAAATTTTAACAAACAAAAAAAATTACTTTTAAATTCCTTCAAATCAATTCAATAGACCCCCCCCCTCCTTTCCCCCCACCCCGCCCCCGGCTGACAATAGCAAATAGTTACCTCGCCTTTATTTAATCTCACTGCCTTTCTTTTTTTCTTTTGAATTCAATGTCTTTCCTTCTTAATGATTGTCTAATCCTCGTCTAATTATCAAATGTCAGTACCACCCACTCACCCACTTACTCACTCACAAACCACATCTCTTCTTCACTAACCACGGTCTACATCCTACCTATTTATATACAATAGACAATGTGGGTGTAGCCCTAAAATCCTCACTTTCTATCAAATAGCTCATCCATCCTATGTTCACGTAATTCTCTAGGCTCGTGCCAAGACTTAAGCCAATTCTTTACACGAAGCGTATAATTTTCATCAACAAGTTATTGAAACGTTCCAAGTAACTAGAAGTCAGCTGATGGTGACTGTGTGACAATAGCCGTGTTACATCAGACTATTGTGTGTTCTGTTCTGGTATCCCGGGGAGGGGGGGGGGTGTATAAAGACTACTTACTGACCATCTGACTATAGTCTACCGGGTAACAATAGTGACGAACAAACACTTCTTGATCTCTAGTTGATGATTATTGATAGAGAAAGGGATCGTCTTTACTTCCCTAATTGATATGTATCTCCTATGTGACACTAAGCTACCATAACGAGACACATATACACTTGTTGATGGTCAATTAAGAGTACCTGAGTTAATTTATATACAATAGAAATTAACTTTCCAACAGAAGAATGGTTTGAAATATTATCAAATTACGATTTAACATATTCTCCGTCGCTTTATACACAATAGAATAAACATTCCTTCCGGTTTATACCAGTAAGTTCAGGAGCAATAATTATTTTCAAAGTATTATTAAGACATATTAGCCATTTAAAATATTGATGGAAATATATATTTTGTAAAGAATATTTATACTATATTATTCTGATATTTATTTTACTAGAAGATATTTTGTAATAGCAGAAAATATTTGAGTTTAATATCCGATGTAAGTTGCTATAAAATTATCTGCAATTCTCGAATCACATCATCAACATTCAGCTACCTGAGTGTGATGTCTACCTCCAGGCGATCATCATAATCAACATCTATTTGGCATAAATTTCAATCAAACGAACTCTTAGTACCGTTATAACTCAGTGTGCCCGATGGGCATACAGCGAATTGTCTAAAGTAGCAGTAATTAGAAGTACTGAAAACAAAACATACCCGCTTCATAAAATTCAATTTGAAAGCGAGCATCGCTTTTACAAGCGACCAGAATTCGACTAGTTAAGGCTTTTCTCTTGGCCCATTATGTGTCTATATTATGGGCCATATTGTGGTGTACGTGGAACATTTTCTAACTAAGAAGGCATTATATCCTAAAGAAAATGGCGTCTTTTCTACTGGTCATGGCTGGCTGAACATCAGCAGTGAATTAACCAGCAATAAAATCGTCCCGACAACTTCCGTGCTACATTTCCACCTGGTAATGTCTTTACTGTGCCATTTCAAGAGTTGATTTCTTATTTTCAACTTACTATAGCAGTTTTTTACAACCCGACCGGCTTCCATGCCGTATACAAGAGAAATCAAACCAACTAAAACACGTTCTAGTTTTACAGCATGGAGTCCTAATGGCTAGAAGTACTAAACACTGACCCAAAGCAAGACCCTTGTCTCGTATAAATTATGACCGACTTTGTAATGCAAATTTTGGCAGAAATTCTTAAAGTAGCAAACAAGAAAATCGTTTATAGGAAACTTCGACTTTATACAATGTTTTCCGTTTGCTGTGACGTCACAACTCTGCGTGGTGGTGGTGGTGGTGGGGGGGGTTCACCCTACACCAAAATCGATTACGTATTCATCCTTCTGTCGCATGCTTTAAACATTAATTTCCTTTTCTAGTGTGTAGCTGTGGGATCGACGATCTATTAACATATGGCACAGTTATAGAGAGTGTGTTAAATAGTAAATTATTTATTATCCGATAACTACATTTTTCTTGTGACCTATTTGACCAGAAATAGAATCCTAGAACCATGCCACGAAATGGGGATAATTTTCCTCTTTTGGGAATATATATATATATATATATATATATATATATATATATATATATATATATCATAAGTGTATACTGTAACGGCTTTTACTTGTTTTAATCACCGTTTATTTAATGTATGAGACACCCTCATTAACATATATAGATAGCTATAACATTACCGGGAAATTTCTTCATTAAAATCAGGTTGCTATTATTCTATAACGTCATAATAGCTTATGGGACATAAATATGACAATAATATTGTCGGCCATGTTAGATCAGACAGCTGCATATTTAATTAAAGAACACAAATCCCATTATGGAATAATAACGGCATCTTCCTCGTTTAAGATCGTCAAGTTACTCTATTGGGTCTATTTTCCGAATTTGCTATTTGTAAGTGTCTCCCTTCCGTCCCATTAACAACAATACCTACATTATTATAATAAATAATATATCTATATATTATCATTGCCTCATTGATGAGTAAAACTTATTAAAAATCTTGATAAATATAAAACGATATTATAGTACACGCAGTTGATATAACAGTACTCTGAAGGGCCATTAAAACTGCAACTGACCATCTCTAGTTGATGTTATTAATTAAGATCAAGGGAGACGAAATGTATCCTTTCTCGCCATAAAAGTTCTAACTGCTATAAAGAGCTCTCTCGTGTCATTAACTCTAATACAATAATATTGATAATTAATGATTTGGTAATTGGACTTACACACGCAGACACAGACACATTACGAGTGCGAGTGAGTGTGTTTACACGCGCACGCACACACGCATACACATACACACACACACGCGCGCACACACACGCCATGTTATTATCTATGCCAGCACCATGTTACACTTTATCAGAACACACCCATAATGATAAAATATTAAAAAAATATTCAAATATCACCTTACGTTAAAATTCATTTAGTGGCGAGTTTTACAGGTAATTATATCCACGACTTTAATGTGCCATAATTATTCTACTTCCAGACGAATGTTTCCCACATTCAAGGTGACCTTAGAAGGTTTAGATCCACACGCGAAGTATATTTTGTTGATGGACATTGTACCACTTGATGACTGCCGCTATAAATACCATAACTCGGAGTGGGTTGTCACAGGTAAAGCCGAGCCTCATATGCCAGGTAGACTTTATATCCATCCTGACTCACCAGCATCAGGAGCTCATTGGATGAAACAGCCCGTACCTTTCCATAAACTTAAGCTAACCAACAACAATCTGGATCAGAACGGACACGTAAGTTATGAATATTATTAAATAAAAAATAGCATATGCACAGATGCGCGTATACGCGCGTGCAACCGCGCATGTGCTCACGCAATTACATGCACATATTGACAACACAAATATATTATTATTTACATGAAATTAGCTTAAATCTGAGCTTATATTAAAAATACGATTTGTCTGCATAATTATATCAAAATAACAATTTATAATATTTTTCATGGGTATAGTGATATGTTATTGCCGGCAGTTACATAATGTAGACTCTAGATGGCGTGGGGATATTAACGTGATGTGGAGTCAGTATGATGTGAAGGGGTAATCAGAGTAGATTTTTGTGTGCAGTTTGTAGATTTCTGAGTTTTTAATTTGGTGTAAAACAATAATTTTACACGACTTAATGTGGTTTACATTGTGCGTATTTTGGTATCTAACAATCAGAGTGTTATGTCTAGAAGTCAGTGTACTGCGTCTAGCAGTTAGTGTGTTGCGTCTGCCAGTCATCGTGATATATGTCTAGCAGTCACCGCGTGTAATGTCTAGCAGTCAGTGTGTTGCGTCTAGGAGTTAGTGTGTTGCGTCTAGCAGTCAGCGTGTTGTGTCTAGAAGTCAGTGTGTAATGTCTATAGCAGTCAGTGTGTAATGTTTAGCAGTCAGTGTTTTATCTAGCAGCCGATGCTATATTTCTAGCAATCGTTGTTTTGTTCTTTTTGTAATCCTGAGACATCATGTGATATTTAGCAGTCAGTGTGTTGTGCCTAGCAGTGAGTATGAGTTGTCTAGTAGTTACTGTGTTGTGTCTAGTAGTTTGTGCTGTCTGTCTAGCAATAAGCGTTGGTATGTGCACGCTAGTATGTAGATAGGCACGTTACTGTATGCGTGCTATTGTACTATAGCTGTTATAACGGGTTTGGGGAGGGGCCCGCATCCCTTGCCTTTACCAACTGTTACTCCTGTTCCTTGAGCTTAGCGCCGACTTCATCAAATTTACTGCGGCACGTTGACACTTGGCGGTCGGCTTCCGGTCTAAGCTACTCTCTCCTATAACGACATTATCGCCCAGGCAGCAGGTGACAGCGCCGCAGTTAGGTGTCGAAATTCCGACGTGTTGCCTTACGACTCACACTCTCTGGAGACCGAGCTATGGCGGCAGCCATAGACCGAACTTAAATGGAGAGCTCCGTCTATAGTCGGGCTTACAAGACAAATACTGGCATTTATAGCCGACTGGGTGGCTTGTTTTAATGCGTGGCTGGCCCTTTGTCGAAGTCCCATGGGCTACCGATGACGTTATTAAGTGTGACGTCATATCGCACGTCGAACACGTGACCTGATGACCGGATGTTGTTTATTATTTTGGGCGGAGAAGACAATGGACTGAGAGGTTTTGGCCGTAATAATAATAATAATAATAATAAATATTTTGTCCTTTATTTCCAGATAATTTTGAACTCGATGCACAAGTATCAACCTCGTATTCACGTAGTACAAGCAAACGATATATTTACGATGCGTTGGAACTCCTTCAACACTTATATATTTGACGAGACCGTATTTATAGCAGTAACGGCTTATCAAAACGAACAGGTTTGTCATCAATGAATACAGTTTGACATAATAAAATGTACAGCCTAATTAGTAATCCTTGTCCTACGGCCTGACCTATTAATCTATCATCTTCCACCATTTCAGATAACTCAGCTTAAGATCGATCACAATCCTTTCGCCAAAGGATTCCGGGACAATGGAATGGGTCGCAGGTACGACCTAAGCAAGTGCGTCACTTTTCTTAACTTTTAATTTAATTTTTTTGCATATATACAAACAAAATATATATATATATATATATATATATATATATATATATATATGATCTATCATAAATAGTTTCTGTTTTTTTTTTCCAGAAGGACACAAAAATTATTTTACTAATGATTTATATTACACAGTGAAGTACATCATATTTAACAATATTTTATATTATATAATTACAGGGATCATCGTCTACATCTAAAGAGGCCATTAATTAGCCTAGATTCTAGTCACGATGGGAAAGATTATGAGAAAGGTGTGTAGACTTTTTACTCCGTAATTTTTCCGACTTCAAATTATTTTATTGTGCTAATCGAGACATTCAACTCTCCCTTACTCTGGACGTGTAGAACTTTATGCTGTGTTCAATACCCTAGGGAGAACCCTCCCTCCCCATTTCCTTCCCCCCTCCCTCTCTCTCCCTCTAAAGGTCCTAATGCGGTCGTCATGGTTCGTCGTTTCGATAAAGATGAGTCTGGGCATATTTCAGCAGAGCGCTTTAACTTTACAAACATCAATTTATATTGAATGATGGGTAGGACTTGTGATTTGGGTGTTAGGATAATGCTGAGTAGGACTTGTGATTTGGGTGTTAGGATAATGCTGAGTAGGACTTGTGATTTGGGTGTTAGGATAATGCTGACTAGGAATTGTGATTTGGGTGTTAGGATAATGCTGAGTAGGACTTATGATTTGGGTATTAGGAGTGTTATCTTCGTTAATCGATTTATGACGAGTATCTATAATATCTATCTGTATCACTGATATATCAGCATCATCAACTGTACAAATAGCATATTACTTGATTAATGACATAAGAACCCCCCCCCCCAAGTTAGCACCAACTTGAGTCAATTACTTAAGGCCACGCTCACAGATTCACTTTAAGCACCTAGCGATCAATACTGGTACTATAGTCCTTAAGTAAGCCTAGAACGTCACTTAATGACCATATAAATGACTTAAGCCATACGATTAGACAGGGACACGGTGTGTCATACATACCTGACCATCTCTAAAGGCATATCGACCAATTAGTCGGTAATTCTATGTACCATACTGGAGCCATTAGTTGCCTGGTCAACGATACAGCTCAGCCACGGGGTCATTATAACCTAACATCTCGCCCATTTTCTGCCTCGCTGGAGTCGAGAGGGAGGGGGGGGGGAGCTTTACCGTTCTCGAGCCGTCCCCGAGGGCGTTAATTATGTAACCAAAGGCAGATCCAGCTTCTGTCAGACTTCCACAGTAATGGCCGTCAGAGCTCTCCAGATAATAGACCAGGATTAGTAAATGATGAATTATAAATGTTTTATTTCGACGATCGATGTTTACCAATTGTCCATACTCTGTATCTCTTATACTGGAGATAGGTTATGGAACGTGTTTATTTTTGAAGTAACTAATATGCTCGTGTAGTTAATAATATTTAAATTGTGAGTAATATAGCTTTGATCTAATCTATAATATAAAATAATTTAATTCATTAATCATATTATTATTATTATTGCTGTTGTTGCTGTTGTTGTTCTTCTTATCTGTTATTATTCTATAAGAAGAACAATAACAATAACAGTATTATTACTAACATTATTGTCTATTATTACAAAACAACGCAACACAAACATTGTACGTATAAAGGTTTACAATGTCTTCTTTGCTGAACAACAGTTTCATTTAAAATAAAATTATATAATAAATAAATCAATTTATTTTCTCCTCAGAAGAAGCTGTGAGACAGTCAAAAATTATAAAACGAGAACACGATGATTCCGGACTCGGACATTCTATGACAAAACAACACAACGGCAGCCAATCAGAACACGCCACGTCAACGACACGTGACTCGGACGGCGAATCGAAGCAAGCGGCGTCGCGCGGTGACGAGCTTCCGTCGTGTCAGGTGGCTGGCAAGTCTCGTTCTGGGATCAGCCCAATTATGAGCGGTCAGAAAGGCAGGTCACCGCCCCTGGGCCGTGGCTCCCTGGGTCTCTCATCCCAGTGTCAATATTTGCCCCAGAGCGCTTCACCGTACCTACAGGGAGCTAGCTCTCCATCGTGTGACCAAGTATACTACCCTCATCACTCGGCCACTACTGCCGGCAATATGGCTGCCATGCAGATGGCGAACACCGGACTCCTACAACAAACAACGGTCGGCTCCAGTCTTCTAAACTCCGCCTCGTCGGCTCTAAGTCTATCACATATGGGTCAACAGATGGGCGCTTGCCAACTAGCTGGACAGAATAGCGCATGCGCGTTGGCGCAAGGCTCCACTTCCGGTTCGGGGGCTTACGGCCTACCGGGATCGGGAAACCAAGGTTCACTGTCGTCGTGCACGTACATGCAAAGCAGCCAACCGTACCCCAGTCATCTCTCCATGAATCTCACGTCACATTTCCCGAACCCCATGGCGTGATTCAACCCTCATGACATTCGTTCCCCCATAAGACTGTTTACATCCATCAGTATTGTTGGAATCGGGTTCTTTCTTTGGTCTCCTCGTTCTGTGTTCATTCCTATATATTTATATCCATTCCAATGTTGTGCAACTTGTCATCGGTATGAAAAGGACAATATCGTGTTGACCAGTCTGCGTCGGACATCATTCCATGATCCCATGATGTCGCTGCACAGTTTCGTTAACTCTGGAAGTGTTTTCGGTCTCCGGATTGTTCCGTATTACGCGATGCTGGAGAGAGAGAGGACGGAATTCAATAAACTGACAAACATTTGAATCATTCGTAAACTAGTTTGTCTGTAACACACAACTGCATTTAGTGTGCTTATATCAACTGATGTTTTGGTAAATAGTTCTGATGAAATAACATTTCTTGGGCGATTTTTAAACATTTTCACGCCGTTAATGATACACCTGGAAGCTACTCTGAATTATGGTACCTATCCATGAAAGGTTTATATAAAATATTCACTAAACTTATATAATATCAAGCAACTGTCTTAACGGACAGAAATTGAACGATAGTATGTCAAAGCACCATGATGCAAAATAAGTTGATAATGCTGTGTTTAGAGTATAGTTCATTATGTTTTCTTTGGTTTTGTTGAATGAAAACTATCTTGAATCACTAATTCGATTGTAAGAAATATTTATAAGGTCGCCGGAGTTAGCGAATCAAGATTTGGAAGAGAAACTGTTCAGTAACCAATGGGATCCCAAATGTAAATATGTAAATATACGATGTTGGTTGTGTCATTTCTACTGTCTACTTGTACAATATGTAATTTATCAATGTTGGTCAGCTTTTATTATTGAATAAATAGATGCCAGATGTCACAAAGTGATTGTCTAATCGTATGCACCCGCGAACACACGCACACATTCCCACACACGCACGCACGCATAGAGAGGGGAGGTGGTAGCAGTAGCAGTAGTAGAAGTAGTAGTAACAATTGCAATAACAACAACACTACTTGTTGTAGTGGAGCAGCATAAACAACAACAAAACCAGCGGAAGTAGTAGTAGTAACAATTGCAATAACAACAGCACTAGTTGTTGTAGTGGAACAACAACAACAACAACAACAAAAATCAACAGCGAATAAATAATACAGTCTTGAAACAGCTCGTTATCACTAATAGCGAAAAGTCAATTAAACCTCCAAAAACGTCAACAACGCCGATTAGCATAAATCTACATATGGTAATATCGTCATATGCCACTATCTTTATTATCATTACTGCTAAAGTGAGATATCTACTTAGAACAAATTTACCCGTAAGTGAAATAAACTTAACTTAACTGTATCATATATTATGTGTGAACATTCAATATTTGACAACAACAGAGCCGTTGTTTATGTTTTACTGAAGTGATAGATGCTCGTAGGATGCATTTTCGTATACCCGCAATTATAAAGGGATGAATATTTTATTAACGTGAAACAGTTTAATTCTTTAGAGAGATGTTGAAGATTTGCAAGCATTATCTATATTTATATAAATAATATAGTTCTATAGTTACAGCTCTTGTCTATCACTGGGGTGCTCTAAGTGGCAAACAGTCGAACCTGATAATTCTCGCACACGTCTTTACCCCCATAGGAGCATACATCAAAACAAAACATCTCTTAGCACACATTACCTATTGTATATATCTCACACAGTATTATTACATCTGGGCAGGATGGGCAACGAGAGGCTGCCCAAAACTGGACAAGTTTTCTACAGGCTGAGCGGCGGTCCGAACCCTGGATTTCTCATTAGTGATCAATCTTTATCGACGCTATCATCTGTCTGCATAACAGTCTAGCGTCTAAGTGGAAGGGCCTCTTATGCCTAAGGCCATATTATCGCCCAAGTACATGTGAGTTGAACGTAACTATATATTATTTGTGTTGTTGTTTTGTGTTGTAAAGATGAAGTTTATGAGTTTGCATTAGAAGTCTGGATTCCTCACTTTGGGTGTCCACTCCAATCAGTTGTTGACAAAAGACTGCAGTTAACTCTATACCAAAGACTATGTATCTGTGTGTGCGTGTGTGTGTGCGTGTGTGTGCGCGCGCGCGTGTGTGTCTGTGTGAGAAATTTATTGGGGATTGTGTGCCTAGAACGGAAATATACCGCGGGAAGTTGATCATTGGGCTAGAATGTATAGTGTATACATATTTGGACATATTTAGAATGAAATTCCTTACAACAGCGATACAGATTTACAAATCATTAAGTTATCTCAGATATGCCGGAAACATGTTTGGCTGATATCAGTGCCTGTGTGATATCAGTGCCTGTGTGATATCAGTGTCTGTGTGATATCAGTGCCCGATATGATATCAGTGTCTGGATTATATCTGTGATTGGGTGACATCAGTCCAATACGATAACATTAAACTAGAAAGGGCCAGGTCTAGCCGTCTTCAGACCAAAACATTAGATCTTGGGGGGAAGTGATCCAGACTGAGATAGACGAGAAAACTGCCTGTCAGGGAAGGATGTACAATATAGACTGTCTATCTAGTTCGTCCAGGGAAGGGTGTACAAATATAGACTGTATGTCTAGTACATTCAGGTAAGGATGTACAAATATAGACTGTATGTCCAGTACATTCAAGGAAGGATATAAATATAATTTCAGTTTAAAGTCTGTTTCGGTAATATTAGTCAGATCAGTCGGTATATCATGATATCAAGTTGGTACATAAACAGGATCAGTGTTACTGATAAGATTTATGGTAAATTAATAGATTTAGAACAATTGTTATAGCTGAATATACCGCTATACAAATGTGACGTATTATTTTTGCTTGTTATTGTTTTGTTATTATTGTGTTGTTATTATTATTATTATTATTATTATTATTATTATACATAAGAAAATGTCCACAAAGAGTACATAACTCCACTAATCTTCAATATTGGTTAACCCTTCAGGTAATAACAGCCTCTAACTCTCAGCATTTCCTATCATTTGTCTAAACGCCGTAATACAACATCCATGTCGTACGTCTAGTTTGAGGTATCTTTATTCACTGTTTGTATTCAAATGTGCTTGAAAAATACATTTTACAGTATTCAAACAAACAAATGGATTATTCACATTCGCATGCGGATAAATATTATTGTTCATTGTGTGTGTGTGTGTGTGTGTGTGTGTGTGTGTGTGTGTGTGTGTGTGTGTGTGTGTGTGTGTGTGTGTGTGTCGCGAATGCTTCAATAAGGCAGATACAAACGTTGCTAGTTCGAAACTGGGTTCATAACTGTACACACCTCGACTAGATTTCCCACATGTGAACTCGCCAAGGATAAGCGAGCCATTCACTCATTCCCTCATTGTGTGTGTGTATGTGTGCGTGCGTGTGCGTGTGTGTGTGTGTGTGTGCGTGTGTCATTTTCTGGAGGCTGGTACCAAAAGCAATAAAAACAACAATATATACAATATTAGTAGAGTTGATCGAGTCAGTTGAAAGTTTTAACAAACCATGAAGTCATTATCTACTCATAAATCCAGTTAGATAAAATGAAGACTTCACATCACATCCGCCTCCGTGGTCTAGCAGTAGCATGTTAGACCACAGATCAATACCACCCGTGTTCGATTATCGGCGTGGACATATCTGAAGGTTGTTTCATCTTTAACCTCACTTCATTACCTTTAGAAGTCTACCATGTGCACAGATGTAGCCGTAAACACCAATCATCATCATCTAGCTATCAGGACAGGAAACCATCTAAATGAAGCCCTTAAGGAACATTTTATTAATAAAGTATTATAAACAAAGCTAACTAAGTAATCAGTATTATATAATATTAGACGATCTTAATTGTTCTGAATCTGCAGTACTTGTATGAAAGTAGAGTGTTGTATATAATATAAACGAATTAATAAATAATATTGTCTGTATCTTTAAGGCACCTCGGCAATGATAACAATATATTGGTCTGAAGGTGAAGGATACTGACGGTAACTAAGACATGTGGTACATCGTGCTGTAAAAGTACTACTCAACGGTTGTGTAAGAATCATACTTTGCCTATAAATTAAAATCATTGTATTAAATTTTGGGGGGCGCATGTGTTTATTTTACTTGTCGCCAAACTAATTTTGTATATTAGTATTATTATTGTTATTATCATTAGTAGTAGAAGTAGTAGTATTTGGTATTTTAAAAGTAATTCTCTTCGAATCAAGTTTGATTTCAGAGTCAGGCAAATTAACAAATTACAATTTTTGGTAGTATGCTGCAAGCAACTACTGCCCCTGATAACTTAAAGATGATGACAGCTGCAGATATCTGATAATTTATCAATTAATATATATATATATATATATATATATATATATATATATATATAGGCATTATAGGTAGCCATTCTTGATTTTATACACTAAATGACTATAAACTGACAACCTTTGTTATGTAAAGTACAATCTATTTATGGCTAGCCATAATAATTCTCCGAAGAACCAGAGAATGCGGTTAATATTTGTGGCTTTCCGGAGTCGAAGCCATTTATAAACGAGTCATAATTTGATCCTTGGCTGACTACACTCACTAAAAGCCATTACAAAACATTTCTGGTCTGAGCTTTTAGAAGGCTGTTCGCTGCAACATAAACCACCATATATTATAATATTACTCCGATGTAGCTGACTACAAAGACCATCCCTCGTCCCCATAGCCGGGTATATGACTAATGACCTGAGAGCAAATGAAGTATGAAGCTCGAAACTAGCAACTCAAGTTATAATGCAAAGTTGTGGAAACTTAATACCACCTTCTTTGTCTGCCGGCCATATTACCCCATAATTGCTTAATGATATGTTCGCCGCCGTTCTTGCGCTGTCAATAGAAAAAAATATATCTCTTTGATATCGACCAGAACGCTAAGCTACCTCGTCCAGTGTTTGGGTTATAATTATAGGAGGCAAAACATCTCAGGAATAAAATTGAGGGCAAAAAATGGGAGATTGATTCGTCCATTGCGTATAAGTTACGTTTAGATCTGTTTCGCCAAGACGCATTAATTGATATTCTCTTATCCCGTCTCGGCGTTATGCACCTTTCTCATATATATATATATATATATATATATATATTCATATTACTTAAACTCGACCGAAAGATATCCATTAATCAACGTACAAAATCAGCAATATGAGCAATATCCAGTCACTTACATGACGCCAAACGACAAATGATTTGTCCGCTGAAATTCCATAAATCACCAGAAAGATGATACGGAGTATCAATCACTTGTCGGACCTTGATGTCACAATGCCGACAGACATTTAAAGAACATTTTGGTATCTGTTTCACTTTGATACTAGACGTGACAACGTTTACGCCTTGTTCTCAGTCAGTCGCTGGTTTGGAGGAAAACCTTTATCATAATATTATCACCGCCGTCTCATCTCTCTCTCTTTCTCTCTCTGTAGTCGCCTCCTCCTACAAACCGAGATAAATTTCCATGATAAATATTGCCATTTGTATCCTTGGTTGAGATAAAACAAATGTTTCGAGGGTTCGAAAAAGGCTCGAATATTCCGAGTTATAATCTTTTTTATAACAAATTTAAAGCTGCACGAACAAATAACCGGTCCTCCATTACCATCTCTCTCTCTCTCTCTCTCTCTCTCTCTCTCTCTCTCTCTCTGATGTGGAAGTGTGTTTTAGTAGTGTGTGAAATGGCACTGGGATAGAGAATACAAAAATCGTTATATGGGGGTATATGGACGAATTGTCAGGGAACAAATAACAGAATATAGATTTTCATATGTAGTGTGCCTCATCGGTTTATCCACTCATTGACTCATCGGTTCATCCACTCATCGATTCATTCATTCATCGGCCGGCCACTCATCGGTCTATATTCTGTCTATCAGTTCATTATACTCACACAAACTTTGTCGTGATACCACTAACATCTCTCTCTCTCTCTCTCTCTCTCTCTCGACTACACCCCCTCTTTCCAATCTTCCTCCTATTTCATCTCACACACACACGTGGCGGCGTCTTCCTCTTGGTCTACCAAATATATTAATTTACTTCCCCTTAATCAAACTAGTCGTCCTTTGAAGAGACACGACGTTCTCTGGACATTCAATGAGGGAATGTATTAACTGAGTGAAGATAAAATCAGGTAAAATTCTGTCCTCCTGTTCTCAATCTGATTGTGGACATATTGGAGATAGAAGGTTAACAAACGGCTAGCTAACAGTAGTCCACTTTGTAACACTTTTGTATCCCCAGCCGTCATTAAGATAAAGACATAGTCATCAATGGCCCATCATTAATCAAGGACGAACCCCAACGCGGCTAGTAGAAGCTGAGCCAGATCTTATCAGTCAACTGTATCGAAAGCCTCTTTTAAGTTAACGTGAGAAAAAAGGTCGTCTATAACCATACGGTTGTATCACGTCTCATTACGCTGTTAAATCGTTGACTTCTGCGTACGTTTCACAAAACAGCGGCGTGTTTTTTCCGCCCGCCAAGCCCCACTAGTGTTGATACGCGTATCGGTTGGCTAAACTTAACTCATTGTTGAACCAATTTTGGTCAATTACCGTGAAAGGAACAAGAGGAGTCTACTGTATTCGTGGACCAAATACACATGCTCCCCGTTTTTAACGCGGCGTGAAAATTGGCCTTTATTTTGGTGTAAGGTTTCGACAGGTAGACGCGGCACTCTCTTTGATCTTCACCAATACCTAGGTACGGCGAAAGGTGACTTCAAACTGGGGAGTTTGATTCGATACTCTCCCAGATACGTTCTCTCGGATATTATATCGCTATCATAGTTTTAAGAAATTGTGTACAAGACGTCGGTCCAATATTCTCCCAATCAAATATCGGAGACTGTTAAATACCAGGCTGCCAAAAAAACTACATAACTACATCTTATGAAAACTGAGATAAGGATGGTATTTAATTATAATATTTATCTACAAGACAATACGAGGATGGCTTTACCCTTTGTTGTCTGATGAATCCTGGAGTATGTGTAGTGTTTGTGGTTTTTCACAACAGATTAGCATACACAAAATGTTAATTTAGTGTCGTATGATTGTATACGTCTTCAGACATACAGGATATATAGAGAGTCTACTTTAAAACCCGAACCGGCAGCTAGTTCACCTCACCCGGACAACTACAGGTAATACTGCAGTGTGTATCTAACCTTCATAAACAACTCTTTCCTATCATTTATCGTATCATGTTATCAAAATATTAGAATCAGCTTGGCTTACCGTTACTCAGTAGAACACAAAGACCAACTAGGTGCCTGGAGTCACATAAATAATTAAATATATTAGGTAAGTTAAACGATTATTTACAATTACAGCTACAATATATCTGGACTTAATATTTTGAAATAAAAATATATTTAGATAATAATTCTGATATCTCATCTAGTATCTCCACATACACACACACACACACACACACACACACACAAATCAGCACAAATCAATTGTTTTATATAAACACTGTATTGTTACAAGATTACATGAACATCGTTAGTTAGACTGATCTCCAAATTACTCCAGATACAAATTGACTCGGATATATATATATATATATATATATATATCATAGACAATACATACAAGATAACAATGACAATGTGATAGAGAAGGCGATGAGATACCGCAGACGAATTGACAATGTATTAACATTGTCAATTGATTAATGATAATATTGATAAACTAGATCATTTAGTTGAAAGATTCCAGCCTAGTCATAGCATCTCTACGTGTGTGTGTGTGTGTGTGTGTGTGTGTGTGTGTGTGTGTGTGTGTGTGTTACACCTACACGATTCAGCTGATTTCTGTACATAGGGCGTGATAATGTCATAATTTAACAGCTATGACCAGCCACTTTATTAAAATGTCTTTAATTTCAGACAATCGAGAAAAAGAACCCAGCAATACATCTGTTAGTCATCCACACTAAACAATCTATTATTATAATAAATATCATTCACAGATTCAATCCATGATATTTTTCTTTTCAGATTTCAGCTGACAATCAAATGGTCAACAAATTGTCTTGCAATTGTCGCCACCATCTCAGTAGATGTCTGGATATATCTAAATCAGCGACAGTCAGTAACATCCGGAAACTAAATATTATGGCGAGAGAAAGCACATCTCGGACTGCAGCTCTGGATCAGCTAACAGGATGGCTGACATCATTACATAACTGATGCTCTTTCCACCCAAATGTTACATTATAAACCATGTAACACTAATTAATGGATTGCTAATCATGGATTAGTGTCCTAAAACAATCTGCTTTACGCCAGAATATGGAGATGAAAGAACCTCATTTCAAAGTTTACATACATAAATGTACTGGAACATTCTACAAGATAAAATTTTACATAAAACACGCTGTACAGTTCCATATAATATATAACCTCTGTACAAGGACAAAGTAAAAACGCCACGGAAACCATAATCCGATATAATCCAATTGTGTACAAAGATCAATATTACATCCAATCAAGTTTGGTGAGTGTATGATGATCAAAGTTATAACATGATGATAATATACAGAGAAATTATCAAATAGCTAATAATAACTGATATAACATAAAGTTAACTATCCAGAAAAAAGTTATTAAAACATGCTCATTTTATTGCTTACATAATCTAAAATAATTATATAAACAGACTATCATTTGGAAAATCATCATTAATTTGTGAATTTGTTTTAGACAGGACCTACAAGCACACACACACACACATTTTAAGCAGAAACACTAAGCCATTCAGCTTCTCTAAATTATTAAATGCTTTGTTCCTTGGCTTTTTGCCTTAGAACTGATATCATCTTCAGGTTTTTACATATGGGATTACCAGCGCGCGCACACACACATGCGCACGCGCACACACACACACACACACACACACACACTGCCAAATGTAAACGTAATACACCATGAAATGTTGTTAGATAATATTAAAACTTATCAATAAAATCCGATATTATTATCTAGATAAGTAAAAGACGAGGTACCAAGAAGCACCTCATTTATAAACACAAATAATGATCTAACTGCATGTTAAATGTCACCATAATCTGATCTATGGTTACGTACAGGCGCTGATATCATTATCAGTACAAAGCCACTTAATCAGAGATGTTCATCTCATTGCTAATAGCTGTGCTACTTTACAATTGACATCACATAACAAGGATGTGTATACCATATGACGTCAAACATTACAGGAGAAACACTTAAAAAATCCTCCTCTAAGTAATAAGTAATATTACAATAACCATTTCTCTCTGTAAATATACATATAAAAATATACAATATGCAGCTGCATGTCTTCTTCTTTATTTGTCCTCTCCTAGTTGTTGTGTGGCTTGTTTTACACAAAGTGCTAGTAACTCGTCCACTTGGTCGGTGTCACATTCTGGATCAATATCAAACTCCTGGAGAATAACAAATGATAGCATTACTAAGTGGGCAATAATGGCTGGTACCCAAGGCACATTATAATATATAAAATACAAATACTATGGTATACCACATTATACACTATACCATAATATACATTATACCACTATACACAATATACCACAACTAGTATACAGCAACACAATATACAACAACTATAATATATAAAATACAAATACTATGGTATACCACATTATACATTATACCATAATATACATTATACCACTATACACAATATATCACAACCTACATCATCACTCAATACACACTATACCATAATAAATTTTCCACATGTATGGTTTTCCAGGAGTTTCCAGGACATTTGTTTATCAAAATATCTACTTTTCCAGGATCCTATCAATAAGAGTATTGTGACATTTGATTAATTGAACAGATACGTAATTCCATTGTTATATGTGAATGAAAGACAATATAAAGTATATGCAGAGATCCACCAAACTCTAGGATCTCATTTTACATCAATGATCTAGCATAATGTATGTACACCACAAATTTTATTACACCAGAAACCATGAACTGATTAATTTTCACTTTTATAAAACATGCTCAATGGAAAGGATGTTCTTTTTAATGAAGTCCGAAGAATTTACAATTTATATATCTTTTAATGATTGAATGTTTTCGACAAATTAGATTTTTAAGTCTGCTAACTCTTGGCTTTTATCGGCGGGGAAGAGGTAAACCCCACCTGGTTATAACTATATTAAAACTATAAAGCAGTTTGTGTACGCGCGCACATGCGTACGTGTGTCCTTCATGTGAATAGTTTTCAAAAATCCTCATTCGTAGAGTAACCTGTAACATGCGCTGAAGTTAATCACCGAGGTAATAATTTGATATACTAGATGGCAGCATACACAGTGACATTTTTTTACCCAAGCATTTTGACGGTCTTGGTGACTAGGTCTAGCTTGTTGAGGATTTTAGAAATTGACCCCACAAAAAATACAACATGACGCATGGCCTCGTAAATATTGTCGTATTACACAGATTTGATTGTATGTGCATGATCATGATGATATTGATACAATAAATATAAGCAGAGGATCAAATCTGGAATGTAAGGGCAGACGTGACAGAGCAATACTGGCAGTGACAGTCCGTATTTCCTCCTCGCATCTCTTATAACATCTTTTATGGCTGCCAACGCTATCCCATTTTTTCTATACATGATGTCACTCAGAAATCAAAATCGGGGAAAGAGCAACATCATGTTTGGAATACCTGCCCCGTATAATTACTTGTTATGACAGCTATGCATATTACTTGTTTGATCTAAGCCAGAGTTTTTAAAATGTTTAGGGTGAATTCCCTTTTCAAGGGTTTTTTCTCCGGGGGTGTATTGAAAACAAGGACTATTCCAGGACGTTCCAGGAGTGATATTAAAATCAAATATATTCCAGGATGCGTGCAAACCCTGACAACATACCACAACCTACATCATCACTCAATATACAGTATACGGTTTATCATGAAACCAACTTGATAATACTCAAAATCTACCATTAGACAGATATGAATTAAAATGATTAATTAAAGTAATTCTTTGTAAATTTTCATCTTACTCCAAAATATATACAATTCTTTATTTAAATTATAGATAAATTAAATCTAGTCATTTTATATACATAAATTAAGTTTAACAAAACTGGGATTTTATTCAGTGCTAAACACATTACAATACATGTATATTTTAATTGTGAATCCGTGGAAATTCACATCCCGAGAAACATCCGTGTGCCATATGAAGCATCCTCGTGAATATTCGATTTTTTCCCCCGTTTTCACTCAGCAATCCCACGGACGCAGTTGTACACTGATGTCATTAATATCTGCTAATTTTGGCATATTTTCCTGGTTTATGTGTGAAACGTCACTACTCTCTGCGTGACAACATTGAGCATGAGTGAATTTTCTGTTGTATAATTAATTAGCTACAGCTTAAAGTGATCTGTGTAAACACAGAATTATTACAATGTATTTTATGTAAAATTTACAAGATATAAGTGAGATAATGACTAATAATGTCATAAAATGTCAGTGTTATAAGAATCATTCGAAAATATGGTTTTCACCATCAAAGAATAACTTTAATATCTTGGGAATTATGAACATTTTGTAAACGAGTTAGTGGTTTGGGGCTGGTTATACCTGGGACACTTTATGGCTGGTTATACCTGGGACACGTTGGGACTGGTTATATATGGGATACTTTGGGACTGGTTATACCTGGGACACTTTATGGCTGGTTATACCTGGGACACGTTGGGACTGGTTATACCTGGGATACTTGACTGACAGCGACTTTCTAGTGAAATATTGCACAAACACAGGCATCAGTCAGATTCCAACCAACATTTACGTTTTAACCATTATACTATTAAAATGGTTCCATTTAGTAAACACGTCCCTCTATATTATTAACTTATGATATTTTTGGTTTAATTATATATAAAGTAGTTTAGTTATTATTTTATTATAGTAGTGTTCTATTTTGGTATCCATATCTACATTTCTTCCAGATCTTTTATATTGGACTTCTAGTATTTATAAAGTAATCTTCACTTCGTTGCTCAGACACACCTGTCTACGACATCATTATGATGTTCATGACATAAAACAGCCAACATAATATTTCCATGTTAACTTTTGCTATAGCAGTCTTTGGCTAAGAATTGATGTGGTCTTAGATTTTTCTATTCTAATTTGGCTTTCCTTAAATCTTAGTTAAATTAAGATATTAAGATCTGGAAATCAGTATCGTATATAGAAAATATTGTTTAGGGAGGTCTATATTAAAGGTGTACTAGACTAATGATAACATGTTATAGTCAAACTTTGGTTTGTGTATAGATGTGTTATGACGTCATTGTACCATCTTCTTAGTTATAATATATCGGGTTAAAGAAATTTCTTTATAAAATATCATTGTAAGACGGTTAACCAAAGACCAGTGAGTGTTAGTGGGGCCCTAACCTTAGGCCGAGTCCGTTTATCCTCGCTGTGTTATCAGACCAACACCACACTTAACACTGTCACACGGCGCTGCCACCAGCTGACACCAGGGGGCAGCACAAGGTGTACAGTTTGGCACCGACGTGGCCACCATTTTACCACATTTTCAGTTGACTGATCAGCCAGAGAATAATCAGAACAGCCATCCATCTCTCCCCGGTCCATGGCAGCCTGTAGTGTACAGGGTGTCAAACAGGTGTCGTAGTTCAGGAAGGTTATCACGTCTGCTGTGGGCTTCTGGGTTACCTAACATCGACTAGTTCCCCCGAACACGTGGTCTCAGTGAGATCTGCTATAATACATGTTTACCTCCAACAACATGTTATATCAACAGACTTCTGCTCACCTTTGTTCCGAAACAAAAACAATTCAAATTCACCTTCTCGTTCTGACAGGTAATTTTCGCCACAGATATATAATTGTGTTTTTAACAATGACGCAACTAATTAATAAGCTTTTAATGTCACAAAATATGTAACGAATCGAACCAAATATTTTATTTATTTGTCCCATTTAAACAACATCAAAATCAGTTTTCAGCGATGCAGTAAAAATAACTATTCCACGTGATGTCATATTATTCACTTTGAAGATGAGTTCTGATTGTCATTGCTGTCATTTTAAATCTCATAATTCAATCTGGTTCCATAGCTCCAGGCTAAGCTCTATAAAATGACAGACTCCCCAACCCGTGGCTGATGAACATCCAGAGCGCCATTGAACCGTGACCGTTTATCACTTTTAATGGGCTGCTGTCTTGGTCACCTTTTGTGTTCCGAGTGTAATTCACAGACGCTTGATAATTGAAATTCAACATCATCTTTGGCAATGTAAGATAATTTTATGACGCTCCTAGGGGTTATGGTAGGAAATAGAGTAGCCCGCTATATATATATATATATATATATATATATATACCACCACATCTTTCTCTCTCCATCCAAAATCTACCCCACCCCCCGCTCTAGTAGAGCATGACATTAAAAAACAAACATAGCCATGATACTGTTGTGACACATGGCCATGATGACAACAGTGTGAAAGTCGGTGACAAAGTGTCCAACATCTGTCAATAGAAGACTTGCCCAGTAAGAGAACACCCGGCAAGTTAAACAGATAAGGTGTATGGCTAATGTGGGTCTCTCTCTCTCTCTCTCTCTCTCCTCGAGTGTGTTTTCTGTCTGTGGAAAGTACTATAAAACACGTGCAGTGGTTATCATATATATATATATATATATATATATATATATATATATAGTGATAACGACTACACATACTTTCCACATCATTAGTACTTTCTACATCAATATATATATATATATATATATATATATATATATACGCAGCAAGAGGAAGACAAGTTGACGCAATAATATTAAAACTGTTTCAGCTCTTTACAAACAATTAATTATTCATCTAAAACCAATACCGTAATGACAATAAAAAGGTGACTTTTAACTTAATTTAGTCAATATCTCATAATGTTATAACCTCGGTATGTTAGAACTCCAATTCTCCCCCCCCCCCTCACTCTCCAAACAGAAAACAAGTAATTAATAAACAACGGCCTCATGTAACAATCAGAGTGTGAAGACAATAATTAGAAAGTGATTCACGTGAGGTTTTTTGGGGGGTTAGCTGCCACCAGACTATAATAAGATGATAACAGAACTGAGGAAGTACTGACAGTTAGTCAAATACTAGATGAACAATGACCATTGTTTTGTCAAAGAGGTTATTATTTCCTGATATTATGTAAAAGGGAGCCCTCACTGGGAAGAAATCACAGTTTTTATTGGCTTAATTCCAAGATAACAAATTTACCATGACCTTATGACCTGTGACTAGTTAATCCACCATTCTCTATCCGTCTATCAGAGAAGCCTTCCCCCTATCCCCGACCTTCTGCTCTGGTGTCCTTCCCGACATTTGACCAATAAGTCTAATCTCCTATAATTACTGACTACTGACAGTATAGCACAGACGGCCGTTTGTAGACGAGTATTGCCATATTAAGGCAGCTAAGCTGCTGTCATAACAATAACATCTTCAGAAGTGACTATTTTCCTATCCATCACTCTAACTGACAGACGTATCCATAAAGGAGTCCGCCCCAACATTTAGTCACGTCCAGAGACATCGAGCCAGTCATTTTCTTCCGGCTTAAATAGGCATTAAGCTAAGTCGGGCGACTGTCGGCTCGGAATCTATCACAGACGTTATCTGGCTCAGATGGATTTTTAATCTCATTGTACTTCCCACTTGAGGTAGGACCGACAAAATACCGCTCCAGAAATGATCGCCATTTGTCAGCTCGCAATGCCAAACTGGGGAGTGCTTACTTCAAATTTGCCGGCTAATTTTTTGGGATGTATCTTTTCTCCACAAGAAAGTCAAATAGCAGCTTGGTGACGACACAAGGACACGATAACCTGTCACAATGTTCTAAGTACCGCAAGTACTACTGACAGAATATTAAGTGGCCCTACTGACATAAATCTCTATTTATTGGCCATAAGATGAACACATTGTAGTGACTTTAGAAAGAAGTTCTTTTTTCATGGAACCAGAAATATTTTAATATATACAAATTTCATCCTGTATGTGTGTTTCTTTTTAGAATAATGACTTGCTTTTCTGAACAATGGCTAAAGTCTGACTGATGATTAAATCTAAAAACAATGTATGAGTCCATCTTAACAAAACTTCCCTCATCTTCTAAAACAGATCACATTGTCAGTATATAGGTTACCGTGTTTAATACTTCTCTCGTCCTCGTGTTAAAGAGCACATTATAGCTGACTCATGAGACAGATAAACATCAACAGACAGTTATATGCTAATGATAGAAGATCTTGTATGATGAGCAACTTCTAAAGAGAAGACACTTTTATAGCACAAAGTGTTAGATTGTCTGCCACAATGCGACAACTCTGACCCTCCTCACCTCTATACGGTAACCTTTCTACACCTTTATACTGTTGTACTAAGGTGCTACTGTTAATTGTTAAAATTTGTCTTTACAGGTGTGTCTTTCTCTAGATCTTCTATCTAGTTCGTGGTTCATGGATAAAGCAAACAAAAGAAATATTTATAGCACACGAAAAATGTGATATTTTGTAACAAATTATTATTTCCGAATTAATTCTGTGTTTTTTTCAATGCGGATGAGAAGAGGTGGGCTGCAAACTTTATGAACAGACTGTAACTAATATCGAATTAAAAATAAATACAAGCTATATTTATTTAGTAAATAAAATGCTCTCTCTCTCTGTGTGTTTGCGCGCGCGTGTGTACGTGTGTATGTATGTGTGTGTACGTGCGCGCGTGTGTAGTTGGCTATCAGGTAACAAACTATTACAGCGTCCAGATGTTCTCCGGTCTTAGCTAATATTATATAACTGACGTCCAACTCTCTTGGCCACAATCTATCTAACCTTGGTCAACGCTGATCAGATGATGTGGTAGCTTTTTGGCGACAGAGGGCTCATCCTAATTGTCTTCTCTTATTGCTAATCTAACAGGTTTTTACGGCTCTTGCCCGCTGGCTAATTGTCTTCCATTGTACCTCTGGGGACGACCCCACCTACCACCAATTGGTGTATTCTCCCTTCCCTGATAGGTCAGTACGTGTACTATAGAGCAACCACAGCTTCAGCTGAACCATAACAAAACCCTGGCACGTTTTAAAGTTCACTTGGGAGAATGTTCTCCGACTGTTTAATATGATTTACTCCTCCCGTCAAAATGTATTTAATTCTGACTTCTGAACTCTACACACCGGAAAAGACTGACAGAAGTGTCTAATACACTTAACGCTAAGCAAATAATTGCCGATGATTTCAGGAATTTAATCAACAGAAACAGTCCCAGGCAATCAGATACATTACTTTAATAATTAATAATCTATTATCGATCGATTGTCATCCGACTTCATGCTGATTATTAAATAATATTCGATCATAACAATAACTACACGCTAACGGAAAGAAATACTTGATAAGATATAAATGATGGGTAATAATGTCTTTGATATTTCTATATTGTGGCTAGTAATAGAAGGATTTAAGAGTAAAATCGTGATCGTGTGAGCAGGATTAAATGTTTACATGTTAATAATTAATATCGTCAGAAAATATCTCTTTAGTAAATTGATGAGCAAACAATGTAATCTCTGTATTAACTTTATTTTACTATATTAATTATAAATCACACACGTCACTCTGGTATATATTTTAATGGTAAATAGCATTTATTAACCTAAGTTTTTTATATTATCAAACAATATTCATGAAAGCATTTAATGATATTATCCATAAATGATATTAGTTGGTCAGTAGAAACCAATTTTGACCACACACACACACACACACACACACACACACACACACACACACACAATTTATGTACTTACTTCATTAATAGATTTCAGTAGTTTTGCTATCATACGACGAACTGATGATAACTTATTTCTCATCTGTTCAGCTTCGTGTTGTCTTGTCTGTGCCTCCAACTGGAAACTGCTAACTAGCTAAATATAGCAACAGAGAAAAAACAATAGAATAGCAAGTAATAAAGAGAACAACAATCATGACAACAAAATAGCAACAAATATTGTAAAATAACATTTACAATAATCTCATTTTAAGTCACAGACTGTGGAACTGTGATATAAGAGAATGAGTCAGTAAGTGAGTGAGAGAGTATAATATCATGTAGTGACACATTAGTACAAAATATCATTTAGTGTCGTCATGGAACTAGGAAAGATAAAAACTTTTGAATTACAAATTTATAATCCATTCTAAAACATGCTTATATATATATATATATATATATATATATATAATCAATTTCTAAAAACATACTGAACATTGAAAATTACATTACATTTATCTTTCCCCAAAAGACATTAAATAAACATCTACATAACTAGTTGTGACTAGACCTTCTAATCTTTATCTATTAAACACTTGTTAAATGATATCAAGTTTCAATCAATGTTATTAATTAAAGCACTTCTCGGCACCTCTCCCCATTTATTGGTTTGAGTCTTTTGATCTAAGCCGCCAAGTTTGATATATTCTTCTGCCAACGAACTGAGTAACGTTAACAAGTCGGCATCATAATGTTGAATTAAAGCACATCAGTAATCAGTATAAGGTGATAGTCAGTTAACTCCATCAGCCGACGATGGAACCAGCTCCTTCTCCAAGAAATTGTGACAAGTGACACATTCTGTGGACATCACTTGTCATTACTACCCATCACCGACTCACTTCTACCCCCAATAAACTCTACTCATCCACTCAAACAGAACTAACATCAAACGAATGTATCTGGTGGAAAATTTAAGGGCCAAGGGATGTCATTAATATGCATATTTCTGCTCCATAAATCTATAAAGCGGCACACCAGGTGAGTGTAGCCGACTTAGACTAGATGACAGAGAACTGTATTTAATTATTTAATTGAATGTTTTCATATCAGTACATGAGACTGTGTGAGAGATAATAGGAGACAAGAAGCAGAAAAATAACATTTATTAAACTAGGTAATTCTTGGGGAGTGATGTTAAACAATAACAATAACTATAAATTAATATAGTTGTATTGTAATATTGCTAACAGAACATAATTATATATCATAGTATAATCTGTTAACTTAGACATTAACACATATTATTATCAATCAACTGGTTAATATTCTAAGAATATATTTATAAGATATCAAATTTGATTTATCATCCTTTAAAAAATCTAACAAACAACTTGTAGTCTTTTATAAACAAATATAAATATGAATTTTAAAAATATAGAAATTATGTGAGTAGTTTTATCCTACAGTTATCTATTCAAAACACTTAATCTGACCATTTTACTGTGACAATCATAATTAGTTCTAGATAATTCCCCCACCATCCCTATCCTCCCCCACCCTAACTCAACCCCGGGACACCAGAAATCAAATCTTTTCATCGTCACCTCCCGGAAACAACGATCTGATAGCTAACACCTACTGACTTACTGAAAGATGAGAGAAACTTGTGAATGAGGAGCCATTACTAAGATATTAGTAATCACTGATAGAGATTATATGATCCATAATATATGACCATAGAGAGATTATTATATATATATATATATATATATATATAGAAGAGAGAGAGAGAGAGAGAGAGAGAGAGAGATGATGATGATACCGCTGAGCTAAGACAAAATGATTAACCTCCAATAGGACACGACTCCCCCCTCCCTCTCTCCCTCTCTCTCCCTCCCTCCCTCACTACGTGACAACCACAGAAGAACATCCAGCTTCTGTCTAGGAGCATCTCATATCATTAGACATATTGATACTGACAGCACATTGCTAGTGTGTGCACTAAAATTACTGGCTGTCTTTAGGGAGAAACACATCGTTTTTGCTCATTAATTACCCGTTCATTCATTACAAGACAATTAGTGAGACCTGAGCGGTGAACGGCGTCCAATCATAATCTAGATGCTACCAGATGGGTCAAGGTCAGGTTTATCGGACTTGTGGGGGGAGGAATAATATTATGATGATGATGATGATGATGATAAATATTCAGCTGTGACTATAATAATTATGTTTACATGGTGTACCGCAATGGTGATGGACACAAACTAAATAAATAAACAAGTAAATAAACATACACAATATCTCCAGATCCGGAATCACTGTAAATAGAACCTGATTATAAATACAATGAGATCAGCGTGTGAGTAGAAAAGGGTTAACAATAAAGGATAGAGTTGATAAAAAATATTGATGGGCCAGGGATTAAAAAACGATCACCAGATTAGACATCACTCACTCACTCACTCACTCACTCACTCACTCACTCACTCACTCACTCACTCACTCACTCACTCACTCACTCACTCACTCACTCACTCACTCACTCACTCAGAAGCCATATATGGTATTGGCCAGTATGATAATCAGTTAGTTTACTGGTACACCTCTCTGGTACTACTTATACCTAATGTTAACTAGAACCAGAAGATACCAGGATCTCTGACCTAGATGAAGGTTTGTACCAGAGGTTAGTAGACTGATTAGAACCTTAACACCATTCTGTCAATATGTAGTAATGTTGGTCCAACACTAAGCTGAGTGTTAGACAGAGTAACTCTTTGATCAGGAGCTGACTGCTTATAGAGTCAGACAATAGATACTCAATAAATATTGTACTAGTTAGTAGAGCTAACAGCGACTATACACCAGGCTACTATCAACACCTTTAGATAAATGTGATCTAGATAATGATGTCATAGAGATATAACAAACAATGATCATTGATCAAGTGGCTAACTCTAACTAATAGAGTTATATAACAACAAATGATAGAGTTACCTCTAACTAACTAATTACTACTAGTCGGCACCTTTCATCTGTTTATTTGTTTGTTTGTTCGCTAGCAACACAGTCAGATTTGTAAAATAATAGTGCCATGATCCCCCCTCTCTCTCTCCTTGCTTGTGTGTGTGTATGTATGTGAGTATGTCTGAGTATTAGTGTGAGTGTGTATGCTGACGGTGTTTAAAAGTGTTAGCTAGGTATACCGCTGCCTGTAGCCATGTTAAGCTGAATCAATGGATATATTGATACTAATACATGTATCAGATCAACGCAAATGCTAAGTATTAAGCCAGTCAAACAATAAATAAAACTTACCTACCCTCTTTATAATAGTTAATATCAACAAAACCAGAGAGAGAGTGAGAGAGAAAAAGATTATTTTATCCCGATGTAAATGTATAATATTGCTCTTCTTTCCTATAATATTAAACTGGGGGTTGGGGGTGGGGGGTGGTGGAGGGTTTACACTACTAACCTGTTACACAATTGTCCCTGATAAACACCATATAAAATTAAATGTTTTTATTATTAATTCATATTTCTATATTAATTCAAACAGGAAGAGAATACATTAACATAACAGTAATCATTATCTACTAATATAAGTCAACAGGTAGGTTTTAATTAGAAAGAAATCTATCAGATAGCCCGAGGATGATTTGGTAAGATAGAACAAGTTTTGTCCCTGTGTCAGTTATCCTCTAATGAGACATGTTTTGTTCCTATCTAACACGCCCTTATTGTACCCAGTGACCCCGGCTAACACTAGAACAAACAGGGAGCAGTGACCGTAGGTTTTTTTAAAAATAAACTATAATTTCCGGTTAGATGGAAGGAGATGTCCAATCAGTTGCTACTAACACAATAGAGGGATGACATGGTGTTTTGAGAAGTGTTTTAGAGGCCGGTTAAAACCACAGACATTGAGACAATAGAGGTCATACCTGGAGGACCTGCTATCACTTGGTCTATAAACTCTGTTAAATGTCACTTAGTTCAGGTGTCCACAGGTTATATAGATATATACTGAACTAAGTCTCACCTTATCCTGGATACACTTAATCAACTGGCATAAATCAGTGCTCAATCTATTGGATATTTCATTGTACTAATTGTCTTCTCTAACTGACAGCATACAACCATCCGAAATAGAAGAAGACACCAGTGATAAGATAGATCACCTCCATTATGGTCCATTAAAATAAAAACCCGACAACCCAAACTTAAACAAAAACTTTATTTACATTTCAATGACATCTAAAATGGTTACTTAGCACGTGAAAACTACCACCTTTGATAACTAGTTCTTTATAGAAGACTTAGAGGCGGGCCTGCGTGTGTGTGTGTGTGTGTGTGTGTGTGTGTGTGTGTGTGTGTGTGTGTGTGTGTGTGCTATCATGAGCCATATGAAAACGCGCGTGTGCACCCATATCCATATATATATATATATATATATCAGCCCTATGATTGTGAAAAGCTCAGGACAACCAAACCATTAAACAGCTCCCCTCTCACATACACACACCTACACTTTTGTATAATTAAATTTACTAGTATGGGTGCTTTATTAAATATACATTATTATTATTATTATTATTATTATTATTATTATTATTAAACTTAACCAAGTCACTAGATCTAATACGGCCCCGCGATGATACAAAATAGGTCCAACCAGATATCCATACCCAAACCTGTACATGTTCGTGTGTGCATGCATGCATGCACCATTTGATGTCATAGAGTGATAATAATGACCAAACACCTTCTATTTAGATCAGCTTAGGTCGGTACAGTTTAAATATTCAACGATTTTTATCAATGGCTAGTTTACGTATAAAAACAACGTTTTGTATACAAATTAAAGGTAAATGGTTGTTGTAGAGACACGAAATATTTCCAGATCTAATCAGTGTTATATATCTTAACATATCATTGTCAAAAGGCATGACACACTGTGATGCTAATCGAACAATTTCCATTCTATCAGATAAGACAATTTGACAGTTTCAGTCCAGATAGCTCTATTGTCTCCATCAACAATACTCTGTTTGTTTGTCAGAAACTTAAAACACTTCTCTGGATAGTGTTCAGCTTAATGTTATCATGATGCGGAGTAACGAATAACACCAGAATATGGGGGGAGCTTTCACTTCTAAAATGCACAATGAAAACAAAGATTAAAAACTATAGCTTTAATTTCATATCAACTAGAGGATGTAAATCATCTGGCAGATCATAATAAATTTAACATGCACTAAATGAGCCATTTCACGTTGAGCTTTTTTGTTTTAGGATGACGTTGGGAAAAATGATCGGTTTTGGGGGAGAAGAAATTACGCGAAGTGGCTGATGTTTCTAAATATCACGATCAATCAACAGATAGAATGATGAATACGAACAAATAAACAACTTTCATCCATCATAGCTCGCTGATTTCTAAGTGGCATACCATCACAGTGAATAGTGTGAGGATTTCCAACCATCAGGTGATAAAAACAGCACCATACAACTAGACAGAAACAACACTCACATATGGTAAGTCGGCTCACTGATAGCTCGGCGAGAGCAGGAAAAAACACACACCACACCGATGTAACATTCACCAGGTGACAGAATCTCCCCCGCCCATCCTAATTTCTACCTCTGTTATGTTTACTTCATCGGAGATAACTTAAAAAATGAGTTATCATTATCTTTGGCTTAAAATGTCCGTATGTATGGTTTCATAAAACAGCACTGAAGCCATTAAGGATAAAAAAAAAACACTAGCATCCCTCACTACATTAGTAATGTAATGACTGATTATGGGCTTCACACGTTTGTCAATTACACATAATTATTGGCAGAAATAACACTCATCACAGGAGATAGAGAGATAGAGAGAACGTAATCTTCACTAATTCTTGTGTTGTTTATCTCACATACCAGGTAAAAGCAGAAATTGGACAGTGAACAAAATAATTATATTTTGTGCTGCATTAGACAGAAGTAACATGTTGGTTGAAGATTTGTATATGCATGTTTAACACACACACACACACACACACACACACAGTCCTTCTTAATGTATTAGCTTTCATTTTTATTTATGTAATTCAAGTAAATGTCATATTTATCATGCCAAAATGGTGCCATTAAAGACATGAAATTATTAGTACAAATAAAACATTTAATTGTTCACAAATTCTGATAAAGACCAACAGATACTATTACAGGTGCCAGTGTCTGGGTTCAAGTCATATGGTGATTGTGCGTTTAGTGTTGCAGCCCCCAGTTTGGCAGATATTAGAAATACATCATCTCTTGAAAATTTTAAATCCATTCTAAAAACAAACCTTTTCAAGGTTGCTTTCACAGATAAATAATAATTATCTTTTAAATCACTTACAGGGTTTTTACAGACATATTATTTAGAGTATTATTATATTACATATTAATTGTACAACACCTTTGAATGGCTCCTGCTAGTAAGGGCGCTTTATTAAATATACATTATTATTATTATTATTATTATTATAACATCCATGTGGCCAGGGGTCATCTTTCAAGGTTAAAGTTAAACCTAATGCTCAGATAAAATATATATACAACATAAGTGATATTATATAACATTATACTGTTGGTTTTCTGGGTCACTGTTAATAAGTAGGTTAATATATTCACCTTTCTCAGCCCCTTCTCATAATGATCAAAGAAGTCATCCAATGGGAACATAGATAATTCCTGTATTGTTAGCGTTGAGACTACTTCCTTATCCATGACCCAGTTAGGTGGCAAGAAGTATCTCAAACATGTCCTGAAATTACAAGTAAAATACATTTATGAACAAATCACGGAGATATAATAATCTATATGTCTTCATAATTTAACCTGAATATTGCCTTTGCATTTTAGTATATAATAGAACAATAAATATTGAAATGGTTTTATAAATCTCTCTGACCGCAAAACAGCAAAACCTTTTAAAATAATTACACTAATAAAACATATAGTCAGGGGTAAGACTTGTTTGTTGTCACTTGGACTAAGACAGGAATAATCTTTTTCTACTTCCATCTGTTTTAGGGAAAGAAATTTACCAACTCAAATAAAACCATTAAATGTCTCACAAAGCATTAATGATATCAGGGTGAGTAACTATTGCTTAAGACAGATTTAGTACAGAGAAATATATCATTCGTAAACTAATTCACTTTGATGTGTAAGGATAATATTTTGATTATTCTGACAGAAGCCGTAGACTAGTAGAGGTATTACCAGACTGTGACCAAATATGATCAAGTTGGATTTATTCTCTGACTTGAAGGATCAATGTCACTAATGTGTTCTGAGAACTGAGGCTAACCAATAAACTTCACTCTCTCTTTGATCGATACGAGATAAAGTCGGAATCTCTTCCGGAGACACAATGATACTTAAAAAACATCTTTCTACGGCCAGGTGTAAGATTTATTTCACAGTCTGAAATGTCGTGGATTAGACGATCAGAAATCTGAAAATTTATTCATATCTCGTGTAAAGACAGGATTGATACTACCCCGGAGATACCCAACAGAAGTGTGTAGTGTTATGATTGTTAGGAGATACCTCAAGCCAAAGCCAACAGATTACACCAGGGGGGGGGGGTATGCGAGGTCAGACACCAATAAGTGTCATTCAATTACAAGTAAGAGACAAAACACGAGCTCGTCTTTGACCTTTAGCTACTTCTTGTCACCATCACGCTCATCTTCTCCGTCAGATTGTGTCAAATGTCAGTTGACTTTCAGAAATCAGACGGTTCTCTCGGTGCCAGTCCTCTGTCACCGGTTTTTTCGGGTTTTTTTTTCAAACATGAAACGACGGCGACCCATCAAATTAGAGACGCTACACACTGGGTAGGAATGGTAACACAAGCTAACAAGCTGACCAATTTGTGTCCATAGCCATGGGGCTAGTGACGAGAGGGTGGGAGGGGGGTATGGGGGGTGGTAGGCCGGATCTACTGTACACCACCTCGGACAAGGCTCACCTTGGGGAGCTCTCTTTCTATATACCATATTAACGCAGCTCTCTCCATTGGGTGGCCAACATTCATCATGATCTGACCAAGCACCCAGTTCCATAACCGAACCCCTCCTCCCCACCACACGCACGCACGCACGCACGCAAGCAAGCACGCACGCACGACAAGCGGTTCTAAGCCTGACAAAAACCTAACCAGTAGAGAAATGGACAAGGTCCTAATGAGTGGAGTCAGACCTTAATGTAGTCACACCTACAACAATCAAAAACAGCACTCATTAAAAAGGCCACCTTTCACTGAGCTGTCTGTGGGCCTTTATTCTACTATTTTTAATGGTGACGAGTTGCCAGAGAGAGAGAGAGAGAGAGAGAGAGAGAGAGAGAGAGAGAGAAATTAATGTGGGAATGCTATTAGTTGTTATACCTCATAATGTGGAGTGGTGAGAAATAAATTGAATGCCTGTATAACGATTGATGGTTAAAACATCTCTAATCAATTACAACAAGTCAAAATATTGGTCAGTTCTTTAACATCATCAATATAAACAATATAAACATATTTATAAAATGTCTTCATATATATATCTCTAAACTAAAATGTTTAATATATAAAAGTCCACAAATTACTTATAATTATTGATAATAATTAATATAACCGTACAACATGCAAGCATCTGTGTATGTGTGTGTGTGTGTATTTCTCAGTGTCATCCATCCATCTGTCTGTCTATTAATGTCCCTATATACTTATCAATCTGTCTGTGTATTTGTATTTCTGGTGTGTATGTGTGTGTTTATTTGTGTAACAGAATCAAAACCAACTGACCTGTAACCGTTACAGATATCTTCAGTCATTTGTACCATATTACTAGAGCTAGTACCCACTGTAGAAGATGAAGGTATCTCAGCACCACCATCTTGTAATATATCTAATGTTACTGTAGCATTAGTTGTAGACTCTGGCTGAGGTTCATTATTCTATAAAAATAATAAAAATTTATATTAATAACATTTGTAAACTGATAATATATAATTATATTGGGAGGTTTTTTAAACATACAACAACTTTGAATGATCTGCAATTAAATCTACATTATTATTATTATTATTATTATTGACAGTACCGGTAGTAATAGTATTAACTATAGAAGTGTGTTGTACAGAGGTAATCAAACGTGAAATGAATAATATTAATACAGACAAGTTTCCAATAATTTATTCCAGCATTCTGTTCAACATTTAAACAAAGTTATCACTCTCTCAGAGTAGTTATTATCAACTCCTTCCAGATACTGATAGACATTATATCAAGAGATAAATCTTTTTTTTTGAGCCAGAGGCTGAGGTATCTATATCTGATCATCACGGATCATCCTAATCATAAACAAATACATTATTGTCTAATCTTAATGCTAACCCTGGGCTCCGGGTAGGCTCAGTGAGTGAGTGACATGTCACTTAGGTATCTGACAGGTGACAATATTTAGTTATTGTTGATCTGCCACACACCAGAACATCTTCTATATAAGCCTAAGTCAGACGTTGGGCGTATCAAGAGATTAAATGAGAACAATTACAGGTTCATTTTACCAAAGCCTTCCTGCTTAGACCATCACACTATCATCACCTAGTATAGTAAGTATACAGCCTTGGGATACAGGCGCGCGGGAGGGGGGGGGAGTCGGCAGCTGACTGGAGCAGACATTCTCTTATCACTGACCACTCCCCCTCTTAATAATTTAACATTATCTCTACATCACGCTACCATCTTATGGAGGAGGAAAGTGTCTAAATTCTTCACCAACAAGTCTACCTTTAAACACTAAACTTGACAATAACAACATCTACACCACTTAGAGAAGGTAAGGTACACCAGTACTCTATCACTGTTAATTATAATGTCTAAAAAAAGCCAACAAAAACTAAATTAAAAAAATAAAAAAACAACCATGAACATATCATTAGCACTATAACATAATTAAATATAGACATAATGCTATAAAACCAACAACATAGAAATATCTAAATACTTACGGCTATAACACGGACATCAGTCGAGTGTCTATCATACCTAAAGTAAATAAATAATATAAGTTAATATCAAATATCATTAATTAATAATAACAAAATCACATCTAAATGATCATCATATTGTCATAAACCATGATGGATCAAACTAGATATATACCAATGATCTACAAAATGTTTGATAATTAATAACACACAAATAATACACATACAAATATTACATTCCTAATTATTTAGTCAAGAGATTATTTCCTGTCCAGATACCAGACTATTTTATAAATTAATATTTTCCAATTGTTTTAAGTCAAATGGTAAAATATTGGTTCCAAGTCATTTTTAACATCATACAATTCCTTCCGTGCCTATTCAGTGGATAATGAATCAATTGATTAAACCTATCATAGACAATGATCATGGAACGATTCACAGATAATTCCCAAGTGATGTACATTCAGTATCTACGATGTCATCATTCTAATACCTTCTTCTATCATTAGATGTCTAATTACCAAACAGGTGTCTATGTTAAAGAGTCTGTTGGATCAGGTACCTGGTCCTCGGGGACTTCATTATTCCCTGACAAGCCATGAAGTGTGCCAGAAGAGTGGCTATAGTACTTATGGGAACTTTGATCAAATAGGACTAGATCAGCTCCAAGTGACTGGTCAGACCTAGAGTTGTTTACTAGTTAGTGACTTCAATGCAGCTATTAGACAAGCCCTAGTAGTGATCATCAAATACACATGATTACACACATTTTACACACATCACTGGATCAATTCTCCTGCTTCAGACAGTCAAACAGTCAGTTAGTCAGTCATAAGTCAAGTCAGTGGTAAAACATAATAAGATCAACTGCCATCTTATAACAAAGACTGACAAGATAATGATGAAGTGTGCCCTCTGTCCTAATGTGACACGTGCTCTAACATAATACTCATCTTGAAAACTTACTATTATAAAACATGATATCCCTTCTTAATGAATGGTGCCTAATTAGCTTAGAGATAGGAACCTAACTATTTTAATACCATACGGAGCATCTCTAAGTATACATGTCCGTATGCAAGTGTGCGCGTGTGTGTTCAAAATTCTTTTTACAATATAACTATAAATATCATAAACTTTTATTAATATAGGTATTACATTTTATACTGATAGAAATGGTGAAGCCAACATCATCTAATAAAAAAGTCTGAAATTAACAACTCTTATTGTGTCCCACATCAGTATTTAGATACCGAAGTGTGTCATATTATGGCTGTTCCTGCGCTGCATGAATCCAAAAAACAGTTTGAGCAAAAACAAATATTTGTAATTACCACGTTCAGCAGACTGAGAATAAAGTAATTCTATTCAACTTGTCACAATTTATCAAAACTTTTCCAGATGTTGCCTCCATTAGTTGTCTATATCGCCCTCAACTTCAGTAAAGCGCCCCCCCCCCCCAAATAGCGCTGTGATTATAAATGGGGTGAGTGTAAGTGTATAGAGCGTGTATGAATGGTAAATATCTGTCAAAGATCGTGATCTTTTGACAGAAGAAGACACAGAACATGACCACATCTAAACATCTCATCGTATTTGTGATATAGAGAGACTTGTGTGGCCAAGCTGGTAGAGAGTAGACTATAAGTACTGTCACCACAACAGAGACCATCTCTGAACCACAACAGATCGGCTTTCTGGTAGAGAGACAAAAATTAGCATTCTCCTAACGGCGCAGTGAATTAATTAACCAAAGACTGGCTCCAGGTCATAGGTCGGGACACAATTCAAAAGTCAAGTGGTTGTCAGCATTTCGTCTCCCTTTAATTAAGCTCCCGTCAACAGTATCATATGTGTGTCGATTCACGGCCAGGTAAACCGAAATAACAGTTCTCAACCACTGATTTAAACCAAAGAGAATTTATACCAACTGACACAAGAGGTTATCTTTTAACAGAGATTAGAAAACATCCACATTACCCCGGACAACAGCCGACAATCGGTAAAGTAAGGTTGAGTCGAGCTAGTAGCTAGAAGGCGAAATAATTTATTGACGTCATTTTGTGTTGTAATAGATTCAGATGGATGTTCTACCCTAGTGGCTCACAACTAAAACCGATGATGATGGTGGTGGTGGTGGTGATGATGATGATGACAACGACGATAAACCTGATGACCCATATAATATATTTTCTAATAAGCCAAAGGAACCTAACACGGAGAGAAATCTCAGCTCATCTTTAGATGCCCCAGGTCCACCAGGTCCTAATGACTATAGCTAACCCACTCACCCGTTAAACATATCTGGGTACCACATACAGAGTTTGGTAACCCGGATATGTAACTCTAGCTTACAAATTACCCCCACAATGTACCAGAACCGAGCTAAATGATTGCCTCCCACTGTTTATGAATTACCCGGGGGTTGTATACAAGACATGCAGGCACTGAATTAAATACACACACATACCAATGTATTGAGCGGAGTTGAGTTAGTTTTCTATTAGACTTACGTGGTGTGACGGAGTGTAGTGGAAGCGACTTGTAAAATAACATGCACTTTTATGGAGACATCTGGCAGTCATCAACTTTTTATTAAAATACAAACCAGAAATATATCCTAGGTGTAAAGTAATGATCTGATCAGAACACCTGACACTCTATTAAATACCATCATCATCATCATCATCATCACCATACAAACTCTGTCTGGAAAACTAATGATGTTAAATTGATGAAAAATAAATAAAAGTTTGGGAAACGAATTATGTATTAAACAAACAATTGAAGAAATGTCTTCAGCTCACTGAATAAGAGATGAAACATATAAATAAGATGATGAAAGGTCAACAGTTACTGTTTAATGCTACTTTATTGTTTACCATTCTCAGCTGTGAGAGAAGCAAATTAATGAAACTTTACACATTATATTAAATTCATCAAACTGAACAAGAGGCCAATAATTTAATCTAAGACACTGATATTAAACACATCAATATTCTTTAATTCCATTACAGTGGCATTTCTCTCTTTAAAGAAATGCCAATAATTCTTCCATTAATAACATGCCATCAAGGAAGAGAAATTACCTAAATGTTTAAGGTACTGATTTAATAAACAAAGAAAAAATGTTTCCATAACATTAATGGTTCCATATCATAGTAGATTAAGGACAATAGCGACCATTTATCAAGGTGAAGCCATCTCAGACTTTAATAACTTTCTTAGAATGATGCAAATTCAAAATTTGTATATGAATACCTCAAAAATGAACCAATTTCTTTAAAGTGTGAATACACATGAACATATCTATTTTATGGATTAATATACACAATCACACAAGGAAGTAGAAGTAAATATATAAAGGACTACCTCCAGGTTCCTAAATACCTGTGTTTCCATAAGCTATTAATCCAGGATGGTGATATAATCTAAAAACATCCATTCTTTGATCTAATAATTATTATTATTTCTCAGATGACGTTGACTCTATCTGAGTGAGATAAACGTTGATGTTCCGACATTATGGCATTTAACTGTGAGCCAGAAAAAATGGAATTAAACCATAAAAGCTCAGCCCTGAAGGACTCTTACTAAGACGGATAGCAAGCCAGCTTTAAGACTCCAGTGATAGAAGAAGCCTACAACTATCAGATTACTTTACCCATCTTAACAAATAGCTGAACAACATAAAATGGGATAACGCTGTATCTGGAGAAGCCAAAGCTGACTTGGCTTCAGTCAGGGTCAATCCCTCTCTCCCTCTCTCTCTCTCTCCCTCTCTCTCTAACCAACCATAGAGCAGAAAGTAGTTATCTTTATAACTGAATTACTGGCCACTTCTCCTCCAAGCTATTTGATTCAATTTAGTGGATGAGCACTGAGTGTTTTTGATGATGCCCAGTACGTGCTGGTAATGTGATACCTGACAAATGTCCACTATCATTCACTCCCTAGACTGGTATTAATACCACCACCATTACTGTTGGTACCAGAACCCTACCGCGTAGAGGGAGGTAGAGTAAGCCCGATATCAACAGAGTTGATTGGTGACTTAAGGACAACTGTATCATTTATACGCTGGGACTGTATACACATTTAAACGATCTGAAAGCGACACGACCAGACTGCCTTTATCATGACGCTGATGGATGTACAGGGCAACAATGTAGACAAGATCATATTTCATCCACAAACCACCACTGCGCTCTCTCTGAAATTAAACTTTAAAGCAGTCATTATTCTCTCAATTCAATTCTATTGACATTTCATACCTGTTAAATTTCATTTTTGTTAAAAGCCGCAGAGCCAAAGGTTAGAGTCAAAGATGGATATCATCCGCTATCTCCCTCCTCTTCCTGACTTACAAACGGAAAGGATGGCTACTGAGAACAGTTGTCATATTCACATTTTTGGCACAGTACATTAATTACGACATCAGTGATAGATTGTACATAATAAAAGCCAGTGTACTCCAGTGATGCCAACTAATTTATCTTGGGGTCCCAACAGACGTTATCTGGTAATACATCACATTTTATACCCAGGTTAAATGTAATAACAAAAACATAACAAAGAAAAAAGTTTAAAGAAAATCCTACTCGGAAAAAAAACAAAACAAAATAAAATGCGCCAAAGTAATCATAGTCTCCTGAATATATTAGAATTATTTAAATATATTCTATCATCGAGACTAAGGACATTAACATGACTATTATTTAAGAAAACTATGCATACACTGACAAGATGAGGTAAGGAAAGGTGTATAAATGAACAAAATTAGAGGGGTAGATTACTGGATACAGTTATAGAGATCACTAGACGAGATAAGTTACTAGATACACGTAGAGAGATCAGTCAAATACAATTAGATCAATGGAAAAATGTATGTTACTAAAGTCATGTCACATGTAGATAGACGAGTAGACAAAGAATAATCATACAAGATAGAAACATATCACAGGTCAGACAATAATCATATCACAGGCCAGAGAAACATATCACAGGCCAGAGAAACATATCACAGGCCGGAGAAACATATCACAGGCTGATGTAACATATCACAGGACGGAGAAACATACCAGAGAACGAAGAAACTTATCACAGGACGAAGAAACTTATCACAGGCCAGACAATAATGATATCACAGACCGGAGAAACATATCACTGGCCGGAGAAACTTATCACAGGCCGGAGAAACTTATCACAGGCCAGACAATAATGATATCACAGACCGGAGAGACATATCACTGGCCGGAGAAACATATCACAGGCCAGAGAAACATATCACAGACCGAAGAAACATATCACAGGATGAAGAAACTTATCACAGGCCAGACAATAATGATATCACAGACCGGAGAAACATATCACTGGCCGGAGAAACTTATCACTGGCCAGAGAAACATATCACAGGATGAAGAAACTTATCACAGGCCAGACAATAATGATATCACAGACCGGAGAAACATATCACTGGCCGGAGAAACGTATCACTGGCCGGAGAAACATATCACAGGACGGAGAAACATATCACTGGCCGGAGAAACATATCACTGGCCGGAGAAACATATCACAGGACGAAGAAACTTATCACAGGCCAGACAATAATGATATCACAGACCGGAGAAACATATCACTGGCCGGAGAAACATATCACTGGCCGGAGAAACATATCACAGGCCAGACAATAATGATATCACTGGCCGGAGAAACATATCAGTGGCCGGAGAAACATATCACAGGACGGAGAAACATATCACAGACTGGAGAAAAAGATAAAAGATGGATCTTAATGGACACAGATATATCTCTGATAACGTTATATGATCAGATTTCCTTATATAAACAGTTTAACAAGAGATACTTAGTTTAACTGAGCTAAATTTATTTTCAACTGAACACAACTGCTGCCTGCCTGCCTGCCTGTCTGTCTGTCTGTCTGTCTGTCTGTCTATCTATATATCTATATAGCTATCTATCTTTATCTACTGATGCATACTCCTCTTATTTTTATTATTCCCACTATTTACAATATACTGACATATGATGCCAGCCATCAGGAGGTTAGGAAGAAAGTCAGTACTGTTAAAATGGCAGTCCAGAGTAATTTGTTCTATAGATATAAGCATAGGCGCGCGCGGGCGCGCGCACACACACACACACACAGAACAAGTGGCCAAGCATTTCTATAAAGCATGTGGCCAACCACAAAGTACCAGAATGAAACAGATTAATTTGAGCCAGTCAATTACACAGCCATTGTGTCTACAACATAACACAAAACCAACGGACCCTGGAATATGGCACAACAAACACCATTCTACAAGCCATTAGCCAGTCAGGAAACAATAAGATAAAAAAAATGATCCCCATAAAATAATTTTCTAATAAAATGGTGAATTCACCCCCCCCCCCTCTCACTGGTACGGGAATGTCTGTGGGGATTAGCTCAATGGGGAGAGGAAATCAATTTGATGAAGTCCCAGACAAGGAGAGATATAACTGGTTTTATGTCTTTATACATCTAGTGGATCATTTCACTTTGTTAAAATGTCATTCAGCTGATGGCTTTTATGTCTCTACAATATGTCAATTAGTTGATTCTAGTGAAATTTGATTGTATTGATAACAAATATTGGGATGCCCCAAGGACTAAGGCCTGCTCACTTAGGATCATTCAGACAATATAATGCCATAGGACTTAATTAGATTTTCCCCCTGGATAACTGACAAGATCAACTTGGTGCCATCTTTTCCCTGGATTGTAGACCACACATTATATATTTTACACACACAATGAATTAAAGTAATAATCACAAGAGCATAATTTCTGATTATTCACCCATTTCTTTGCTACATACCGTAAAATTGTGATGGTTATGATTAATCTTCCCATTCATTATATATCTAAAGCAAATCTAATATGTTCCAGTACTTTATCCAATATTAACATATTTATAAATAATATCATAAAATTACTTTTCTACGTAATAACAACTGCATTAAAATATAATGCAATATTAAACTGAAAGACCAAAATAATAATAAACATCTTTATACAAAAACAAGACATCATGAAGGGATGTTGTATCACTATCATTGACAGCAAACTGATAAATACTTAATAAAATATCAGGTAAATTCAACATTTACCTGTTAATAGTCATTGGGCTCAAGTTAATAAAAAAGTCAATTCCATGTGGTGTGTGTGTGGGGGGGGGGGGGAATCATGTATTATACCATAAACTAAATGATGTTAACCATGACATGAAGATGATGACAGAAGTCATGCTATAAATGTAATATCTGACGATAGCTAAAAAATATAATACACAATTGAGAATATTTAAATGTCCCAAGTGTATGTCAAATTATTAAACAGACTAGATTAGTAGATATACTGTGGTAGAAATAGGAAACCAAATATTAGTATTTATCTTTATATAAACGAAGTTTTAATCTCTTTATGGTAGTTATATATTGTTAAATGTTAAAAACTATGAAGTAAGTAGTCTAAACACTTCCTCGGTCACATATCATTTCTTGTTACCAAATAAAAAAATTGATTGTTAATACTGCAAAATTTTAAACACAGACTAGACTGTTAGATTTTATATATTTTTTTGTAAGAAGATGGTAATTTGAAGAGATATGTGGTGTGACAATCTATTGTAAGCTTTTACTGATATTCATAATTATGATAAATATTTATATATTTTTGTCTGAATTTAAATTACTCACCATTTATCATTTAAACCTTGTGGATGTTTGTCAAATTTAAGCTTCCATTTCTGTTGTTTGTGGTTCAGTTCTGCAACTGTGGCCTTTACCCTAAAATATTGAAACAAATCAACTTTGAGCAGAGCAACAAAACCATAATTCTATTGACAACTTTCTATAACAATATCAAGGACATAAATACATACACACACCTAACTCTAACTACCTAGTATAACACTTAATTAGCCATCAAGTAAAGAACAAAATAAACCAAACCATCATCAAAATGTCATAAATCTACTTCTATGTCAGAGAAATACCATAAACGTAAAACATATCAAATGAAATGTGATATAACATATGAAAGAGCTGACATAAACCTATAGCATGTTAGGGAAATGTTGTAAATTTAGCATATAACAAATGAGAAATGTCTCATAAAAATAGACCATATCAGTCATATCTGGGTCCAAAATGTCACAATAATATTAAGTTGGAGTATTATGTTTTAAAACTAATGTACTTTAAATTGTCATTTACAAGATGTGAGAAGCTCTCACATGATGCACAGACTATAAAGAGCAAAATACACGATGCACACACTACACTATAAAAAATAACATACAGAAATGGCAATAAGTTCAAGAAAAAGAACCACTCTAATATCTTTCATTATTTATTGATCAGATGTTGAGATTCAGTTCAGATTATTAGTTTCTATTTATTCCTTACAACAAACAGTCAAGTCACAATATAAGAGATAAATTAAACCAATAATACAGACTTAACAGTCTATATGGCAACAGATGTTTTAGTTATGTAGCACCCAGTCTCTGGAATGCACTGCCTGCCGATATTAGAGAATATAAGACAACAGAGACTTTCAAAAAACGTTTAAAAACACCTTATTTTCTACTTCACTATAGCCATTGAACAAATCTAGTCATTCTTAATAATGTGTATACATAACATGTTTATATTCTATTTTTATCTTCTAGTTAACAGCAGTCTGATATATTGTTATATAAGTATATTATAACGATTTAATTTAGTTGATTAAGTTTATTTTATTTGTCTTTTTTTAATCATACTATTGTCAAAAAAAATTAATCACAACTATATTGTAATATTTTTTTTAACATTTAATATATATTATTCCATGTCATTTTAACATTTTACGTTTATAAGTCTTGTATGGTAAGGCACTTTTGAAAAGATTGCTATATAAATATGGTATATAATAATAATGTCATATGTTGTCATTCTATCACCCACATATTTTTAGTATAAGGTTCTGCCATTAGATGGATGATAACCACTTTAATATAGAGACAATTATTACTAAGCTCTGTAACACCTAAAATTATTTGTCAGGTTGAAATATCAGCTAAATCAATAGACATATTACATACTAAATTACCATTGATTTACTGAAAATGTGGACAGAAAAATAGATGAATAGATTTTGTAAGCTCCAACAAACTGCATAATAAAAACAAAACCAACCAAATGTCAACCAGAAACGTGCATACATTTTAGGCTCAAATCCATATTATACAATTGGTTTGTGTATAATTGACATGAATTCTATTCTTTATTCTTGTACATGATTACACACAGCAGTCATTCAGTGCTGAATGACAGACACAAAGTAAGCTCTTTCCGATGGTGAACTGTGCATTTCTGAAACAGAAGCCAGTTTTATTCATCTCCTCTATGGCAAGTGGAGCCACATGTCTGCATAATCTTTTCACAAAACAGCCGGCTTTGTTTTGTAAATACACGACACAAGTTGGCCTCTCTAGGTCTGGCGGAAAAAAACTTACATCTTACAGAGCCTAGAAGACTAATACAGTGTGGCAATCGAGTGGACAGCACATATCTATCATCATCACGTAAAGTGACATAAGATGGGACCAAGACCACGACCAACTACTATCCAAAGCCTACCGCCATAACAACAAGATGAATCAGCAACTGTCACTGGCTCGGCTACGTTCTCCCGGACTCGGCCCGATCAGCGAACAACGTTTCAATTTCCCATGCATGAGAGTTTCACACCTCGCCACCGCTCGGTACCTGATCTGGGCAGTGTATCAGCCTCGGCGCCAACTGCGGGGTCCAGGCAGCGGGGTCCGGTCATCCCCATCTCCGGTAATGGAGCCACTGACATATGGATGGCCCAAGTCGGGCACCCAGAGGGGATTTCGGGTAATGGAAATTGGGAACAATATATGGCGCGGCAGGGCACCTGTCTGACATGGCTGGATATCAACTTTATCATCGAAGTGGATTACAGCGGACAATGGTGATGGGAGGGACCGTATACTGAGGACCGATGGTCGTATTGTCGTCCTCCGGGTAACGGGGCTCGACCTCTGCTAAAACCAACTCCCATCAGATGCTGCGCGACCGAGGTGTGAGATTTATGGTTGTCAGGGCTGGGACGGCCTCTGGTCCCCAGTCACAGACACAGTGAGAGATAATCTGGGTTGCTGCGTCTACTTTCGCACCTTACTATAATTATCTGCGTAGTACACGTGGCGTCAGAATGAGATCAGAGTCACATGATATCTGAGTGGAATATAACTCCAGCGTCCCCATTACGGCCCGGCACACTCCAAGATAAAGGTCATAAACAATGACTTGCTTTGGTGCCACAGTCAGGACATAGTGACAAAAACACTGGGGAATATGAGTTAACAAGAAGGCTAGAGGTTAATATGGAAAACTATAATGTTGCTAATGTTTCCCTTTCTTTTTTTACATTTTGTATGTTTAACAACCATCCTCGATCATGACTTCATCCCCCCTCAACCAAACAATAACCTACAAGCTAGTTTAAATTCAAATTTAAATAATATCCCTGACTATTTACATGATATGCTAACTTTGTTAAGAAATAAATCCAATTCAAGTGAGAACTGTTTCAATCAACATTATTATCCTAGACTATGAATGAGTCAGTTAGTTTATTAGTATAATTGTCTGATTGATACCTAGTCAGTAGTTTATATAACGAGTGATGGATGAACAAGGACAGACCAAGCAATATAACCAACTGGACATGCTAATTCTGGCTGATTTCCTATTCATGAAAGTTTGGAGTTAGTGAGCTCTGACAATGAACAAATGGCCAGCATACACGCTAGTGACCTGTGAAGCCATGATGAAAACAGATAGCTTTTGGGCTAGAGAACGTCATCTTCACCAAACACCTTACAGTACTGATAACTAAACAACACACACACATCAACGATCTACCAGCCCATTCTAGTTATTTTGACTTCCCCATCCTACATAAACTATATATATATTTACTTCCCCATCCTAAACAAGATTTTGTCCTTAATGTTCCAGGTTGTACCAATCTTAAAGTTTGTTATAATGAAAACAATAAGAAAAGTTTATATAAAAAATATAACAACTTATAATTTTAATACCAATGAGCAATAATTAACTGAATCAGTCAGAATATAATACCCAGTAAGATGTTTGTACAATCTTCATAGATAAATAATTTCAATATTTATTATAAACACATTCAGGAAGGTAATGGAATTGATAGTTTGTATCAAAATTCCAATAATCTGTGCCATAACTACACTAAATAAATGGTAGATATTGACTTGGATTTCACTAATACAGTATTGTATCTTTATTAAAGTTCAGTGTACTTAAATAATGAATTATCTATTTTACAGAATGGCATGTGTACAAGTTAAAAATGTATACATCCTAATATTGAAATCTACAGGAAAATGCTTTTATAAAAATATTAATTATTATTATGATTGCTTTATTATTGTTTTGTCATTGTTATAGCTACAAGGTATAAAAATATAATCACTTTAAATAATTAGCTTTACTACTACTATTAGTACTACTATGACCACTACTACCATTTCACAAAACAATAACGACACTATATAATCAGATCACATACAGGGTAGGATGCATTGACTAGTGACATCTAGTGAATAATTTCTTTTCCAGCAGCTAAATTGTGCTGCCACCTGGTGAACAGAATTATTAGTGCTAGTGCTGACACATAGTGAATGCTAAAACAAATGTTCTTATCTTTCGGAAGAGGGCTTCCGATTCCCCTCGCACAAATGACATAATACATCACTCACTAGAATTTCTTAAGTCCTATGTACTGATTTTAGCACAACATCTTCTGAAATCTATGATTTTAAATGATGAATAAGACATTTTATCTCTAGACATCTAATAGCACCCTTTATTTCTGATCAAATAGGCCAAAGGTCAGTGATCACTCTTGTATAATATTAGTCTATCATATAGGCTTGAGGTTGGTATTAGAAGTTTTCAAGCATGGATCTTAATAGCTTTGATGTGATGTCCGACTCTTGCTGTCAATCAGTGTGCAAGTTGACGGGCAGTGCCGTCTGCTCGCCAACTTGTAAACAACCCCAGCATTACAGAGAACCAGCACTGAATCAGACAGAGAAAGGGTCGAAGAGGGGAGTCCATTTGTTTATTTTATTCAATCTAACAAACATAGATCAGTCATGAAGCATGTCTTATAATATAAATAAGAATTAATTTACTATTTTTGCTGTAATTGGTGTGAACTATTAATATACACGTTAAAAGGCTAACTCCACAAGGATAAAAAATCACAGTGACAAAATAATTTGACAAAGAGACTCTTATCAAAACCTTTTTTTGTATTTCTCGCTTGAATTCACATATATATAACACGTCAACAGTGTCTCTCCAGAGTGAACATCTATTTAAGCTCATTTGTTTGAGAAATATATTCTTGGACATACACTACATGAGATACAATATTTGAAAGGGGGATTTTTTATAGTGTTTAAGAGTTTTAACAACCTTAACGATGCTATTACACTTAAAATAAGTGTATGATCTTTTATTGGCAAAATAATTTTAGCATTTTCCCAAACTGAAGAATAGACCATTTCCGCGACGACTGCGCCATCTAGCGAAAGTCCATTTGCGGGTCGCGTTTCACTGGGCTTGGTTTGGCATCTGTGCACTACATCATTGGTAGAAAACAGTCGTCGTTTTTAACCATCTGATAAAACGATTCCTTTACCAATCGCCAGATCACAGTCTGTTTCACATATTGATAACGTGTCTTTTACAGTTCCCAACTTGATCATTTATTTTCAATAACATCATATTTTCGGCAAAAATAAACGGTCAACTTTATATTTGATTGCACAGATAACTGTAGATTAAAATTAACCATCACCATAGTGTATGAATAAAAAGTTGTAACTCAGACAGCCGTTGGTAAATGAATGGTTATTAATCAGTCTGAATAAAAACATTTTAAACAGTTTTGCTATTTTGCTAGAACAAGACTCACATTGAAACTTAAATATTTAAGATAATTATATTTTCCTAATGTTTGAATTCATATTGTTCTTTAGCAGATAGTTTTAGTTTATTGACATAATATCTGACTTGCAATGCGACAGTCATTATTTCCCAGCTTCAAATAATCCTATCTATTAGGAAATAAAAACAATTTACGAAACTACTACAACAACTTGTAGGTTGATTTAGTTCTGTGAATACCTGAACTGTAAATGTATAAACAATTACACTTCTTGTTCCACGCTACTTTACTATGTACTAGAGCCCTCCGAAATCTGGTAGAAAGTGTGAACGACAAAATGAACAATTTTGAAACACTTTTCTCTCTTATACGGACAATGGTTGATGAACAAACACTACTGAAAAGTGAAAACGCCGAGTTAAGGTGCTAATGATAGAAGTGAAATCTAGTCTTGAAAATCACCATAAACAATGTCACAAACGAAATACGGCCACAGATAAACTACAACATACAATGAGCCAGAAGGATAAGGAAAATGGGGATCTAATGCGAACAGTAACGGAGTTCAAACCATTAAGCTCACGACGGAACTTGATACTGTCCTCAATGGGACCAGTGTTATCCTGATATTGACAAGAATAAACTGTTAAACACCGATATTAAATGTCTTGTTGGTGCTAAGATCAGTGACATGAGGGAACTTGATACTGTCCTCATTGGGACCAGTGTTATCCTGATATTGACAAGAATAAACTGTTAAACACCGATATTAAATGTCTTGTTGGTACTAAGATCAGTGACATGACGGAACTTGATACTGTCCTCATTGGGACCAGTGTTATCCTGATATTGACAAGAATAAACTGTTAAACACCGATATTAAATGTCTTGTTGGTGCGAAGATCAGTGACATGACTAGGGAAGTATCGAAACGCAGTTCTTGTAGGTGGGGGCATTGATTGCTCAGATACAAAAGATGCCACAGTTGTGGCAAACAGTTTTAACGACTTAATCAGTGCAGCCAAGCTGAAAGCTGCCTCAGTGACAGTGGCCAATACTTGTTCGAGAGGTGATCCATAAATTCAGGATTGTACTGATAATGTCAATAATGCAGTACAGGGGATCTGCGATGATCTGTCATGCACATACTGTGTGACACAACAGTTATTTTAAGACTGACTGGTGGAACCATCAACGAGGGTTTCTATTTAGATGACCTTCATCATTTAACATACAAGGGACTGGTTAAGGTCACCAAAAAGCTCGAATTGAGGCCAGCACAGACAGATATAGGATATAATGTAGTATCTAACCACAAAAGTCGACATATCACATCTCGAGGCCAGGATCGGACACAAGACAAGCGGAAACAAACAAGGACGACAAGCTCCGAAAGTGAAACTACTCAGAGATGGTTATCTGGGCTGAGACCTAGCGATGAGATGTCTAATGAAACAACGTACAGACGTCGCGATGATAGGCCTACAGCGTACAGACGTAGTGATGAGATGTTTAATGATACGACATACAGAAGACGTCTCAAAGAAACCGAGGAGCAGCATTACCATTCGCTGGGCAGGAGTACCAAAACCATACGCTGTAGATACTGTGCCGAGCCAAATCAACGCGAAGATAGATGTCACCATCAGGGTCCTATTTAACTGTCACTCCTGTGGTTCCAAAGGTCACAAATATAAGTATTGTGATTCTAATGCGGATGTATATTGAAAATGTGGCCAAGAAGAGAGTGCCACATACTCTGATACTGAGCTCACATATAGCGTACATATTATAAAAATATCGAATTACAAGAACTCATTGGGTTTTATATACAAAATATACATAATCTAAAAATTGGTATTATAAATATCAATATTATTTGCTGAAGCTCTAAACAATAATATGTTAGATGTTTTGATGATTCAAGAAAGCCAACTTTACGAATCGTTCCCTGGTTTGGTTTTGTTGTTCGGGGAGAATCCCCAGGCTGTCGCTTAATCAGCACAGCCTCTATGTTGGAGTGGTTGAGAAATATCCTCCCCCCATCACTCACAGGGGAGCAGTACGGAAAGATGGAGCCGAAATACCCTGAGGGTGGTCACTGCCAGTGTGTTTTACGTCCTCAAGGGGTTTTTAACGTCCCCCTTTATTTTAAATAATTCAGTGGAGACGGCAGCGCCATTTAACGTGGTCATCCACCCACGATGTAGTGAGCCGAGAAATTAATCCCTGGAAAAATTTCGACCTCTTGCGGGGTTCGAACCTGCGACGGTTGGCACCAACTGCCTGGTGCTTAACCGCTAAGCCACCGGAGCTCACTAATCGTTCCCTGTAGCACAGTTTGCTCTAAATAGTTTTAATCTGTATCGACATGATCATACGGAACATTCTAGAGGTATCATGGTGTACGTCCAAAACGATCTTTCTCAACGTGAACGTTATGATCTTGTAGTTGACTCGCAAGACATAAAATCTGGGAAAGTCAAATCTGTTGTAGTGGAAATTATTACTAATGGTATAAAATAGCTTTTGTTTAATGTATAACGAATGTACATCTTAAGACATGTATGGAGAATATATTGACTAAATGTACAGCAGAGATAAGCAACTTTATGATTTGTGGCGACATGAATATTAATATGTTAAAATCTAATAATTGTTTGAATGATTTATTTGATGCATACGGCGTGAAAAATATCGTAAAAATTGAGTGTTCAGAAGCGGGTTCTTCGCTATATTTATAATGACTATGTTTCTTCTTATGCCGAATTATGGGAAAAGGGTAATAAACCACTATTGTATGTTGACAGAATTACACTGACTCTAGTGGAAGTCTATAAGATTGTAAAATATCTACATAAAATGGTTGTTGTGCATGATTCAGCCTACGATATGAGAAATTCTATGAATATTGTTATGCCAAAATGTAATACTGTTAAGTATCATAAAAACTATATCTCTTATACTGGCGCAAAGTTATGGAATATACTTAATAATGAAACCAAACAAAGGCGTTTAGAAGATTTATTATTTTATGGAATGGACCAACATGTTCATTGTTTTAATTGCACGCATTGCTCACTGAAATGTATGTATCTTTTCAAAGGATTTAACACAATATTTATCAAGATATAACCCAATGATTGAGCAGACCGATCTTTCCAGATGAATGACACAGCTAAGCCTTCATTATTCATGTTGACTCGTAGGTGATTTTTGGCATAGGTTTCAATGGATTAAATAAATTATTTTAAAATGAAACTTTTAACTGAATGGAAATTGATTTTAATGAAGATTTTTTAATGTAGATGTAAAGGTCAATTTGCAATTAATTGTCAATTATTTTTACTTGGACCTGGGAACCAATCATAGATCTATATGCATCACCTGTATATTATTAAATAAAAGATGTTATTAGATTTTATGGAAGGCAAGTTAAAGCAGGGCAACACAAATATGAACCATACATTATTAACATTTAGTTTTTTTGTTTATTTATTAATTAAGTCTACTTATAATCTAACATCAGACATGTAACATCAGACATGTAAGCAGGTTCTTTATCAGTTGATTAATCGCTTAACTGAATTTAAAACACAACACTAAATGATGTGATGATCATTCAGTTGACATGTCCAGTTGTTGATAAGTCTGCCCCAGATCCTTCAATCCAAGAATGTTTAAAGGACAGCAAACATAAGGAGACCTGGATTCATAGATAATGAGCCAAAATGAAAGAGGGCTAGACTTCAGACAGTTGAACTACCAGTGGATGGTGGTGAATTTGTGGAGAGATAATGAAGAACTCGGTAAGAGTGCAGAGGAACAGGTATTTGGATTTGAGGAAGATGCAGAGGAGACACATGATGACGGAGAAAGATCAGGAAGAGGAGGATGTAATCCCAAACTTTGAAATATATTATGACAATGGTGATGTTGATGAATTTGACAGTTAATATGAAAATTTAACAACTGGTTATCCCTGCATTATTATGATGGATTACCTGCTGACGTAAATAAAGCTTTGGAATTATTAGAAAAAAATTATTTTACCCGAGAAGCCATTTTTATGCTCAAAGTGCAAAAATTACTCTATTTGAATAGTAATTGTTTAACTTTCATGGACGCCTGATCTTCGTAACGTTTGCGCTCACTCGGTCTAGTGTCAGGATAACAGGTCTAGTGTTAAAACATATTACTAGACCTGCAGGTCCAACAAGGCTACAAGTTAGTTTCACAAACTGACATCATGTGTGATATGACTATAACCAGGTAAGGTCTATATAATAAATAAGCTAATTAGAATATAGTCAAACACCCAACTCTGACCCCCTCTGTAACTTAACCACCTCTGTAAATGGACCACTTTTTCATAGCCTTAAATTATTGCTATGCTTTAAATTATAGTTTTCTTATATAACTCAGCCATCTCCAAATTAACTCCATACTTCGACCTTTAATCTCCATCTAATACCCATGTTTGTCACCCCATATATTGATCAGGGGGCAAGATGTAGCCTTGTTTATGTTCACTATCGCATACGTAAATTTTATTGGCTGCTTGTCATCTGACTGCTGCCCAATCAGGGACATTTGGAGCTGTAATTAAAATAGCGGTGTCACAAAGAAGCTATGCACGATTGCTGGTTGCGTGACTAGCTTGGGTTTAACCATGTGAAAACAACACAAGTTAATCTGAAATGCCTGTTTATATTACTTATAATAGTGGCAACATCTGAAGCAGTGTTTCAACACATTTTCCTTTCATAAGTAAACTGACAAATACTCATGTGTATAAATATGACAACAGTCCATCAATGAGTAAATCAGTTCTGTTGTTTATATTTTGCCTTACATACCAAACCATATCTCTGACATGATTTAACATGGTAAATAATCATTGTGTAATTGTGAAAGTAATCACTGATTATGATTACATTTACAATATAATTGCTTCCAATTACATTGCAAATGGAAATGGCAATTACGATTACTTGAGATCATGTAATCGATTACAACTGATTATGATTACCAATTAACCCAATCCTGCTTTTAACATACATTTCTATTACAAAAAGTTAATTTTGATTCTAAACACCTCAAGAGTGTCATTATGTGACTTAGATAGTTCTTATATGCAGGTATATTATGCATCCACTGGTAAGACATGTCACCATGAAGTATTTCTTCCTTGTATTCAGTTCCCCGATGAATTGTCCACAATTTGTGATTATCTGTGTTAGTGCTTTATCCTACTGTTAACATATGCACACTCTGCTAACACACACACTCCCCCCACAAACAACACCATAAAACATATTCATTACTTTCATATCCAGAATCATATAACATGGTGTATAAATATACATGCAGCACACTGAATTATTTTAGCACAATAAATAAAATAAATGTAATAATGACAAAATACTAACCACTTGTTCTGAACTTTTACTTCTACTCTTGAACCAACATCGACTGGAAAATAAAAACACCCAACATCAGAGAAGCCTAAAACTGATGTATAAAGTGTGTGTTAATGTGTTCAACACGATCAAGTTATCATTAGAGATAAGGCAAAGTAACTTACCATCACTGACATCATCATGATGACCATCATCAGGCTCCTGAGAATCAACAGAATCTGTTCTCATTTTCTTTCTGGATTTAAACTGGATATCGTCATCATCGCCATTATCAGCCACCTGAAACATTATAAATGACAATATGTAAAACTATAGAATGACATGTTCATTCCTCAACTTTGGTTTAACCTGCAGCAGATATGTTCTAGTTGATGACAGATAATGATAATCTATAATCCAGTTGGTATTTTCAACAACATCAAATACAAATCACTATTTCACATTGAGGAATGTTGATACACAGATCCAATGCTGATACAGAGCCCAAATATACCCAAGTGTTGATATACAGAGCCCACATAGACACAGCGTTGATACACAGACCCCAAACAGACCCAGTCTTGATACACAGAGCCCAAATAAACCAAAGTTGATACACAGATCCAAAATAGACCCAATGTCACTATACAGCAACAACACTCTAACTTAGGACACCTTCTTGTTTAGCACATATTCTTTTCTTAGCAATGACTGCCTTATTTAATAGTGTAAGGCCTCATAGGTTTTAACAGTCCTCCTGGGTAATAATGAAATATAAAACATGTACAAACAAAAAGAGCATTTTGTAACTCTGATATGCCTTGTACAGATGTTGGTAAACAGGCTAAATACCCTTTTTTATAACAGTTATATATAAATATGTACTTTTGTACATCACCAATCTGCCATACATCATCCACACATAATACCCAGCAAAGAACTTTTCAGGTTTAAAACTCAGTTTTTAGGTTGAACTGAAAACCACACATTCTGATAACCAGTTTAGACTTGAATTGCCATGTGTAATGTGTATAGAAATAAAATAGGGGATTTTCTAGCCAAGAAACACATTTTAATATAGAAATATTAGTGTCATGAACTTCAAATACAAATAGCGAATGTAGCTATTCTCCTGGGAACATTAACATCACTAGTACATTTTCCCTTATTCACTAGTAAACATTTCCAAAAAATTACAAGTTAGATATAACCATATTTTGTAATTAAACACACACTCAGATCCTCAGACTTGTATATTGTGCACCTACAGGTAAGCAAACAATGGATCAATTCAATTTCAGATTTAGAATTGATTATTTAAACAAAAAGTAAATGGTGTGGATAAATTCTGAATTGGAATTGAAGTTTCCTACAAAAATATTAAATACACAAATTAATTTACCATTTAATTTTTTAATTCAGAAATATTTCTTCCATGACAATCCTTCTTGGAATATAAACTACTCAGAGTAGGTATTCCAAGTAGGTACTCAGAATAGGAACTCATTGTAAAAATTAGTAGGCAAAAAGTCAGTTAAAACGGAATTGGAATTGATAAATTTGATGTGGAATTGACCAAATGGAATTGACCCCATGTCTTCTGGTAAGTAAATGTATAAATACAATTAATGAGGATGATCATAGACAGTAATAATAGGAAGCTATTAAGAATATATCTGGTGTGCCATGTTAGATGTAAATTACATATATTATTCAAATTATTATAATAAGTCAAGTTAGGAATGTTTGTAGGATTTATTTGTCTGTAAAACAGGAGCAGAATGAAGATGGTGTCACATGACAGATTGAAAATTATGAAGTAGGTTAAGTAATAGCTATATACTTTGTTTTATATCACCAGAATGAGTGAGTGATCTGCAATGGTCACACATGTGACATATAGCTGAAGGGTATATCACTTGTGACATGACTTTTGATGACGCAAACTTTTTTTTCTAAGACTAAATGATACTAAAACAAGTATTATATATTTGGGATCACCACATTGTGTTAAATCCCTAAAAACACCAGCATTACAGATGGGTGCATCTTTGATAACCCCTATTAGGTCAGAATAAAATATGTGGGGTCATCTGAAAATTTTAAATCTGTTCTAAAAACACACCTGTTTCAAGGTCACTTTCACAAATAAATAATAATTATCTTTTAAATCTTATAGGGTTTTTACAGACATATTATTTAGGGTATTATTATATTACATATTATTTGTACAGCACCTTTGAATGGCTCCTACTAGTAAGGGTACTTTATTAAATATACATTATTATTAAGATAAACGTTTATACAAGGTAAACAAATGTAATTATATCAAACACCCAACTGTCACATTATATTACTGGCCATTTGGTAATTTTTGGAAACTTCACCCGTTCAGTTGTCTGAATGCTATTTACCATTCCCTACAATTTTCACACAACCAGGGCCAGAAAAATCGGTAGCCCAGACGCCCGGGACTTGTGGATTTTGTCTTTGAGCTAGTGAGTAGTTGAAAACTACTAGCCTGGCCGGGCTATCAGCATTTTGAGGCAAGATACATGTGAGTCTCAAGACTGTTTTCCGTAGAATGATTTTCCTCTGTTTTGGAGCTCTTCGCAGTCTAAATGGATCATAGTTTAAAACACCCTTGCGGATACCTCACCAATGGTTGCTAAAAAGCACTGTTGCTGGTTGTAAGCTGGATTTTGGACCGATTTTCTGCAGAAAAATATTTACTGAATATAAGAACCATGCTTGAAGGATGGGTGAGATTTTGGTGAGCTGGTGATCTTGACTGGTAAACATCCATTTGCATTATGATGGTCATGTGACTCAAATACTCTCTCCTGATTGGCCAGTTGTCTTTGTTTAAAGTAAATAACAGCACATGGTCTTGTTTATATGGTGGATTTCTGTCCCTTTCCTATTTATTTGTTTGATCACTGTTTTTCTCTCCATTTTATGTTAATAGTATGACATAAATATGGATTCCATATATCATATTAACTGTTTACATACTTTGCTGAAGGAATTATATGCAATTTTTTGGTAACTTAATTTCTTCCTTGATCCTCTGTATATGAATTTTTACTGTCTTTGTTTGCTATTTTGTGCTTTATTTTATATTTAAACAACAGTGGGCTTCCCTTATCACCTTAACAGCCACAAGAAGAAAATTCCTGGCCAGATTGTGGACATGACCAATAATTTATTACTGGATGAACTATGAACTGTTGATTATTATATACTTGTATTGTGTTACAGTGTGGATCAATAAAACCACAAACACATAATTATTGTTTTTATTGCTTCCGTTGTCTAATTGGTAGGGAATTGGACCAGAGATCACTACCACCTGCGTTCGAATCTTGGCATGGGCATAGCTAATTTTCATTTTTGACTTCGCTCCATTACCTTTGGAGGTCACTTGCCCCATTTAGCCTACCATGTGCACAAAACTGGCCGTAAAACATCAATCATACACAAATTTACAATCTAGTGTTCTCCGTCGATTTGTTGACTCGTGGATTTAAATTTTACTAATCCAGGAGCTAGTGAGATGTAGAAATATTTTTCTGGCCCTGCACACAACAAATATATTTAAACCAATAACCACCACAATTTCCATCCAAAAGTTGTCAAACGTTCGGTTAACTTAATTGAATACCACCCATATTTTAGCGGCTTAGTATAAATAAGTTACAGAAGCAAAAGTATTTTCTAGGATTAACAGGGGTAATTACAGATTTCAAGATTTTTTGTGGTATTTTAGCCAAAATAAAACTCAACAATTTTCAAGGGATGACATTACTCGATACATGAGCATAATTGTTACAACATTCAATATAGGGTTTGCATATTAAATATTCTTAGACTCCACAGCACCAATTAAAGAAAGTCAAACAAACCTTTATTTTTGGGGGTCTACCACGCCGTTTTGGAGTTTCTTCCACTTCGTTATCTTCCTCTTCATCATCAGTAGACTGTGTCCTATGGCGTGCCATCTTCTCCAATACTCCAGTCCTTGTACCAAGTCGACATTTAGGCTGTATTATACAATATTACATACAATATTATAGGTAACCATCTCCCTACACTCATCTAATAGCATCATGACAATTGTTGTGAGTTAAACGATTTCTGATGTCACACAATAACAACTTACAAGAGATAAACTAAAATAATCTAATTATAACGATCTTTCTACAAGATTGACATTCAGATTCTAAGAATTTAGGTTCGTTTCAAACATACTAGCTCCAACTAATTATGATCTTAAATGTTTCATTAAAATTTCACCATATTTTTATATGTCAGATAGATAAAACTGTACCTTGTGCTGAGGTTTACTTGTTACACGTTTCTTGGGTGGTTCATCAACCTCATCATCATCATCAATAAAATCATCCACATCATCAGCAATATCTGAATCCGATTCTACAGTGATTCGACTTATTGGTCTTTTTGTTGCTCTAGAAGCCTGAACGTGTAAAATCAGAAAATGTCATCATACACTACTAATACTTCAGATTAGTGTATTGATCCAGTTTAACTTTATTGATATTACTTATGTTAAACATCACGTATTCATTACCCTATGTGCAGACCTCTTCTCTGTACTACCCCTTCTATCTCTTGAAAAAGAACTGAGCTGACGCTTCTTCTGCTCAGCAATCTGATATTATAATGGGAAAACATACCGAAAGCACATTAGTTTTTATTTGCCCGTTTTATTTTGTCACAGAGAAAAGAAATAAACCAAATTCATCTGACTCAAAGTGTTGATATATAGGACAATTGTCATATTTCTGTTATTACTATATTTATAATTACTTTTTGTTGTCTGCTCCGTTCACGTTCCTGTTGCAAAATTTGTTCTTTTTCTTCCTCTTCCTCCTTCAATTGTTTTGCTGAAAGAACTGGTTTCAATTTCTGTCACAAGTATCACACAAAATTAACACAGATTATACATCAATAAAAAAATATTATCTGAGAAGTACAGATAAAATATTGTAAAATATCAAGAAGATATATATATATATATATATATATATATATATATCAACTTGTTTATCCAAAAAACATATGCTGGTCTACAGCAACAGAAATTGGTTGAATACAACAAATGTTACTTGTAAGAGTAAATATACCTGTACCTGTATTTTTTCTAGTTGTTCCTGTTTTTTCCTGATATCCTAAGAAGAAAACAGTAAATATTTTAAGTTTTGAATAATCTAGCTGATATTTTATGTAAAATCATAACTACTATATATACAATGAATTAATTAGTGATGCAATTTGAGATATACATAATCAACTGATATGTATGTATCTAGGGAAGTATTAACACTTCAGAATATTGTTATTCCTAGCAAAGGAAACAGATTTCCATCTAAACTCTAACTCTTATACTCTAAGAACTATATATTTTTATTAAGGCTAATGGCTTTATTTGTTTAAACTTTGCCCCTTTGATATGGACCCTGTGTCAGGGTTGAAACTTACCCTTTATTTGGCTTGAGCAACTATGTAATCAGACTATAAATTAAACATAACCTTTATATGATTGGTCTTATAGTGTAAACATTAAAATAATGTCTGTGACTTAGGTATCGGTATACATATTAATATTATTACAAGTATTAATAAGTCAGGAAATTTATGTTTTGATGATAACTTTTAAATAATATTTTCAAAACCCATCCCAAGAAAGTTTTCATAAAAGACTGTGCTGACATCTGGTGAACATTAAAGGCCTCAGGCAATTGAATTTTTTAATTGTAGAAGTAGCTTGGTTGCATCAAAATAATAGTTTACACACTGTTATGACTCTTCCAAAAAATAGTCGGAGTGAAATAATGTCCACATTTGGTCATGACTCAGTGCCTGCAAGAGAGTATGTGCTGCTGCCATCTTGCAATTTCGATTAGGAGTCATGACATCAGAACCAGACTGTCAGGCATACAGTAGGACTAGCTAGCATCTTTCTTTAAAATCAGTTTCTTCACCAGTCTCATATCATATTGCACCAACAAAATGTTAACTACATATGTTTGATGTGCTGGTGGGCCACCATTTGTCTTGTGTTCATTGGACAAAATGCATCCAAGCTGCCCTCCATTTTTTGAAGACGATGGGGGGGAAATCATCAGCGGAAACACAGTACCAAAACATATTCTACAATAATTTGATAAATTCCTACATCCTATGCATATAAATATACTGGCCGTAAAACACCAAAGAAGTGTTTACCACATGATTATATTTGGCTGTTGTGACATCACAAGTTTAATCGAAATCGACTGACTCATTTTTGCGCATCTGATTTCATGCAAAATCAGCTCACAGTCTTAAATCATCTTTACTATACTTGTATTATCAAGCACTGTCTGTTTATATGATACAGGTAGAGAACTGACAAATGTTTACAACTTCAATGATTCTACATCACAAAGGGAAGATAAGCCTAGTAACTCTCTATGTTCATACCACATACTCCTGTTATCGTCAAATGATCATAAAATTAGTTTGTAAAATTATATTTTAAAACTGGTTTACGTTCACTTTTAATAATTATTATCATTACAAATAATCAGTGTCTTACATAATGGAACATAAACAACATTTTTATACCAAATAGCCACAATTTAGTACAAATGCTGAATTATATCTCCCCCCTCCATTTCATTTCTATTTGATGTACATTACTTGCTGGACCACTGAATGATGATCATCATTTTTATCTTAATGGTCCAATGGTCACTATCTTTTCTTATGTCAGACTCTAACTCTGGTGTGCAATTCAGTGTAACTATTAACTCCTGAAGATGTATATGGTTTTTAGCTGTCAACTATATATGACCCAATAATTCACAAAACAAACATCACTACCATACCAACTACTGTTTCATATCAAGCAATGAACAACTTGAGTCTTGTAGCCAGAATGTGGATTCAAACTAAAGACCTATAGTCTCTGGTCCAGCACTTTTACCATTTAGCCACAATAAGACATATCACACTAACTACCTATAACAAACATACAATATTCAGATAAACTAATTATATATAATTATTTTTAAAGACAGATACCTCTTCAAGGTCTTGAGCTTTTTGTTCCCTTGACTTGGATTCTTTCTTTAATGTACCCTCTGGAATATTTAGCTTCTGTTCTGGAGCAGAGCATCTGTACACAAGAACAAAATGGTTAGAAATGTATTATTTAACTGCATATTGTCAAAGTAATTGCCTTAATTAGTGACAATTAATTCACATTTATGCTTTTGGGAACTCTTGATAATAGTAGATTACTAAAAGTTATTATCATAGCATTTCCCAGACTGCAAGTTGCACCAATCTGATAGTCACATGTTGGCATTTAAAATTTCTACCTGCAAGTAAGATAAATTGCTCTAATGAAAATATTGCCTCCCAAATTTCTTTGTTTTCACAAGTCTCATGATCCACCAGTAAAGTATGTTATTCATCAGATAAAATTAAACATCTACAGTTAGTAATCATGCTCTTAAAAACATTGTATGTGCTTCTGACTGAAATATATATGACAAATAAGTGTTCCTTAGCTTTTCAAAATTCTTTTCAGGAAATAAATGTAACAGCTTCCACTGGGCCAGAAAGCATGAGATCACATTTTTTAAATGCCTTTTTGTTTAAGTACATAACATTGTAAAGTTAGTCATTCAGTTCTACCAGTAAAAATCTCCATACTATAGTCTGGAAAATTTGATACTTTTAGGTTAACTATCAATCTTATTTGCATATTTGTCATTAGACAACTATTTAATGCCCACAGTCTTTTATACAACATGACTATTAATCTATACTCACAAATAATAATTATATGTGAATATTACATGACATGTCAGCTTTACTACTGAAGAATTTCCTTTGGAAACTGGTCTATGGTAACCAATCTGATGGCAATTTTACTGTTCATGTCAGCCCAAACTTCTACAAATTCTGCCATCACATGTGTCAGCTACCATGATCCTGACATATTAGTAAATGTTCCAACTCCGATGTGTCTGATAAATCCTCGTTGTTGTATTAGAAGTTTGTTAATAATTCTTGTTCTTTTTTAGGGATGTCATCATTAGCTTTCTTTTTAATAGGAAAATTTAGTTGTTTAGACTCAGTGGTATTTATTCCCAAACATTTTGTCAAAGAATGACTACATAGGGAAACATATCTCACAAATAACTGGTATGAATCAGATCAGGATAAACATTCAACACTGCAACTGAAAACTGTAATTTTTAGCCAAAACACTGTCTTTTATATATATATATATATATATATATATGTGTGTGTGTGCATGTGTGTATGTTGAGGAAGCAAAGCACAGATGTCCTAACACTAATAAGTAGTGATGTACAAAGCTAATTATATATCATCATCTCTGCAAATAATTTTGTCATAGAGTGGGCAAGTAACAGACAGAATTCTGCCATCAAAAACTCTATTTAACAGTACCATAAATTTGTTGGCATATACAGGATCAGCCATTCTACCAAACTGTTAATGGAGCTAAGACCTAATTAGCTGCTATATTGACTGGATACAGTAATAGTTGGTTATAAATAACTAGGATATAATGAAATGTTATCTTGTTAGCTGGTCCGGCCAAACATCCATTCAGTTCCATAGTAAAAAAAACCCTGAGATATAACAAAATTTATACAACGAAAACTTGCTTAGAGTAAAGTGATTTTTCGGTCAGTCAGTCCAATGACTGATGTGATCATTGCAATCAACCAATATGACACATGTCACTTCAAAGAGTATTGTGGTGTATGGTAAACTGTGAGCTTTGGATAGGCTTGCCAACCTGTTTAAATAGAGACAATTTTCTATCAGTAATAGTGAGCTCTGGTGGCCTAGCAGTTAAGCACCCGTCACTTGGTGCCAACAGTCACAGGTTCGAACCTTGTAAGAGGACAAAACTTTTCCAGGAATTAATTTCTCGGCTCACAATATCGTGGGTGGGTGACCATGTTAAATGGCGCTGCCGTCTCCACTGAATTATTTTAATTAAAGAGGGATGTTAAAAAACCCTCAGGGTATTTCTTTCTGTACTTCTCCCCTGTGAGTGGTGGGGGAGGTGGTTTCTCAACCACTCCAACATAGAGGCTGTGGCGAATAAGCGACAACCTGGGGATTCTCCCGGAACAACAAAGCCAAAGCCATCAGTAATCAAATATCATAATGCCTAGCAGACATAAACCAGTAACTATTGACACAAAGTTGCAAGTTCCTGACGAATTTGACCAAAAAGTGAAAGCTAAGACTCAAATTGCTAAAGAATATGGTGTTCCGTGTAGCACACTGTCAACGTGGTTGAAGAACAAAGATGCCTTGATAAAAACTCATGGAAATTTGTGTGCAAAACTAAGTATCTATATTCAGTCATTGCTTTGACACACAACAGATTTTTTCATGTAAAATTAATTGTTGGTTTACATAATCCAATCAGAGACTGGGAACACAATTGTTCCGTATCTTAACAAAACAGGGTTATTTTCATCAATTATCGCTCATGAAGTAGTAACTAATTTGAAAACTGGGATAAAACGAAGTACCATTATAATGAAATGAATTCATGGTCCTCTTGAATTTCGTTATATTCAACTTTTACTGTACTTGTGATATGACATGATTTACTGGCTATTGTATGGTATAACTAGCTGAAAAATGTTGTGAGAAGCTACGACATTTCTAAATGATAATTATAAAATATGAATAACTGTCATATAGTGTAAGTGTAACTAGCATCAGTCTAAGGTGATTTGGATGACCCTCAAATAATTTATGCAGCCATCGCATAACTAAGGAGCCTGCCCACTTTATGATTAGCTTTAAAATACTGTACCTGTTATGTGCTGGATCTGGATTCATGGAACAGACCCAATCATCTGGAAATGTTTTGCCTATGTTATTTGCTGAGAATGGTAATATGCGCCACTTTAAACACAGATCTGAAAGTATAAATAATAACATATTTAAAAATACTGAATGCTACAAGTAATACATTACACAAAATTAGCAGACAGCAATTAACAACAAGATCAACAGTAGAATTGTATAACACATACCACATTGTAAAGTGATCTGAATCTGCATTGCACGTTTTCTTATAAACTTTGGATCCTTTGAGGGAGGATCTCGCCAATTAGGACTGATATACCCAAAGTTCTCCCTGTTTTATAGTATACAAAAGTGAATAAATGAATGATTCTAGTATAGATTACAAAATAGTTTAATGAATCAATAAGATGCTCTTAATATATTACAAATAATCATTTGATTAAAGCATTTGAAAAGAATATATAATTATCTAAATGTAGATGGCACTTACCAAAATTTTGTCACACCTTGCTGAGCTGTTAAAACATAATTAATGATAATGTTTTAAATAAACAAGAAATATTAATGTTCTACAAGAGACACAATCATTTATATTGGCATCGTAAAGCAGACTTGGCACAGGTTTTAAAGGTGACGGGAAAAGAAATTTCACATTTTTAAGTAATTGTAACGTAACAAAAAATTATTTTATTCCCTATCAGAGGCACTCAATTCTAACCACCACCTATCATATTTCCGTTAAAATTATCCCAAAATCCTTAACTTTTACAAGCCATGGCTAGTGTGTACTACACTCACTAGGGGTTATTGTGTGACGTCATCTTTGCCAAACATCACGTAGTGCAACAGCTTGTTTACAAGCATTCTGATCAGTTGACAGACAAAATGTCAGATTCCAACAAAAGTTTTAACATTCTCAGAGATATCAAGCCCTACAACTTTGAACCACTTGCAAAAAAGGTCACAGACAGTATTAAGTGTGAAGAATTAGCTGCAGCAAGTGCATACATGGACCCAGAGCAGCCACCTGTGCTGCTGAAACCCAGCCCAGAACAAGGGTTGGATTGGTGTGTATTTGTTTGTGTTGATATAAGTTTAATTGATAATGCGAGTATTTCTCTCCTCCTATCACATAACTTCATTTAAGAAGTGGTATTTGTCTGTACACAGGAGCCCGGTGGATGAATAGGTCTCTCCCATATGTGGCCTATACTAATCTATACACTGATACAGGGATGTGCCACCCTCGGTGTGTCTTTTTAGCCAGTTTTTAAAATTTTCGAGGGGTTGTTGTTACGGGCCGGGTTTTGATTGCACTTACACATTGGATATAATCAGTTAATCATTGGTATTTGATGTATGTTTTTTACATAATTGTATGCAACACAATACACTATTTTATATGTTTAATAAAGACAATATAGAACAAGTAGCACAGGTTAAGCAAGGCCAAGTGGAGTGTTTGGGGTCTTTGTTTGGCATTCCAAAGTTTTCTGAAGATTCTTCATTAAAGTTTCAGCCATGTGAGATGCTTGCAAAGCAAGTTTTAAAACCACTGAAACTTTATTTCTAGGAAAAAATTAAAATATTTCTCTGACTGAAATTGGTTTTAATATTTAACACTAACATATCGACTAATTTAGGAAACCTTTTCCTGTGACCTTTAAAGCCAAGAGAATTTGAAGAGAATAAAATAAAAATTTGCTTCGTTTAAATCAATTCTGTCTGTACGCGTGCATGCATGCATTTAACAAATCATGAAATTAAATTATTAGGTAGATTAACAAGAGCTTCTATTTGGCTTCATGATGTTAAGAAGATTAATGGATAATAATGAACACATTATAAAATACCTATAGCTATATCTTTCCAATACTGTACAACATGTTCTCCCATTGCTCTCTGTAGATGTCTATACTCCTTAGCATCAGCAAAGTCTTGTTTGTTGTGTGTTGGTTCTAGCACAAGATATGGCACATCTACAACACCAACTACACCACTACAGAATCTACAAATATAATGAAATATTACTTGTTTAAACTCTCTATAATAAACTAGTGTTAGTAAGATCTCAATCGCTACAAGTATTTATCAGCTATTTTATTAACAATTTAATTAAATAACACTCGTCAGCTAATATAAAAATTCTGATAGTGTATCTCATCAAAACAAAAATAAACTAAAATTCTGAAAAGCATGATTTAAAAGATTCTATATTGTTAATGAAGAATTATTTCAAAATTTACTTGATCGATATATCATCAAATAAAAATATACTAAGAACATAAAAAATGGCAATTCTTTAAATTTGTACAAGATTTATAATATTTAAAAATAAATTAATAGTTGGTAATGAATAACTGAAATCAAGCTAAACAATAAAAATAAGTCAACTTCGATACTTACACTCCACCATCAGCTTGTGGTCCAACTTTCTGATACATTTTTATCAGTCGACTACAGTTGTAAACAAACATTCCATCCTGATTTCTATCATTTATATTGATACCAAAAATAAAATTCAGTGTCTTCGGTTCTCTTAATGACCTGTAAAGTAATTAATATACAAGTAGAAAAAGTCATATTTTAGCAGATCTGCTGTTATTGGTTCAAAGTTTTATGTTAAAAGATGACCAAGCAAACAAATACTTAACACGCGAGATAGATTCTTGCATAATAAAGCAATTCCAAAAAAATTAATTAATGTTATACATAATAACTTACACATGTGTACCAGAACACACACACACACAGTACATTAGACTAACTTACTTTATTTTTCTGTCAGCAATCTGTTTCTTTATCTGCGCCTCTTTCCGTAACTCAAAAGCTAATGTTTGAACCTTCCTCAACTCAGTCTGCAATATAAACAATGACTACCCTATAGTAATAATAGCAACCATAATATGTATATTTATCTTTTCACCAGAAACTATTATCTGCTTTATTCAAAATGCAATGAACCTCAGACTGGATGTAATAATTAAATTGAAAACCACTGAAAACAGTAAACTACATACCCTCTGTTCTTTTGTTGCACCATCACCAAGTTTTGTCTCCAGGTTTCTAACAAATAAAAAGCATATCTCAATAGGGTGACACATAGCAAATATAAGTTAATACTCACTTAGTGCATAAAGATAATGTACAGTAAATATACATTACAGATACTGTCATAAATACCTTGCTTTACTCTCTGCTTCTTTTGCTCTATTATCAGCTGTAGGAAGATAGGTTTAATAATGTTAGCACAACTCTGATAATAAAAACAAACACAGACAAGTACTATCATATAATTACAAAGCGCATAACCATGGGATACTTTAATGGAGGAATTTCTTGTCTGTCAGTGACCAAAGAGCACAATGTATGATTACTGGATATTGTTCTTCTTATAATCTACATTTCAGATTACCCATTTTTGATTCTTCTTTAGCCTTCATTGCCTCATTCTCTGAACGATTCTTAAATCGACTCGATGAGTACTTATAGTGACGAGGCTTGTATAGGCAGTTAGCAAGTCGCTTAGTTCGGACCTTCTTGCCCTGTATATATATTCTCATGCGTGGATCAACATATAAAATAGAAGCATACGCCCTGAATGACTTTCTTTCTGGCATTAACCTGTAAATAAAATAAAACGTCAAGATTCAGAAGTGGATTGCTGAAATATTAAGTTCTATTTATAAGACTGGCTAGATATACAGGTATTTAAATCATCATTCTAAACCAAAAGAAATTTCGAAGTATACACTGATAATCTACTGCACTAGAGGTAAATGGTATATCACATGAGAAGACAACAAACAAGTATTCAGTATAACTCATGGTGCTGGAGTAACACACCAATAGTTCCTAAAATAATCGAGTAACTTTAATGCATAATCTTATTTCTGATGAAAGATACAACCAAAACTGTGTATTCACAGATAAGACAGTTTATGGAAAACTTAACACAGGGATTCTGGTAGATGTTACTGACAAGAAACTTCATATATTTCTGTATAATTTCTTTTATTATTATCTAAATCATTTCCTATACAACATATGATAAATTAGGTGACACACATATTGAAAATCATATCTTTAATTGAAAAAAGAAAAGAAACTAATCATAAACGACTACCACTAATATTAAAAGTAAAAAGAAACGAATAAACAGAAAACTGGATACATGCACGCACACAAAATTGTATTAAGAGATTTTAATGCAAACATATAAAACATTTTCCTCAAAACACATTAATATTCTAGCAACAATTACATAGATAAATTACTAGATGATAACAAATATATAATCTACTGATGGGAGTCAGTCCATAATACAAGATTCATATCACAGTATAGCTATAATCAATACTAGAGATCTCTCTCTGTCACTACTGGTTATTGATCATTTATCAGAGATTCATAAAAAATCTGACTGAAATCATATCAAAAGCATTATTATAATTATAATGAAAATACATGAAAAGTTTTACAATTTTATAATTAACCAGTGACAACCTCATCAGTAGTTATAAACAAAGTTAAACATTAGATGGAATTAGGTGTATAGTTCAATATGTGATGCAGCAGTAATTAAGGTTGATCAACGAAGCTTTTCAACTTAGTACAGATTTATGTGAAATAAAATCACTGTAAAATTTCAATATCTCTATTTTTACTATTTAAAAGACCAAAATGTACTCTGGTTTCCATTGATTTGATGATTTTTTAACTGTATCTTTTATAAGAATGCCAATTTAAGTGTGATGTTATCATAGCCTAATAAACCCCAGTGTCGTTAAGTTATGTTTGTAACAGTGAAGTTGACATTTTCTATCTGAGTACAAAACTGGGAAATATGCTACATTACAAGACAACTGGATGTCAAAATGTATATACAGGAAATCTAAACACTTATTTTTAATGATCCAACTGAAACAGAATGTGGATGAATAAAGTGAGGCTAAAAGACAGTAAACAACCATAGCTAATAGCAGTATGAAATTTGATTGCTTTGTAAACAAGACCATTTAACAAAACAGATAAAGTGTATTAACTTAGTTTAAATAATGCATGGTTTAAATTTTTTTTAAATATACATCTCTATGATATTAAATTATTCTACCACATATCTGATTCAGTATAAACATTTGTATAGTGTCCTATATAATCTATAAAATTATCAGAGTTAGAAGCTAACTAGAATCCATTTACTAGTCTTTAAATGTCTATTTTGAAGAATAGAAACTACAAGTCATCGGTAGATGATCCAAAATGAGCATCTGATTTCAGCTGCTGAAGCCTGAAGGAACTTAAGTTTGGGTCCATTTCTGTTTTGATATGAATACATTGAGAAAAAATCCAGGCCAGGGAATACCACGGATGGAATTTCAGCACATTATTCCCACTGTCACATATTTTCTCTCAGCGTGCACAATCCGTTGGCTATCCCCCCCCAAAAAAAAAACACATTTAACATGAGGGTATGTCCAGCAGACTGATAACTGAAAATAAATGACTATATCTGGGCCATACATATCTTGTCACTGCAGATAGTTCATTATTTTAATCTAATAATTGTATTCACCCGCAAGACAACTCAAACTGAAAATTACTAGTCTTGTCAATTTTATACTCACCTCGGGCAAACAGGTGAGCATTAATTTCAAACTCGGATTATTATAAAGGGATGACAGACTATTGTAACAGATTATTATATGGCATATTTGATTACAACACCAATTGTTAGCTTTGGTGAGTGTCCAGTGACATTACTGGGATTCCTCTTTATAGCAGGTCTCAAGCCGAAAATTATTATAATTTACTGTCAGTAATTCAATTTCAGTGTATAATTGTGATAGTTTTAAGCAAAATATAACTGAAACTACAATACATCATCATCATGATTGGTTCTTTTTTGGCGATTTTGTCCACTTGGTAAGCTAAATGGGTCAAGCGACCTCCAAAGGTAATGAAGCGAATTCAAAGATGAAACACCTTCAGATACGCCCATGCCGAGATTCAGACATGGGTGGTAGTGATCTGTGGTCCATCACGCTACTGCTAGACCATGGAGGTGCCCCCCAAACTGCAATACAATCAACTTGCTCATTTCAACCAATTTAGCTGGTGTGGTGAAATTTGACTCAGTTTTATGATTGATATATCAGATGTCACTAACTTTACCACTACTATGTAGCTTTGAAGAAACTTTAACACAGTTTTGTACAGTAATAAATGAAATGCCATTGGTTTTTCCATGAAGTAAACATTAATTTATTATTTAGCTTATAAAAATGTGCCAATAAGATGGTGTAAAACCGTACTGAATTACAAGAATCTGACATGTAAATTTTTGCTGTTCACGATCTAACAACAGAAAACATATTAATATAGTGTTACATGACTGTTCTGATCACATATAAACAGAAAACCATTCTGACATTAAACAACGCCCCAGAATTACTCCAGAATATACAAAGTATTATACTTTTAAGTAGGAAATATTTAAAAAGGATATTACTTTTCCCAAATACTAGCTGTGGTCAAGATTAATTTAATGAACTACATTTTAAGAAAGTATCTGAAATAAACAAGACTAAGTGTAAATGGAATATAAGATAATATAAGAGCCTAATATTTTCAGTTATTGCAAGCTGCTGTTGAAAAGGAAACTTAAATTTTTTCTTTTAGGTAACTAAGTATTAATTGTTTTGTGGCCAGCAGATAACTTTTAAAATTAATCCTTAGAAATATAAATATACAGAAAAAGTAATTACCAGAAATCATAACTATAGTCATCAAACAGAGTATCTAGATAGAAATATTAACAGTAGCCATACATTTAAATATTTTTTATCTCAGTTTCTTCAAACAACAATGCCTATAACATAATTGATAATGTCGTATATCAAATTGCTGTCAATTAGTCAGTTCAAAAGAAAGGTTTATTTTCAGAATAGCTTTAAATTGTAATAAAATTGAACAACATTGTTGATATAACTTTATAAGACTAAATCTGACTTGGGATTACAATGACATTCTTTCTATATGGCTAGCAAAATGTTTCCATTGTCGTGAAACTTTAAAATAAATTCTTACCCAATAGTCACTAAAATGTGCATTTCAGTTTGCTACTAGGCTAACAGTAACATAGAATATTTGGTTTCAACCAAGTAAAACATTAAAAAGAGTACACATACTAGTAAATAACCATACTTCTCCAGTATTTATTTTCAATAATCATACTTAATAAATAATCAATAATAATTCTAGGACCAACACATTTTAAGCTAACTTAAATCCTTCAGCTTCAACATGTAAATTTAAAAATCAGTAGATTCTGAAGGAGTGAAAACAACCCTATTGGAGCAAAGTCAGTATAAATTATTTTTTCATGATAGGGTGATCTTATCCATCAAAGAACGCAAAGAGCAGTTAAGAATGTCTAGCTTCACTTTCAAAATTTTTTAATTAGTGAACTATTTACTCTGTAAGGACAACAATAGATCATACATGATATCAAAATAAGATCTATTTAAGACTTACTAGTTCACATACAAAAAGAAATGTGACAATGCCATTATCACTGTTACTAGTGTTAAGATTAATTTGATTACCAAGAGAAAAAATGATATAGTTTCTAATTATGTTACATCACCAGTGACAGATCAATCAAAATCTACAAATTCAAATCACACAATATTTAATCTGAAAATTAAATTTTTTAACAACTGGACAATACAAAACATATATATATATATATATATATATATATATATATATATATATATATATTGTTCTATTTATATTCAACCTAACCAACACGGATATAGAGCAACTGATTTCTTTGTTGTGCTTCCAGTAATCTACAATATACACTACAGACAATGAGTAAAGCAGGTGAAATATATCAAGGGAACGTATATGGAAATGGAACATCATTTAAAAAATATACATTTAAATCAAGAGCTCTGTGGAAAATAACAACAAATGTCACAAAGGTTGTTTCCTTGGCAAAACATCAACCAGTAACAAAAGTATCTTTCAAAATGATCAATGTTATCTAACAAATTATTCCACAAATAGAATCAGCCTAAGATTTACTTTATTGTAATATATATTTAAAATATAATTTAACAATGTTAAGATGAAGATCAACATAACTGTGTAATAAAATATTTTGAGAATAGTTTATTTAAATTTGTTTTATTCTATAAGAGATTAAATAAATATTTATATAAAGAGACTCACCAATTAGTGTAGAGTAAATTTAAGTGGGATTGAAATAAGGTAGTTGGTCAGATAACAAAAGGCATGAGAACTAAGATGTTTACATTTGTGATCTGTTCAAATTACCACAATAGTAATACACTGAGCCATAAATATTCTATTTTGGAGGATCATGAAGTCTTAAATATAAAAAGAATGTCCACTCCTTATGACAAATTGCAATTATCAACTAAAACAATCTTGATCAGTCCTGTTCTTTTATAACAAATGATTCAAAAGACTTGTGTCAGCTGTAACTAAGTTCCTGCTGTACACATGACTCTAATTGTAGTTCATTATTATATATCCTGATTTTACATCACAGCATTTCTTGTGCCATTGATAGTTGACTGCAATAAAGTGCCACAAAAAAGAATGAGTCCCTGTAATTACTAAGTAGTATTTACATTTTCAAATAAATATTATTGTGACAAGGCTTATAATTAAATATTATAATAATAATTATCAAAATATTATTACTATTCTCACTGTTAGTTACAATGACAGTTACAATGTTAGTTACAGCAGCCAGTATTACCATCACCACTACTACCATCACCAATACCACCTACTACCATCACCAATACCACCTACTACCATCACCAATACCACTATTACCATCACCTGTTCATACAACTAGAGACAGCAGCAAAAATAAGCATTATTTTAAATGACATTTCTGAATCTCTGTAATGGATATACACATACTGGTAGGTACTAAGGTCAAACGGTCATTTTGTTCACTCAGACATACACTACTGCAAAACACACACACGCGTGCGCACGTACATGCCCAATGGACAGACAGACACATATTATAAGCAGCACCAAGAAATATATTCGGTATTAAAATATTTGCAAAATAAAACAAAATATATAAAACACACAAAACAATTCTACATAATTCATAAAATCATAATCACAGATATATGTGGTAATTAATATTATAATATCTGTAATCTGACTACAAGTATATCTGATACACAAGTTGCACACATAAAAATTTTGGACATTCAAGTTAACTTATTAAAATTATGGCTTCTACCCAAATACTAATGAAAATAGCACAAAACAAACACCCAGCTGATAAAGGGTAAACGCTGAACAGAGAAAATAGCAAGTTTATGGAAGTAATTAGACAGAGACAAATAACTGAACAAAAATATTTGTAAACATTACCTTGGGCCATGGCTATGCATATGTAGAAAAAATTTCAAAGAAAGTATTAATTTAAAAATTGAAATTAAATACTGAGATATTTATTATCATCAATGTACACACAGGTTGTATCATGCTTTTGGGAAATTAAAAACTGAACATAGTGATATACTGTGTGACATATAACCAAAATTATGTTTAAAATATTATCAAACTGAAAGGATAGATACATAACTTGGTATAATCTTAGCATTAAATCTGTGTGATATACACACACAACTCTGTTATATAGACTAACCAAAACAAGGATAAGACATTGGAAATAAAAATATAATGTGCAGCCAAAACATTTTCTTCTGTGCATGCACAGTCATAGTAATTACAACTGTGATGTCACTAGAAATACACAATCAATAATAATTGACTACAGTAACATATGATGTGACTGTGTGAGTAAGAATGTGATCAGAGTAAAAACTTTTACAGTAAGATTTAGGATAGCCATAAAGAGTGTGATGTCAAGTGCTTTGTTTACTTGTAAAAGTTAACTATTACATGGGTAATAGATAAATAAATAAAGCCTGAACTATAACATAAAATAATTTTTATTTCCATTCTTAAAAACAATAATAATAATAATACACATTTATATTGTGCCAAAATAAGATTTCTTTTACACATACATTTTTTTTATTTTCTCATATGTATCTAGCTCTACTGTCAACTACTATTTCTAGTTGCCAATACAGATGACTGCCCATGGATCAATCAATCAAGAAACATCCCCAAAACAAAAGTACGAGTTGGTTTTAAACAATTGCCTGATGGTTCACATTAAATTACTCTAGGTCTAATCTCTTATGATATTAGAGAGTATGCAAAATGAAATAAGTCTATAAAAATTATGATGTGTAAGTACCATGTCATATCTGTTGTCAACATGACTGATTAAATATCACTTCTTGGTGAAATGTAAATCTATTATCTGTCATAAAACACAAATGCCAGGAGAACAGACTTGTAATGGTGGTGTAACGATGAAGTATTTTAATATCACCCCCCCACACACACACATCTTGACATTTTTAGGTAAATAAAAAATTTAATATGTTTACAAGATGCCAGTAAATGTAGTATATTTTATGTATGGCTGCTGACACAGGTGCACAAAATATAAGTAAACAAGATACCAATTTGTGTATATCCAGACTTTTCCCATGATATTTGGAAATTGTACATGCATGCATACACACACACACACACATTAATGTGCAAGACACGTTTATAATAATATAAGCCTCATCAATTTACACACTAAAATATTTTACCATATAAATCATAAGTGTAAATAGACTGAGAGATTGTTATGTGTTGAGTTACACAGTTTGGTTATCTCCCATTTCATTCTATTCACACACTATACCATTCAGAATGAAGCTTTCTCTCTGTTTATCATTTTTCATATGATATGATGAACAAAACCCAAAAATATAGGGAGGAAAAAATAGAATGTCGGGTCATCTCTTTAATATTATATATAAAATAGGGACTTGTTCATCTACACTTCATTACTCTATTCTTTGCTTGTATTTGTATTCAGTCAATATATGAAGATATCATTTTGAGGTCAATTCAATTCTGGAATTGCCCATCAAATCCAAAATTGATTATTTAAAAAAATGGAACTGGAATTGATAAATTTGGAATTGGAGTTTGCTATAAAATTAAATTCACAAACTAATTCACCATTTAATTTTTAATTCAGAAATATTTCTTCCATGACAATCCTACTTGGTATATAGACTATACGGAGTAGGTATTCCAAGTAGGTACTTGGAGTAGGCATTCGGGGTATCTACTCTTAATAAAAAGTAGTAGGTAAAAAAGTCTGTAAAAAATGGAATTGGAATTGATAAATTTGTGACTGGAATTGATAAATTCGATGCGGAATTGGAATTAACAAAATGGAATTGAAAAAAAATGGAATCAATTCCATATCTAATCCATAGGTCAGTGTCAAAATTTCTTTGGCATTCAATTTCAAAGCATGAAAAACTAACATTCCATTAAAAGTAGCATTAGCATTGTCTTATTTACCTAAGAAATTCACATTATTGTAGTTACTATTAGTGCAGCTATAAGATGATTGCTTCTCTCAGTCCTCAGACTCATATTCTTTAGAATTAGTTCAAATTCTTCTTGTCCCTGATTAACCAACTGATCACCAAAACATTGTATGACCATGTTTGACTTCACAATAAAAAAGTTTAAGAATACATTAAGAATAATCAAGCTAAACATACCTTCAGATTTCATTGCAAACACTTAGCTTTCCAAAATATGAATGATATATGGTAACCCTGTGGGTTAAAGGTGAAAAATCACCATAGTATTTGTTAGTGAGTTGTTTATCTAACCTCAGGGTAGGCAGGTTTTTTACACAGACATTATTAACACCTTTAATTAGTTTGTTAAAGTCATGTAAAAAACAGGTTTTTACACTGACTTGTAAAAACTCAATTAAAAAAATGCAGCTATAAAATATGATAACAATATAACAACATCTACTACAGTACACCTGTAATACATAAATAGCAATTGAGTTAACAAACAAAAACCCATTATGATAACCCAATACCCAGTCTAGTTGACCCTCAGTGATGAACACATAGTTGCCTATATGCTCCATCCCTCATACAAAGGTGTAAATCTTACTGCAAAGCAATTAGACACTGGTGCCGAATCGATAACTATGAAAGACACAAGTTTCATCGCCTAACTGATAAACTATCAGGAACAAGCATTGTCTTTTCCAACTACATTTTTCATCAATGTACCAAGCTCTCACTGATTAATTGGTGGAAGGCCCTCAGATTGTATGGAGTACCAATTGACTCTAGAATTACAGGTCAAGCTGCTATCATGCCCAGCTTCAATTGAACGAATATTTATTATTTTTCCAATTTGGGAAATATTCACTCTAAAGTGTGCAATGAAATGTGTTTAAGACTCCCGAGTAAAGATGCTCTCGCACAAATGTGTTTAATGACATATACTAGGACTAGTACAATGATGGTGTTTAAGTATTTTACAGTTATTAAAAGGTTTTTTACAGTAATAAACCCAACCCTGTCTAACCTTGTCACTGATGACACCTGAGAAATATGGCTAATACATGACTCAGTAATGAGAAGTCCTATAAACACAGGTGTGGGTCACACTGAACCCCTAACCTGAAGGTTTACAACATGGTACTCTATTTACTGTACAATCAGATTACCTTTAATCTATTATATGTAATATGTATGTGACATTTATATAGCGCCTTATCCAGCTAGATAGCTGCTCTAAAGCACTTTATGGTATCATTACCCCTGGTCAGACCTGTTACAATCCACCACACATCTCAACTCCTGAGGAAGCATACAATGCATGCTGCCATTATAGGCGCAAAGCATTAATTAAAAACATATCCATCACATTCTGTCTGGTTTCATTTTTATGGATGAGTGTTCCACTTTTGGGTTAGGAAAGGTCAATGAAACTGCAATGAAACAAAGCAAATCAGCAGCGAGATTTTTGGCTTAATTTGGTGTGCACATACAAACAGAGGTTGTGGTGTCTCATGAAGGTTGTACACCAGCCAGCTGATGCTTTGGACAAAGAGTAAAGAAAAGTGAGTTGTGTCTGAGCGAGTTACAATATAACCATTCTCTCTGTTCATGAACACCCAGACATGAAGGGTAGTCTCACCAGCAGCATACAGGGTGATGCAACATGACAATCTTTCTTCATCTTGGGCAAATCTTGTAATTCGGCAGCAAATTTCCACCAACCATCCACAGGTCTCTCTGTTACAGTAAACTCTCTGGTTGCTTTGCTGTTGTTATTATTATATTTCCCATATTGCACAACACTGAGAGTTTAAATCAAGCATCATACTGTGATTCATAGGAACAAAGTTTTAATTTTTGACCAAAATGTCCCTATTATCATTCGCTGGGTCCAAGGGACACTTCCCGAATATAGCAAATTTTCAGGCTGACCCATGTATAGGTTGAAAAAAACCTTACACACAAGTATATATATGGTATGTCAAATCCCTAAATTTTCCCACTGCAAAGTAACAATATTTTTTTCATTACCTCTAGTTGTAATTAGCTGAATGAACATATAACATCAGTATGTGGAGTTACCTGCTATCATCTTTAAAAAAAATATCTACAAACATGTTTGATACAAGAAATACTTCTTATTGCAGTCCACACATCAGATCTAGAATCACAACAAACTAAAATCAGTTGCCTTTCACAATAAAAAGAAATTCTTTAGTTACTAAAGAATTTCTACTAAAGTTTAGTATGACAATCAAGTTGTTCATTTAAACTAGTATTATTTTGTAATGATATCATGTTATCTTGCCAGTAGAGGATAAAAGTGAATAAACACAAAATATAATGTTTTTGTGCTTAAGTTAAATGTCAAAAGTGCTTTAATATTTTATTAGGTCACAAAAAAGTAATTGACTATATGTTTAGCTAAATACTAATCAATGGGAAAACAAAAAGTGCTTGTATTCATACTGAAATAAATTGCTCAACTATTTGACCAATAACAGATTTATGTAAATATATACAAGTCTCATAAGCTTCTTATGATCAACTTAAACTTTCAGGTTTAATCTACAAATGCAAACCATAACCTATCATTGAAAACAGTGATAAGGCACAAATACTAATACAGTAGGCCCCCGTTATACTGCAGTCTGCCATAACATGAAATCAGATATAACATGGTCAGAACTTGGACCCCGACTTGTGGAATTCATGACATAATTTTTTTGCACGAAATGGCATAAAATCTGCCACTGACCGATAAAGTTTTCAGAAATAATTTGAACATGTTTTCACAGTTAGTAATTCACACGTAAAAACACAACTTACCAATGAATAGATTTATTGATCACAAACTTAATTACACACCACCTTGCCTCAATCAGCCAAACAAACAGCCCAATCACAACCCTCATTTATTGTGTGATGATTAATGTTTTATAGCCACTTTTGTGCACATAGTAGGCTAAATGGACCAAGCAAACTTTAAGAGTAATAAAGTTTAGTCAAAGAAGAAACACTTCAGATATGCCCACGCTGAAATTCGAAATCTGTGGTCCAATGCGCTACCAACTAGACCATGGAGGCGATCATTTATTGCGTGACTCCACCAACTAAATAAGTTTAATTCTGTTTGTTAATTCACAGCTATTGCATATGTTTTATTTACTGCAATTAGGAATCATATTTTGTGTATAAAACTAAGACCTTTGTTTTGATCATATTGTATCATCTTGAAAAACATGCACTATTTCTGACGGATGAATATTGCTGTTACTTTTTGCAGAAACATTTTACTTTCAACAAATGATTAAACAATTACTGGGAACAGTTATGAAATAAACAGTTGTATGTAATCTTCAAGGATAGTGCAAAATGAGGTGAATACATGGACTCCCCATTATCACCCACCCTGACAGTGTTCTGTCTTGCGTAATGGTCCACCTATAACACAGTCGAGAGGTTGGGGACCCCAAAGACCATGTTATAACGGAGGCCTACTGTATATCTGGTTACCAAACATAAATAGGTACTGTTTAGTAACTAAACACAGAAATGAATTGACTGCACAATAATTTATGGAATAAATGCATAACAGAAAAATCTAATTTTTACCACCACCTTTCACTGCATGAACAGAAGCGAGAATTAGTTACATTTAAAGAGAAATATTTACCTCTCTTCGATACATATGATAATCTTACAGAAGGCAACACTTACCCATCATCAGAATCAAATTCATTTCCATCAGGATGAGCCAATATGATGTCATATGGATCACATTTGATATCCAATTCTGCCTCTCCATTGTCTAACAACTTCAAGTTATAAACAGTGACTAGTGTTCCTGAAGGGCCTTCTATCTTGTCAAATTCTTTCATAAATAAGGCTTCTGTCTTGAATGGTGAATATTTGAGTATGAGATCCATTTCAAGCCGATGCTGATGACATTTAAGAAAGTAAAGGAATAAATATATCAGTTTATTAGTTAATTCAATTATACAGGCTATAATGTACAAATATAGTAAATACCATTAACTACAAATAAGTACATTTTAAAATTCAGCAAATAAGATTACAGACCTTTTCTTTCTCTTTTGGTGTTCTTGTGATAGGCTTCTTGGTCTGTGAGTCAAATGAAGGCATTGGAACCACAATCTAGTTAAAAACAGCAGACATAGTAGATCAGTGAAACAAGGAAATAAAGCAAATTAACTAGAAATAATTCTTAACTGAGTAATACCTCATGTAACATCTTTGTATTTTCTGGTTTCTTATTACCTCATCAATTCCTTCTTCTTCATGAAAAGTTCTTGATAAGAATACACAAGTCATTGTTGGACCCTTCTTTGTAAATAAGATAAAATCATTTCCTATGCGCATTGAACCTCTGTAAGGATTAAAAGTCAATCAGATGAAATCCAAACAAATATACAAAGATGAATAGAAACACACAATAACAGCATGATAACATAAATTTGGACTATTAATAATAATAACAGTGATAACAGGTTGTATACTGAAAACAAGTTTACTATAACATGCATTGTCAGATTCTTGTGGGCCATAAGCCATACACTGTGATGTGATGTAGATGAAAAAAGGCAGGGAGCCCATAGAATGCCTAATCTACTTGCTATTTACTTGTAAAGATGACCCAGTCAGACATGGTCTCATAAGGACATGTACCAAAATAATAGTCAACTGTTAACATGGGAGAGAAGAGGTACAGATAACAAATGCAACAAAGATTGAAAAAAGAGTCCAGATACTGTAACTACTCTGTCTAAATGGTTGGAAGTGATTCTAGATGAAGATGGTCTACAAGAAGTATAAATTATATAAGATAGTATCACTATTTAACATTAGGTCATAAATCTACTGTTACCCTCCCCCCCCCCTTCAAATCCATACATCAAAACTTTAATCTAGCTATTGATTTAATTATTATTAAAAAATGTAATACTTGTATTCTAGAATTTAAAAAAAATATGTCAAAAGTGTCACAGTATACACATCTAATGATAGATCAATATAGATATACACAGGGACACCATATATATATATATATATATATATATAAAACCTTTTAAAATTTTAAATACATTTAGCTTACATAATATAGATAATAATTGAAATAAATATTCCAGGGACCTACATTTTTCAGGCAGTGTATGAGTTAGAAGAATAGAATACATAATATAAAAAAGACGGGTACAATAAAAGCCAAACTCTATTGTCCTGTTTCAAATAATATTACAGTTTGATACCATTATAACCTGGTCCAGTATACCTTAGAAAAGGATATAATACAGGGTGTGTGGCTCACAATTATTTCTTATAAAATAATTCCATATCATTGTTTCTTTACTATTCAAGAAAATTCTTTTAACAGTTTGTATTTGTCATAACCCAAAACATTATCAAGGGTTTACTAATTACCCAGTGTATGGAGTAGTTGAACTAAGTTAGAGAAGTAAACATTTACTTGGACCTTAACTGCATATTAGAACAAACACACATTCATTAGGACAGCTTATCTGATGTACTATCCCTCAAAAAATACTAGGAATGGGTAGTTTATTTATACCAAGCTCATATCATAATGAGGTCACATAATATCCATTTGATAGAGTTAATGTCTCTGTTGGGATTTCAAGGGTGTGAATAAAATACAACATGGTAGTATTATTCCCATAATTCACCACTCTAACTAAATTAAAATGATTGAATTGTATCATTTACATAAAGATAGAACAAAATACTGATTAACTTTCCTAAATTGGACAATGTTGTAGTTATTCTCATGTTCTTAGATGGATAAAATCACTATGAAATTTTTTTCACATTACACCTCCTATAATGGAATCAGACTTTATAAACTTTAAACCACCTGCCATTTAAACTACAACATTTTACTGGTAAAACTTTCACCGTACCCACAAATGGACACTTATTAATTTTGGGGTTAGACTGGTTAATTTGAGTGATAATACTATTAGTAATCTAAAAAATTAAAATTTACACTTTGTTATGTACTACTAAAAAAAGTATTTTGAAATTCTCCTCTTAAACCCCCCCCCCCCCAAAAAAAAAAGAATAAATATACCTGACTACAAAAGACATGTAAATACATACCTCTGTAACTGTTTTCTTGGAGGGGTCAATAATTAAATGACAGTTCTGCCCAACTCCATTGTGTAGCTTAAAACATAGTTCTATCAAAATGACTTAAAACATAAAAATAACTTACGACTTTAATCCATTTCCATACATTCCTATCATCTGAGAATCATGTGTTTTCTTTAATGACTTTCCAAATGTAATGATATCAGCAGCTTCACCTATATATCAAAGATACTTTACATCATTAAAATTAACAAAAACAGTATCATACAAGTGATACAAAAATCACTTTCTCTTTATTGATGATTTAAATACTCTGATACATTAAATCAGATCTCTATCACCTTTAGTTTTCTAGCACAAAAGAAATTAACTTGTAGTCTGGGCCTTGCACTATAAACAATATAATGACAAATTAAACCTATATCAAGACTTAAATGATCATGTCAATAGTAGCAAAAAGTGGTTTTATACTTACTCTGATCCATACCCTCACCATCATCAAGGAAACATAGCATGTATTTGCCACGTGAATCTTCTTCTGGTACTGAAATCAAACAAATAATGAAAACTACCTTTAGTGTATCTAAAACACTGGTTTATAACAGTTTCATTTTGGCCCAAGAATACTAATTTCATAATATTTACTATTACAAGCCGTCGTCAACTGCATTGTATTATTTCAAATAACTAGTATGACCATGTTAAAACAGTACATAGTCATGTTATGAAAATAAAAGAAACATTACACAGAAAGCTACCACAACAATGTAAAAAAAGAGTACCTGTGTATATGTTAATCTTCGTGGCTGAAGCATCTCTGAAATAATAAAACTCTGTATTAGACTAATTTTAATATACTCTCTCCATCATTTATGTTATAACTTATATCTATCTTTGATACACTGCAAACTAACTTTCAGTAACGCTGAATAAAATACTGACCTTGCATTGTCCAACAATTCAGCTAAAGCACCAAACAGGAACTCATGAGTAGTTCTATAACATAAACAAATCCACATATGTATTAAATATTATTATAATATACTAACCCCCATAAACTGACAAAAAATAATGCACCTCATTTGTGTATCAATTTTTTGATGAAAGTGACAGCATACTTACGAGTTGGTGTGCAGATAATCATAACTGAGTTGTGCACGACTTAGGACCTTGTATTGTGATATCATGATGAAGGCCTCCTACATAACAGATAAATTATGAAATAACTTTTTTTGATGAATGATACATCCAAAAATGGAACTATGGATCATCTAAGCTCCCACAAAGGAATATTCACAGCAATTCTATTGAACCATCCTTTATCTTATTGATGACAGACATGATACCAGACTTCATATTACAAATAACAAAAAAAGTGGTATCAGAAGATCTTTAGTCAGATATGATGCCCCCTTATATATAAAAAGCAATTCAGTAACAGTGTGTTAACATACAATAAATATATAGATAACAGATCTAACTACCTAAAATATTAAAAACTGTCAAATAGATGACTGAGTAGAAAACTGTAATTACATTTCTAAACTTATATTAAAAACATTCTGTGATACACATCACAAAATATTGATAACTATAATTATGATATGCTGAAATGCTCGAGGAATTTACCTATACAAAATTAAATGCCTTTAATTCTGAATGCAAAACAGCACTCATACTCCAACTAGCAGCCAGTATTTTTCTGACATCAAAGGTTGTTATATAACCTGTATACTGTAGGTCCCAGCCATTAGGCCAGGATGGTTTTTAGGCCTAAAATATCATGATTTATGGTATTACTGCCCAATAAGTTGACCTAAAAATCTGACCTTTACCCTGAATTATTTCGAGGTGACATTTTGAACACAGAAAATATTTTTGTTTTCATAATTCGTTATTCTTACCAATGTGTTTTGTATACTGTTAATAGATCAAGGCAAATTATAACCATCGTTTACACAAGCTGTTAGCACATAGGTAGGACCTCAAACTTAAATTAACGGCGTGATTAAACATTCAATGAACCATATATGAAGTCAATGACTTAGAAGTAATTAAACATATTGTCAATTACTACTGAGCCTTTGATGCTACGTTTTCGTCACTAACACAGAAATAACCAAGACAATGTTAACTACCGGTATATGAGGTCAGTTAGTAACTATAACTCTCTATTGAAAATAAATGAATTAATCAGTAATTACCCATTATTAGTATAAATATGCCCATACAAAATATGTATATGGGGGCACCTAATGTCTCTACGGCCAAACGAATGAGATACGATGCTCTTGGGTACGGGATATCTTGGGTGCGAGTTGTCATTTTACCAGCGCTGCCTTCGTGAAATGCGTCAAACAACATTTATCCATAATTACAAAAATCAGATAATTCTACATATAAATATTGATTTTCATTACAAAGCCATGTATCAACTTGTTTCACATCTATTTTCACTCCATGACTGCATGAGTTTAAATAAAAATGACGATTGATGTCTGTTTGCATCTAGTCTAGATCTAGTCACTAGAGTCTAGACGGCTGCTAAGACACTGAACATTTTTCTCCCGATGACTGGATTTCTTGACACTGAAATAGCACTGGCCATTAAGCCGACCCCCCCAAAATAAAGGTCAATATTTTGACACCAAGTCTTGACTTAATGGCCGGAACCTACAGTAAATGGTTCATAAATTTGTCAACAAATGTTTGAAATGTAACTACCAGTACTGTATTTTCTTCAGTGTTTTGCATGCATTCATGTATAACAGCATTAACGTGCACCCCTTTTTGACCAGAAAAATATCTGGAAAAGCCTAGTTTTAATGTATAACACGCAGGAGAAACTGGGAAAATCTGCAGCTAGAAATTAAATACATTTAATTTGATGAAATAAATTGATCTGTCACCAAATGAGGAGTAAATGGACCAGGCAGGACACTGTGGGGACGTCGTAAGACTTTTGGGCGATAATCGTGGATGGAAAGAGGGAGGAATTCTGATGAGTGTTGCTTTCTTAACGAAAGCTATATTGCCAAAATGGGAACTATCTGAACCAATTAGGAGCAGGCATCTTACATCACCAAAGTGGACGAGCGAACATGAACGACAAAACACGATTGTGCAAACTTCTCCAATTACCGTCCAGGGAAATTTGATCCAATACAATCACTTCTTTCAATCATTATGACATATCAGATATAATAATATATGTGCAGCCCTGGCTCGTCCGACCTGACATCATCAGCATCCCAATGATGTCAATACAGAGGTGTGGTGGAGGAGAATAGTACGCTTAATATCGCTCATTTTACACATGCAATGCCCATGCTGAATACCTCCGATGTTTACATAGATGGCACTTCAATCTAGCACATAAAAACACACGTGGCTTTGTACAAACTGTGGAATACACAACAATTTCAGAAATAGATGAAACAACACATACACAGTAAAACTTTAATTAAACATCTTATAGCATACTATTGTACAAGAAGAGGTACGATAAAAGTCAAAAGGTACTCAGTTTTCTGGGGAACAAGTCTGAAAAAAAGCTGGAAACATTTAATTATGGTGTATAAACAAACAAGAAAAAGGTGAAAAAAACCTGTATATATGAAGAATACAGTATGTGCACAAATAATAATAAGTACCCTAGCTGGCACCAAACAAAATGACATAAATCCAATCAAAGGAATATTCTAAGCTTGTCTTAGAAACATGTGAACTGGAGAATGATATTACAAAATGAGGTTGATCCAACTTAAAATGTTCAGCATAATATCATGTGCTGAAAATAATCCATGTCTGGTGTTGTATATAAATAATTACACTGGGTTCGACATTAACACTTGTCTGATGCCAACCTAATTATGACGTCGGGAAATATCAAAGCAACTGCCGGTTGACCGATGAGGCTACGAGGTTTTGTGATAATGATGCAAATATTTATTTTAGATTTTTAAACATTCAAAACACTGGTCAGTAAAATAGGAAATGGTTCTCTAGTCAAGTAAAACACATAGCTTGTTGACTTATGTCAGTGGACTTGCAGCAACAGGCAATGCAATGATTCACAACATGCTTCCCACAAGTCATCACACAGCTAGCTGGCTTATGTAAAACTTAACTGTTGACAAAAGCAATCATTTATTAAATAGTGTGATAAAGGTTTTATTCATAGTTCAAGAAAGAAAGGGTTTTATACCTGATGCAGTGCATGAAATAAGCTCATAATCTTTACCAACTAGCACAGTGGTACATTTTGAATCATAACAGCTTAGCATGATTTTTGGCAGCCTAAACAAATTTAAAATTTTTTCTTCATAGTTAATGTGATCAATTTATTTTGTTTATTATCATCATTTGCCTGGTTTATCAAACCAACTCGTGATTAAATATCAAACTTAATTTTCTATAACTGATTGGCTTTTGTGGGATTAGACTGTTACACCTATGTATTATAAGCAGAATTTCCCCAAATTAATACACACTTGTAAGCTCAGCAGACTGCTTATTACCAATACAAGCACCATGAAACCTAAAGACCCTATATTATCATGATCTGTTAAACAAGCCAATGATCTCCCAAATTACTAAGTGAGCCCCCAACTGAAAGTGACACTGGGTGGGGGATGATCTCCAATCTCCAAACACTAGATTCACCATTGCAATCACATACTGGCATATGTAGTCACATCATCTCAATGGTTAGTGGGGTGTGGAATTCAATAGCTTATAAAGTGGATGTAATGTTACAGCAGTTGTGACAGACAATGAGAGGAAGACGAACAACTCCATGTGCGAAAATCTGAAGGAAGATAATCCTAGTTTGACTGTCTATGGATGCTCGTCTCACTGGCTAAATCTGCTGGGACAAGATGTCACACCATCTCAAGTCATTAATCAGATTGTGGAAGTAAACAAGTATTTTCGAAACCACCATGTGCCAGGCACTTTATTGTCAGAGACCACTGGGTCAGTGAAACCACAACTGCCGAACGACACACATTGGAATAGTCAACTCACATGTGTTGATATATACATCAGGAATAGGCCTTTCATGCTGCTCATTATTGCCCAGAATGAAGACCTCATTGATCTGAGAATACGAAACCTGGTCCACAACGTTGGTCTCTATAATGAAGCCAAGCATCTGGAAGAGCAGCTCAAACCTACTGTGGAAATGGATAGCCTACAATCAGACACAGCTACAATTGCAGATGCTTGTGAGCAGTGGTGTGCCATTCTCTTAAATACAGACAATGTGCTGGAACTTCAAAAAGCCAAAATCATGAAGAAGATTTAACCAAGCTATGACACCTAAACATTATCTCGCCAACATGCTTCACCCAATCTAGCGTGGTAGAAATCTATGTCCGGAACATATAGAGACTGCTCAGGGGTATGTATTAGAGGAAAATCCAGAGCTCCTACTAGAACTATGTTGTCTACAGACAGATGATATTACTCTGCCTAAGGCACTGGGACATTGAATGGAAGAGCAAAACTGAAAAATATTACATTAATAATGTACAAAAATTTTATTTCTTGGTAGACCTATTTCCCACTTAATTTAGGAGTATTGGACAGGGCAGTATTTCCCGGGAAATACAGCCCGGTAATTACCACCCTGGTATTTCCTGAATAACCCTGTCAGGAGTGTCTTACCCATCTCGGGCACCACCTTATTGCATACTCTGTGATATATATGATCAGGTCATTTACATTTAACTATATTGATGGACAGCCTTTTCAATAGCAGACAACGCTATATGTCATATATTTTACAGTCCCTCATCACCTTATTTTATTGGTAGAAAATTGGTCGGCTACTTTGGTTTTGGTGAAAAAGTGGCCTAGAAATAGAATGCACCCAACCTTTTCAGGGGAGAGCTATAACCTCCCCTTCTAATGGAGATGGGCCACTACTGTGTTAGAGAGACTGCTACTACCCCACGGCCAGCCCTTCACTACCCTCTCCTCTCTCCATCCACATCTTCCTCCAGCAATGCTGTAGCAATGGCGTCAGTGTTTTTACATGGTACCACGAATGAACTGCTGCCTACTTTTTGTAATGGGTCATCTACTCTATTCCCTACTGAAAAGGCTGGTTGCATATCTGATATCTTCTGAACCAAGACTGAATGAACAGTAGATGAAAGAAACTTAAAATCCAGTACTTAGAATTCTGTCAAGTAAATTTAGACTGGAACTGGATAACTATTGTGTAACCTGAAGTTTGCATGTTATATGGAATGACCTATGATGATACTCTTTTCACTGTATAAATATTCAACAATTTTGATAGTAGAACAGTATGGATTATGGGATAAAATCACTGACCTACATATAATATGTAAATAAAAGTCTTAAACAGTTTAATAAGACAAATTAGAAATCTGATTACTTTTTGGGGTATAACGTGACACAGAGTTAAAAGTAACATTGAGATCACTTCTAGTGTTCAGTTGGAAATGTGGTATCTAACAATGATTTATTCCATAAAGTACATAATGGAAAGACTGTTTACTCTGTTAATCTGTATCCTAGTCCTACTGTATAGATTAAAATGATTATCATTAGTGCCCTACAAAGGTCAGCACATCAACCTACTTTATCCAAATTAAATTGTCATTTACTATACCTGATGTCATAATGATTGACAAGTATACTTTGTATATACATAAATATGTCACACCAAGAGTTCAATGTGTGTGCATATTTAAAATCATGGCTCATGGTTTATACTAATAATTAGTTACATACACCGAAACATGGGCTAATCACGATGACATAATCATAACAGATATGTGTCAATAACAGTAACTGAGTAAGACTATCACTATGTGAGTATGTCACTAGAACTGACTGACACACACTGTCTTTGACTTAGTGTCTGTGAATTCAAATAATTCAATAACTAAGAATATCATTAACTCCATAAATATAACACAAACAACTGTACACGACAATGATAAGCATTGCAATTAAATACGAACAGCGCTGACGTGCACTGAGATATACAATGATACAGTGAGGGATACATTGATACGGTGGGATACATTGATACGGTGGGTAAGGTTGTTAGACAGACTGATAGCTCTAGAAGTTAGATCTATAACGAGATTAATTCACCGGGTTAGCCATGTTTACAGTTTGGTATGTAATCAACTAGACTCGAATGTACAGGAAACTCCGAAATAATAAGGGAGGGTGCATGGTTCACATAGAAAATTTAGTCAGTTCGTGTGAAATCACTTCGATCGTGCTAAACAAGGCAAATATTTACCTCACAATTTCACATGCGAGTTGCCACTTTCACCGAATTCCGCTCGTTTTGATCACGTGACCCAGCTGTACCGTATTCTACAATCAGGACGCTATTTACGATCATTATACGCAAAACCAATAGCACTACTCCACGTCCGTGCTAATATATATATTTTTTATATATATTTGATTCTGTGTAGACAGGATATTCCTGACGTTAAAAATGTGTAAGTTGTGTTATTTTACAGCACTTTATGCAGGTAATTGCTACAATACGATTTCATTTAATATAACCAAGAAATTTTGTTTATTACATTTATTTGAATACTATAATAAGTTATACGTTTTATTGATTGATAACTTAAATATGTATATAGTTAATACCAAGATATTAGCATAGATCTTTAAAGGATACTTTATACTTGAAAGGGTTTTTTATTTATGTATTACACTTTTAAAGGCTTAATTAAATTAGGACCGAATTTATGAATAAATAAAGCGTGAAATTAATATAATTTGCAAAAATCTTTTTTTATCCATGATTGACTGGTTTATTTCAAGTCTCTATCTATCTATCTATCTATCTATCTATCTATCTATCTATCTATCTATCTCAATAAATATAATTACATGTTCAATGCGTATATAACTATATATTTCAGCCATTGTATAACGCACGGTACGTGTTTATACCAGCCAAAACAATGCAGTTTTCTTTTATTTACCGTAGTAAGCGATCAGATTAACTGTTATAACACATTTAGCAGAACCCTACGGTACATATATCCATGTTTGCTTTTATAGATATTAATGTTACCGTTGTCTACAGCTGGCATATGTTTCATATGTAATCATGTCAATTCCTTAATGAGACATTGTTCATCCGTATATCATATAGATATAACCACTGCATGAACGTCGAGTCTAAACAAAATACTGCTTTACACACACACACACACACACACACACACACACACACACACACACACACACACACACACACACACACACACACACACACACATATTGGTAGCGCGTTGGACTACAGATCACTCTACCACCTGAGTTCGAATTTCAGCGTGGCCATATCTGAAGGGTGTTTCATCTTTGACTTCGCTTCATTACCTTTGGAGGTCGCTCGGCCCATTTAGCCTACAATGTGCACAAAAGTGGCTGTAAAACATCAATCATCATTATCACCATTACACACACACACACACACACAATACACACAAAATACACACACACATTCTTTACGTATTCAGTTAGAAAAGGACAAAAACAATAATAAACTGGCTCAAATATATATTCATAATTAGTGTTAGATCGTGAGAGGTTTAAAATCAAAGAAACCAACTTGATCAGATCCAACAGAAAGAAGCTATACAATGGTGGCACCCATGCAGCTCAGATATAATCCTCAAAAATATCACCCATAAATGTAAAATACAATTTTGTCAAACCATTTGACAAAATTGCACATTAAGGTGTAACAAAAAAACAACATCTTCGGATAGATGACATTTTTCCTCACAAACTGGGAAAGGGTGGGTGTATACGTCAACGACTTCCGGTGATGTTTCATAATGATTATCTTTGTTAATTAGAGGATAATACATGTAAGATGACGTAGACGTTTTACCGGATTTCCCTAGTTGAGATTCCTAGACTAAGACGTAGATCAACTTGAGATAATGTATCTGGTCACTCACTGTATGCCAAATACATATACAATATAATTACAACCGTACCAACTTATAGCGACATATACCGTATGATACACCATGTATCAAATAGTATCTAACAGCTATCCGGACATCAGACCAAATAACAGAACTCTTTGTCGACAGAGGAACCCGCACTGCCAAGTTCAGGGTTCCTAAAACGTTATTTGTATTGATTTTTCTAATAGTGTCCGCTATTTCATATAATTATCGTTCCCGTGACGCAATTATGACCTTTAAAGAATGACCTTTTAAACAGTAAAACAAAGGTTAAAGAACATCCTTCCTGTGACTAAATTGTTAGCTGTATATATTGCACCATTTTCTCTCTCTATATTTTGAGACAACTGTCAACGGACGTCATATATAAACGATAGAACACTGTATACACCAGAATTAATACTTTCTTCAAATTGTTCAATTAAAGGTATACAACATTTAGTTAATTTAAATGTCTTCAATATATCGTATGTAATTGTCGCTAATCCTCTAAGTATCTTAACTATAATAAATATTTTAGATAATATTTATGGTAATAATGACCAGAATTGCAATTTTTAAAGTGATCAGTCATCTAAAAAGGTCCCATGTAGACTGTTATTGAGTGTTTATATACGGGGACTAATTCTACATACGGTTAGAACATGAGTAATTTGTTCTAGAGACTAAATCTAGTCAGATGCCTGATTTGACAAAATGTCTCCCCATACCATCATGCCATTGGCTAGAATGAACATCGAACTCTTACACACAATAACCAGAAGAAAGGAATCCCACAGCATTTTAACAATGTAAATCAAAGAGATGGTATTACAGGATAAATAATATGAAAAACTTACTTAAAAACAGCTGTCAAAAATGATTACACCGTTCACATTTGGCGACGCAAGATTTGACATTTCAGTTAAGGATCCGGGAACAATTTGAGAAACGAAGTCGTGTATGCTTCAAGTTTGAACTTTTTAAAGAAACGATTGAAGGCGTTCAGTGTAAATAGACATATAATTTCTAATGGTTCATTTCTGATCTGCTGTTCATTATTATTGGACCCAAAAAACAATGACTACAAGTAGGCGAAATAACTCTTTCTCTCTCTCTCTATGGGATATATATATATATATATATATATATATGTGTGTGTGTGTGTGTGTGTGTGTGTATGTGTATACATTTGAAGCTTATTACTTGTTATTACAGTATTCATATATATATATATATATATATATATATATATATATATATATATATATATATATATATATATATATAATATATTATATATATATATATATATTATATCTTAGTGAGACCTCAGAAGAAACACGGATAACTAGAGAAATGGGCGAAAGGCAGTATACTCTAGTTACGACAGAGGAACTTGCCGCTCGTCATACGTACTAGATAAATGGGGTGCCAATAGTATACCCATATCACGATATGGCGACAATGGATACTATATACAACCATAAGTTTCGGGGGGGGGTTGAACATGTCCGCGATGCCAAAGAAGTTTTTGAACTTGACAGTACAACTACAGTCTTCTCTGTATTGATGGTAAGAAGGAGAAGCCTCTGGGGATATAGAGGACGCCGATGGCATCAAGGTCAGTGCTGGTCAGGCTTATAGGAGAACTCACAGAGGCGTTCTTTCTGAGGATTAAATTTTTGCATAGGTGGAGCGAGGATAAATGGGCAGTCGAAGTTAATCTCGAGACTCAGTACGGACAGAGAGGAGGAAAGGGCAGTATATCGTTTAAAATATCCGAGCAGACTATCTCCTCTCAGATCTTGCAAACTTAGTCTCACTCCGATCTCAAAAGTGTTACCCGGAGAGTGGTTTTGAGCACTTCGAAGGTGCCCTGAGAGGACAGAACCTAAACCCCACAAGGCGACAAAAAATCAAGTAATAGGGTCCACGACATGGACGCCACGATCACCGATGTGGCAAAGCTCGAGAAGATCCTCAAGCGGTAAATCATCCTGAAGAGCATAATCGGGATGGATATTTAAAACAGTTCAGTATGGAGGAAATTGTACGAGGGAAAATGAAGCTCGTCGACTACAATGGCAACGTCTCATACAAAAAAGTCCACTTACCCCAGACCAAGGAGGTCAAAATATACCTCATCTAACAGGCCACGTATAACAAGCCAATCGCGGTCTGGATCCTCGATAATCAGGATAAACAGCTCGGAATCAACCAGTTAATCCTATTGCAACTCTCTTCTTTATAGCATTGCATCTAAGGAAATTCTAAAACTTCAGTGTGTTCAGAATTACTTAGCTAGGGTTGTCACACGGTCTCCTCGGTTTTCCCATTCTCTCCCACTTCTGAAATCTCTTCACTGGCTCACTGTTCAAGCTCGCATCATTTTCAAAGTCTGCACTATTGCCTATCAAATTCTTTCTTCTGGAGAACCTTCATATATATTTTCCATGCTTTCTTTAGCACACAAGCCCAGAGAACTCTGTTCATCTGGTTTTCACTTTTTGTCTGTTCCCAGGGTTAAAACTCATACTGGGACTCGTGCTTTTTTAGTTGCTGTCCCTACCCTTTGGAATTAACTCTCTGAACATGTTAAGTGATCAAATAGCATTCTTTCTTTCCATCACCATTTGAAAACTCACCTTTTTAGACTCGCCTATCCTTCCTAAATTTCCTTTCCACCTGATCATTGTTGATGAACTTTGCATCATACCCCGACTATGAGTTACTAGGTGCGCCACTGAGCTCGATTCTTTTCGAGGATATTGGCGCTATAGAAGTTTTGTAATTATTAATTATTATTATTATTACAAGACGGCCATACTTATAAAACACAGTAAAGACAAAAGGAAAAAATCTGGATAACGAGGGAAGCCATAGCAAAGCATAAAAAGAAGCAGCAAGCATCGAAACGATACTGGCTGACGGGACCGATTGGACTATATTCGTGTAACTACAGAGAAAAACGAATTCATTACCCTGACAAGAAACTTGTGTAGAGATTTTGAACGGAAGCTGTCAGGCAGTCTAAAGGACAACCCAAAGTATTTTTGGAGATACTGCAAGTCCAAGCTAAAGAATAAAACAGGCCTTGGTGACATACAGAATGAGGATGGCAGCCTCACTAGTGATGATCAATGAAAAGGCAGAAACCCTAAACAAGTAATTCACTCGTGTGTTCACCAGGAAAGACACAGATACCATACGCATTATGAATGAGCGACACCAAAGGGTTACACTCAAAGATATAATAATTACTCCTGATCTGGTTGAGAAGAAACTAAATAAGTTGAATGTTTCCAAGTCGGCAGGCCCAGATGGATTCCATCCAGGGGTACTAAAGGAACTGTCCAGCGCAATAAAGGTGCCTTTACAAATAATATTCAGTAAGTCTATTATGGAAGGTACACTACCAGAAGCATGGAAGGATGCCCACAAGAAAGGATAAAACATCAAGCCTAACATCATTTATTGGTAAAATTATGGAATCTATAATTAAAGACAAGCTAATCAACCATATGATGAATGACGATCTATTCTGCGGTGTCCAACGGCTTTGTTCCGGGTCGCTCATATATGACACAGCTACTCGTCACACTTGAGTGATGGATTGAGTTACTGGATTGTGGATACCCTGTGACTTCAGAAAAGCTTTCGACACTGTTCGTCATAGGAGATTAAATAAGAAACTTGAGGCGTATGGCATAAAAGGCGGCTTCCTCACCTGGATTGAGAACTTCCTCTCATGCAGACGGCAGCGTGTAGTGGTGAATGGCAAGTTATCTACTTGGGCAGGAATCCCCAGCGGCATACCACAAGGTAGCGTACTTGGGCCAATTCTGTTCGTAATTTTTAATAATGACCTACCTGATGATGTCACAGTACTGCAAAGATATTTGCAGATGACACCAAACTCTTCAATTATATAAATTCCCTTGAGGACTGTCTACAACTCCAGGATGACCTAAATCGATTAGTGGACTGCTCCCAGAAATGGCAGGTGGGATTTAATGAGGCCAAATTCAATGTTCTCCACCTAGGCTCAACAAACCCATGTTATGAGTACAGTATGAGAAATACTTCACTGGAAGCAATAACAGAGGAGAAGGACTTAGGTGTCACCATTGATCGGGATCTAAAATTGAATATGCATATGTCTGAAGCGGTGAACAAAGCATCAATAATGCTTGGACTTGTTTGAGCAACATTCACCCGCATCGAGATGATACTCCCGAGTATATTCACCACTATGGTACGCCCTCATTTAAAATATGGAAATGTGATCTATCTGGTGTCCAAGGTTCCGACGTGACAAGCTGGAAGTCGAAAAAATCCAGAGGAGGGCCACAAAGCTGATACCAAACTTGAGAAGTCTACCATATAAAGATAGGTTAGAAGCCCCGAGACTCCCCTCTTTGTGTTATCGTAGGAGACGAGGTGACATACTTCAGGTGTATAAGATCCTGAAGGGTATAGACAGGCTGGAATCTAACCTATTCTTCTCGCTGGCTGACATGACAACACCAGAGGAGATAGCCTCAAACTAGTGAAGTGCCGCTCAAGATCAAGTTTGAGGCAAAATGTATTCGTCAGAGAGTGACAAACGATTGGAACGGGTTACCAGCACCTGTAGTAGACAGTCGCACAATAAATACATTCAAGTGCCGATTGGACAAATATTGGATTAGGGAGCGTTACAATCTGCCGTGATCCATTAAATAAGAAAACAAGATTTTTTAACAGGCTGTGTCATCACTACTCCGTAGATCTGATGTCAAGGTATCAAAGTATACTCAAGACATATTCCAGAAAGCCTGTGCCGTTTTGAGTGAAGAATGATTAGCAAAGAGAGCTTTAGGCGGTAAGCACACGTCGTCGTGGTCAAGGAGCAAAACGGCTGAAATGCCAACGCTCGCCTTGCTGCTGGATGACATCCAGAAGTCTTGCGTGGAGCACCGTCATGGCGGTATCTGGATCTCCATGTAGTACAAAAGTTGAGACATCTTCTGCATCGACATGAAGGCGTGCTACCCAGCCAGATTCCAAAGATAGGGCGAGACTAATCCCTACTTCGAACGCTTTGGAAACCCCACCCACCGGACGACCTAGGTGGCAATCGCGGGAAACTTCCCCGAGATATCGGCCTAGGTTTACGGAGGTCTGGGAGTGAGAGTTCAAACAAAGAATCCAGCCTGTCATACTGGCCTTGTTTTGGAAGCATTTAGAAAAGCAGGACATGGCTGGACTCCCACGTCCTTGCTCGTCTACATCATGATAGCAGCCTCTTACGCTGTCTGAAATTGCGCGAGACCATTGTCGCCATCAAAACATAAAAGGGGGTCTGGCTCTTTGGGCACAGCGACAAGAGGTGCAGCCTTATTGGGAAGTTTACCCAGAGCAGTAGGGTAAAGGAAAAGATGTTTACCTGAAGGTAGTGACTTATCGAGGGAAGTTGGACTTTCTGGTAAGCCCTCTACAGTTCCATTTCTGTGCCACTGAAGAAGTTATCAAGACCAATGATTGGCTCCTCGGGTATGGACTCACAATGTATTCCTCCTAAGGTTTTATCATTTGTGATCCGCAGAAGGTTTGGATAATCGACGATTATATCCAGTCATAGAGCCGTATCTACCTGACAGTTTCCAGGGTCGATGCTTCAGCTCAAACGGTAGAGCTGTCCTGTTGATGGCACCGAGGCTAGACAGAACAACGAGCACCAGATACGTAGAGGACCGGGCCAGGATTGGGTCAGAGGTTTACTACATCTTGTGGCTTAAGAAGGTCTAGGATAAATAATAATAGTAATAATAATAACAATAATACATTTCCAGGCCAAAAAATGACAGAAAATTTAGTGCTTGAAAAATAAATGTCCACTTTCAGACTTTTGTAGAAAAAAACTATTTTATTTAAACAAACCAACAAGTATACAGTTCTGCAATATTCTCAGTGCATAGACACTGCGTTCTGGATAAATAGCAGAAGATTTTCAAAATAATGCGGGAAAGCGGAAGGTTTTCTAGAAAAAAAAGACAATCGAAAGATCTTTCGCTTTATCGGAAGACTTACAAGGTCTGAATTTCTACAGCGCCAATGTCCTCGAAGAAAATCGAGTTCAGTGGCGCACCAGAATGGATGCAAAATTGAGCTACTGTGAGCCTACCTACACAAAACACACAACAGTACAATATCGACCGACTCGATAACCGCAAAACGTTCTGCCCAAAGAACATGCGACTGACCTGTTTAAAGGGTAACCAAAAAAGAGGTGCTAGAGCTCTCACCGAGTATTTCCTAAATTACCGAGAAAGAGCAACAAGATAATCCCGTATTTACCATATTGCTGAGACTATACAACAACTATATAACATATTCAATGGACTCTGTAATAACTATATAATATATTTCTGGACAATATCATATATTCAAAGGTGTTCCGTTGGAGAACTAGTCAAATGCAGGATATACACGAAAAGTATAGGAGAAACAATGCAACTTAGGCGAGAACTGTCCTTGGGCCGAATCCAGGAAATCCGTATTCTACAGGGCAAGCTTCCAATCGCAGCAATAAAACAGAGGTTCCACGAGGCGAAACAAGATATGGCAGGAGGCTGACGCGGAGTCACACACCGAAAGGGCTGTAGTAGTTCTGGAACGAGAGATCGTTCCTGTGTAGGAAATCGTGTCGACTGCGCTGCGGAACCTCTGCGCCTGCCATTTTGGAAAATTTTGGAAAAGCTCGATTCGGTTCTGAAAGCTTTGAAACCCATAGACGTAACGAGTACCGGGTCTTACAGTTGAGACACGGATACGTTGCTTGCCGATATTGTTCCTGCAGAACAGAACAGAAGATGCGCTGGAAGAAGTTCACGAAGAGCAACACAAAAGACTTAAATAGGGATGCAATAAGGGGGCAGCTGGATGAGCCAGACCAACAATTGCCATAGATATCGCTTTCAGTTATCTTCGTTTGGAAAGTACAATGTACTCACATATACTTGGGAGTGAGGGACGACATATTTTATGGGATATATCTCTATTTTTATCTCCTAGCTGCTTTTGCATCCTTTCCCCTCAGAAAGAACTATCCGTACATTGTTGTGTTGGTGGTTGGTGCCGTCAAAAGTGAACAGATCTCAGATCATAACATTATCACTAATATAAACCTTTGGGTCAGATCACTTATAAACAATGGTGCTGTTCCACTTAATAAATTGGACGTGTAGCTGGAACAAAAGTAGTGTTGTTTGTTCCTTATTGCGAGTACGTGTCACCAGAGTCAAAGAGGGAGAGAGATAATTATATTACAATTCATTGTCGTAATCCAGTAGAGTAGTTAAGGGAGCCTGGACTAAAATCTTGCACATCTTATTATTCATGTACCTACGAATAAACCTTGTATTTGTTATTTGAAAATAGCACCTGCTTCTTCATTCCTAGAGTATTATCCAATATAAGCCCTAGCTTACTCACAGACATGGAAAATGTATATAACTAAATACTGGCTTAATGCGAAGATTCATAGTTTTCTTCATATGTTGCTTGGATTACAAATCAATTAATTCGGTCTTATCTTCTTTTTTTCTTCAGAATTTGCTAGTCAACCAAATACTTAGGTCTGCAATATAAGTTTCAATTAATGATGACATATTATTCCATTTATCAAATGATTTTAAAGTCATGTAGACTGCAGAACAATGATATTTAATTTTATACCATTTAATAATTGTATATAAAAAACAGAGATCTGAGTTAAATAACCTCCTACAGTTTTGGGGAACTCGGTTAGCATATGAAGAGGTTGGGCCACATATCAACATACAAGTCTATCTAGGAATACGGAATTTCTAAATCAATACTATTGGATAAAGTCAAAAGACTAGTTCCAAAAGAAGGAAAACCGGGCCCAGGACCAATCTTAACGGCTGAAGATAAATAAATACTCACAGGATCATTTGAAAATGAAGTTTGGTCTGTAGATTTTCCAGTGTTTTTGTTATGTTGAAATCATATTTTTCATGTAATATCATGTTTATTTGGGCCTTCATAGGATAAATATTAAAAGAATTATATTAAGATATCCTGAATCTTTATATAAAAATATCCAGTATGCTGTCAGAGCACACATAGCCTACATATATATATATATATATATATATATATATACGGAAATCTGGCATACCCAGATCTCCTGACCACAAAATATGTGTTTACTGTGTTGCTCTTGAACTCTTTAGTCTCACGTTGGGCCACTAATATTTAATTTGACCTCATGACTTCGCCCATAGCCTCCTAATAAGGACATGAGATGTTGGATATCAGGTAAAGCGTTAGAATGACATTATTAACTTCGAACACAATTAAACAAGCTGGTGTTGGTTTAACAGAACCTACCTATAGAGGTATCAGGGATGAAGGTCATCTACTCATATCCGTGAATGCCATCTTTAGTTGACACGGACTGTCTAGATCTAAAAAGTCAACCACAAGTACCAATAACCTGACTCGAGTTTGAATTGAGGATAAAGATAATGAACAGTAATTTGGTGTGTCAATGTTGAACTGTCAATCATCGTGTAACAATATAGATATGATTGACGGTTTTGTTAACGATAACGATGTCGCTACTGTTAATTGTCTTGACTGAAACTTGGCAGAATGATAATGACTAGAACAATACTAAAGTGACTGGTAATCCCTGACGAGTACACTTAGGGATGGGAATAGATATGGAGTGATAACTTGAGGTTTCTTATTAGAAAAGACATTATCTGCGAAAATGACCTCAGAAAATACAAAATCGTTTGGGTGTCTGGATACAAGGGTTACATCTGGAAGAATTATATATAGGATTATAATTGTGTATAGGTTACATCCTAAACACGAGAGGAATGACATAAACAATGGTCTATTATTTAAATAATTTGCTGATCTAATGAGCAAGCTACCTGAGCAAACTATCTGAGAAGCTAATAATATTGTGACTATAACATCTACTGGAATATATCCACAGATAATAAACACACTGTAATTTAATGACAGCATTGACAGCTTTCATATAAATGGACTTACTTAATAATATGGTAATATGTTAGACTTAATTATTGATCAGTCGTAAGAATAAAAATTTCTTTTGTGATATCAGTTATTGACATTATATCTGATCATGCAATTGTGGATATTAAATTAGGCATCAATACAATGGAAATATTACAGATCCCAAAAGGTGGCGTCACCGGTGCCAATGATTATATTATCGGATTAAATTGACAATTCACAAACATTTGTATCGTGAGGCCAGATTGAAGTTGAATAGTTTGATATCCAGTTCCAAACTATCATGTTACAATAAGAACACAATGTAAGGTTATCAAAATAAGAAAACTCTATTCATATTCATGGACAGTGCGTCATCGAAAATAGGTGATCAATCCCAATTCCAATTCCGGAATTGATTATTTTAAAACAAATGGAATTGGAATTTAAATTGAGAAATTATGAACTGGAATTGAAATATTTTGAATCGCAATTGGAAGTGAAGTTTACTACAAAATAAAAATCAACAAATTCATTTACCATTTTTACAACGTTAACACTTACATTTGATGTTAACAATATACTGAATATAATGATCTAGAACTTTGATTCCTTATATATATATATATATATATATATATATATATATATATATATATATATAATATCAGATACGCACACCGACCGTGGAACCCAAAGTGACTGTTTAACCAATTAAATGGTCTGGATATTGCTAGCTCCACCCACAACACTGTGACACCAACACATAGCATACCTGTAATCTATATAGATATATTGCTGTTTAGGAATTAATTAATTATATCATCTCATCGGGAATGCTTGCCCCTTCTCTCCTAAAACTTTGACTACTATAGCCTATAGACACCACCAGATAGCTTGCCTGTAATCTATATAGAGATATTGCTATTTAGGAATTTACCCTCGTTCAATATGTTTAGAACAGGCAAAAAAATTTAATCCACAAATTAATTTACCATTTAATTATTTTATTGAAAAATATTTCTTTCATGACAATCCTACTTAGAATATAAACTACTCGGAGTATGTATTCCAAGTAGATACTCGGAGTACCTACTCATAGTAAAAAGTATTAGGGAAAAACAGTAAGAAAAAAAACGGAATTGGAATTGATTAATATTGAATTAGAATTGATAAATTTGATGTAGAATTGAAATTAACCAAATGGAATTGAGTGGAATTGGAATTGACAAAATGGAATTGACCCTATGTCTAGGTGGTACCACTTGAAATCTAACCTACTCAATTGGTAGCATCGTTCAAAAGTGAGTTTGTTCAGAGGATCAATCGTATTTGTAAAGATTTTGAAGAATAAGCTTTTAAAAATATTCCTTCAGATCTTCCAGCACTTTAAGCTGATGAAGCTGGGAGTCATTTCATCACGTTTTCCCCTCCGTCAGTTCTGGATGTTAATAAGACCATATCATCAGCATTTGTTGTCTTGTAAATTTCCGAAATCCATGATAAATGCCTTAGTAAAGCCTTTGATAAAGTCATCACTTGAACCATCGCAGTAGAAGAACTATATAGGCCGTTATCAAATCTACGTTTTGTATCAAAAGATATAAAAAGTGCCGTGGGAAAACTTTTTCACTAATAACATTGAAGAAAGAAGTACATTACTAATATTGCTCTTTTAAGTGTATTCAGTTATTCTCGTACATATATACTCATACGTAATATCGGTATGGACTTTGTGCCTTCTTCTATTTGATTTGTATGTGCTCCCAACGAGTGTCATTGTTTGACAGGATGACGTATCGCAGAGACACGCATAGCATGAGTGAAACGATAAAGTCCTTAGTGTTGTATCGATGACATCAGTATATGGATGTTGATAAATAGATTAAAATGAATGAAGTAAAATTGAAATGATCCTTTTTGCTTCTCCTAGTATCAAGATTTCACTTAGTATTGCAGAAGGTGCTGAAACTCACCAATCTGCTAGACAAGTTAGAAATCTTCATGTGATCTTGGCTGTGCACCTTAATATAGAAGATCCTATAAAAGGAACAATAAAAATTTACCATTTAAAGTAATCCTGGGCAATGATGGCAATTTTCATTTATTTTGGAATCAAATGGTTTATGATACTACAAAAACGGACTGCAAAATATAACATTGTAGAAGGTTTATTACCATGGAACTTCACATAATCAGTTATTCATATTTGTGTGTGCATACACACGTCAGCCAATCTATCAGTTTTTCTATTCAATGTGGACAGGATAATTAGAAACCTTTTATTGAATTGTATTATTATAACTATAATTATATTTTAATATTACCAAGCGACACCCTGTTCGGCACAGAAGAGAAAAATTGACAATGTGATCATATTTAAACGATCATTTCGTTTAAATGTTTTGGACAATTATAACCAATTAGCGAAAAGTAAATGAAATTGGATAACGGCTATAGGATGATAATAATGTATATTTAAGCAAAACAACAAAATAATAATATATTCAGAATAAGAGATTCTGAATTAATTATTGTAAATAATTACACCATGTTAATTAGTAAGTATCATATTTTAAAAAACACAACATTTATATTCTTTGTGATGCACTGAGGGCCACTCGGTCGTCTGTTTTCAAGACCACGGTATCATCCACATGGACATCTCGAGTATTTATACGCTGTTCCATCCCCTTTCCTCTGTTGCGACACGTACCACGTTGAAGGCACAGGCTAACCTATCCAGACGGTTATCAAAAACATCCTCAGTAACTGACGTGATCGGGCCAATGCTGTTGTATCCTGATTGTTTGTGTTTTCTCAATGGCTACATCGTAGAAAACCATGAAAGTTCATTTTTGTATAGGCTTATGTTGTCACGTCCTCTCTGCATGGATGGGTCTCCAAGGATCATGTCGTGTGGCAAACGTTTGGCGAGGGCGACCACTTTAATTCCACGAATACACAAGTTCACTGTGGGGCACCCTGGACTCTCCCCCACGGCGGCTACTAGTTTCCCTGTTTTATTATTTCCAGATGGTTGGCATTCCCGGGCGAAATGTCCATACTTGTTACATGAAAAACATCGGGGACGACCCCTCAACAGTGGATGGATAGAGGATTAAGGTAGAAACACAATTATTAAGTTACCAAAAACTGCATATAATTCCATCAGCAAAGTATGAATACAGTTAATATGATATATGAAATCCATATCATAAAAAGCAGGGTGATCAAACAAATAAACAGGAAAGGGACAGAAATCCACCATATAAACAAGACCATGTGCTTTTATTAACTGTAAATAAAGACAACTGGCCAATCAGGGGAGCGTATTTGAGTCACGTGACCATCAAAATGCAAAATGGAAGTTTACCAGCCAAGATCGTCAGCCCACAAAAATATCCCCCATCCTTCAAGCATGGTTTTTATATTCAGTAAATATTTATAAATATGACATTTGAAATGGCTACAGCAGTAGATTATTATTTCAGATCAGGAAACTATCGGATGATAAATATTTGGCGTTTATTATGACCCATTTTTCACGTACAATATTGCGCCATGGGATTTTATTCTGCGCCATTTGGGGTGCAGGAGTATTTTTATTTTGCGCCATACGTTAAAATATCGCGGAAATCCCGCAAAAACGCGTCCTAGAAACAACACTGTTCTGGGTATGCCATGTCGGCGACCTTCCGAAATCGACGAGCGTATGACACTTCCGTAGGCAGATTAGCGAAGTTCTTCCACTTCATCCCTCAGCCTCAGGGCTGCGGCTTCGTCCACGTTTTCGGAACTGTGTGGAGGCGTGGTCCCGGATGTCTGGCCAAGGGACGCCTGACCTTGTAACATTGTGAGTTTGTCCATAATTCACCAAGAACCTGAGCTGCCCGGCCTGGTCACGGTTTTTGTGGCTACTTCTAGTATCTTGTGGGCCCCAACTTGATTAAACACTAAGCCTCTAAGGCGACCTCCCGAACCCAATTCCGGACACTCCCGGTACTCGGACCATCAGACGTTGTCAGTCGCTCTAAGTCTTGAACCAAGTGTCCAAACTGTTTGTTTCCTCGCGGATCTGCTTCCTGCTGATCTAATCCCTGTACTAGATCATGTAGCAATTGTTTGATCCGTTACGCATCCATTTACACTTTAAATATCCTTGTTACTTCGGTCTTCTATGCTTCCATTCGTCGTGAACTAATTGACGTGTGTTTAACACACTTCCGCTTTCTGCATGGGACTCCGTGACATATATCCTGGTCATAGTTAAAACTGAAACAGTCAGTTGCATCATTCGTATTAGATATCCTCTTAATCTACGGTTTGTATGACGGCATGAACAAGTTTTCGGAGCTGCCTGATAATAGCTGGCATGGCTTTTCCTTCCGTTTGATATTTAAGTTTCATTAAAGCACAAATGATTCCATTGCATATCTTTCTGCACTTGTAAGTTCCTGTAGCGCTTCATCAATGATATTGAGAGCAATGTATTCCCAATAAGCGGTTTCATCTATCATTACAATGCGCTTAGTACACTCACCTATGATCTGAACAACTGATCCTGTAATCTTCTGATCTGAATATCCTGGCAAGCTCGCCATTGAGAAGTACCGAGATCAGGAACTGACTAATCAGTACTTATACAGGTTCGGCTAACTAGTAATTTAGTTAGTCTTCGTTACTATGTCATCTTGTGTATCTCCGAGTCCCATCATTATCACCCAGCATACAAAACTCCGAGCTCATGTAGGGGCTTTTAAGTCAAGAAAAATCTGTTTTATTCCTTGCTTGCTTGTATTTCGGCGAGAATCCCCAGGATGTCGCTTGATCAGCACAGCCTCTATGTTGGAGTGGTTGAAAACTCCTCCCCCACCACTCACAACGAAGCAGTACGGAACGATGGAGCCGAAATATGTCCCGTGAGCATTTATCCGGTGATAATTTGTCCGTGCACCGTCAACATTGGCATATAATGCTTTATGTATATAGTTATTAGTCATATTTTAGTTTGCCTTTTTTATATGGATGTAATGTTCCGGAATAAAGTTACTGAATTGAAAATAACTTAACTTCTGGAAAAACAAAGTTAAACCATACTCAGCGATGGTCTTCATCATAGGTCTAAATGATGTTTTTTAAATTTTCCTCCTGAGGCATTCATATAGACTAATTGGGGTTCCAACATATAATATATCTGTCCATGAGAGAAGTAGGTATCTTCTAATTGGAGTCCAGCTACCTTCAACATTTGACTTTGTTGATGGGCATAGCAAAACCTAGGCTTATGGGGAATTGGTATCTGTTGACACAAATTGCATAACCGTGGCAATGACAGGATTCTCTAAGTGAATACATCTTCTCCCTTGGCACATCCAGAAAGTATTGTGGCCTCAATAACATGATGCATAGGCTTCTCAACAACCAGTCATGTTTCAGTGCAATTTATATTACCTTTATGGTTCAAAGTTAAGAAGGAACATGATCGCTATTCTTACTTTTAGACAGACAATGTGACGGTATTCCCGAAGATTCTAGTGAACTTAGAAACTCTGTGGGATAGTTGAACACTTGAGTCTGATCAGAAACTGTGTCAACTGACTTGTAATATTGAACATTTTAAAGTAGCTGGTGCAACAGTTGTGCGTCACTTTTGCAAGTTCAAAGTTGGAACTGAAAAAGAATAACTAATGCAGCAGCAGGGGCCCATTTATTTAATGCTGGTTCAGGGGCACGTGACTTCCATGCAAGTTGAATCTTATTTAGAATGTTGGTTTCATTTTGTCTGTGTGCGATCTTAGATGACCTCAGTGTGGTCAAATCCAATGTCAATGACATTAAGCATCAAAAGTTATCCCTACTAATTTCCTTGGACAATTCTAGAGTACTTCATACTGATTTGCATCGAGAAGACAAACAAACACACTAATAAATATGTATTAGACATTTCATAAGGATATGTACAACTATTGACTAACAAGTTTACAATATTCCACTTTTCCATTATTAATTGTTTGATTATATTGACAGTCGTATATTATAAGGTGTGGAAATTTATTTGATCATTTCAGTGATTGTTAGAGATGTTCTAACAGTAAAAATCATGATATATTTAAACACTAAATCTTGAATGGTATTGTCTGTGTATCCCACACTGGCTGTTCAGGTACGATGGGCTCTCTCATAGTCTTTTCAATAAACTCACCACAACCTTCATTATCAATCAGCACCAAAGTACTTGTTCTGGAAAAAAATACAATAACAGCATTATTAATATTTTTATTGGGAAATAATTATTAAATACAAAATTGAAAGCAAAGAAGGAACTCAAGATAGTTAATAACACAAAATCATCCATATGTGTACCTGGTTCCATATTGTATGGACTTTAAATCCACAAATATTCCACTCAACCCTTTGATTAAATCTTTCCTGGCAGTAACTGCTTCCAAGTGAACATCTGGTAAATGGCTATCAAATAGGAAATATATGTGTAACAATAATTGAAAAGAAGAAGTTCTGATTAAAAAAAATATGTTGAAGGATCTATAATATCCGTGATAAACTTTTTCTATGATTCAGTAAACCATAAAGTAAAGTTGGTTTTTAAAATGATGTAGAATTTAAATACTATTTTTTACTGTTTATATGTCATTTGTCTATGGTGCTAATTAAATACCCAATTAATAGTTTAAATAATTAAATAATTTGGTTATTAATTCAAACCTTCTGAGATTATTTGAATGCAATTAGCAAACACTATATTAATATACACTACAGTAAGCTCAGATTGTCTATGACTATGAGTTAAGTGTGTAGCATTTGATGAAAAAGGTTATATACCCAATTGTCAAGAAAAATTGCTTTGATGATGCAAACAAGTTAAAACATTACCGTGGATCAATTTCTCAGAACACCTTAAATGGCACTATCATCTTAGAGACTAAATTTAAAATGTGGGATTTTATTCTCTTTGAGCATCAGGGTTAATAAAAATCATGATTTGATTTCAATTAAATTTAAAAAAAATTCATAATCCATAATATCATTCAAAATGCTTATAAATGTTTGTATTGTAATTAAAATGTTAAATATATCTGCAGCATGTATTTCTTGTGTCTAATTAAATCGTTAATGATTTTTCCAACCTCAAAGCCAGTTTTAGAACAAAACTCTATGAAGGGCAATTCATACTGCAGATGTTGTTCATTTCTTCTATTCCATCATAACTTTAACTCTGTGACACGGGTCATGGTCATCTGGTAAAAACTACTGTTCACAATAAACAAGTAGGTGAGCAGATATTACAAGAAGGCTATCCAATATTGATGTAACCTGTGACATTTAGGTTGCCATCAGCTGTGTGATAGAATCCAGTTTTCCTAGCATGATGGTACTACCCCTGCCAATCTTCACAGTTGGGACTACCAGTCAGCAGTTCTGTACTCATTTTCGATACATACATCACAACATCACTATTGAACAGGTTGAACATAGACTCATCAGTGAAGATCAACAAAGACCAGTCCTGCCATGCCCAGTCTTGAATTTCACTGCAGAACTCTAGCCACAAAATTTGGGTGAGTAAAGGCTGATAACGTGTTATACAACCATGTAGCCTAGCAGCCTTGTGCCATCTCTTGACTGTAGAATAGGACACCCAGGACAGCACAACAAGACTGTCCTAGATGTCTGTCAATCCTCCTCTGGCTCCATCCCAGCTGATTCAGCAGGACACTAGTTATTATTAGTATTATATATGGTTTGGGTATTTAACAAATATACCTTTATGATAAAAATGGTATTTTAGTTTAGGTCATTGTTATTTTAAATATTATTTTATGAAATGATTTATTTTGAAAAAACAGGGTCAGTTGGTGGGAATGAAAAAAATTCAGTTCACTGAAAATCAGGGGTTGGTTGGATAAAAATAAATTTGATGAACACTTTGTACTTTTAGATTAATATTCAGATTGAAATTCAACTGACAATGTTCATGTAATCATTTGTAACCACATGTTTTAGTCATAGGTCACGTAGTTGTGCAACAATGCATACACCCATCTACTTGTAAAAATTAGGCCAAGGAGCAATATATTTATTGAAGTCTTACAGTATGACATATCATATTCTTCCATATTGACTATGGAACTAACAGATGCTGCACAAATTCTATGTAAAGTGTCCACAATAATAATAACTGCAATTGCAGTGTTTTACTAGTTGGTTAAATAAATTACAATTATTTTGTAAGCTCATAATGTAAGAAAATGAACAACTTACGGACTACTGTCACTGAGTAATGTCATTAAACTTTTGACAATCTGATCCCTGCTATCTTTTGTCTTGTTTTGATCCATTATAATTGAAAATTGTGCTAGACCCTGTTTCACCTTCTGCCACGGTGTAGACACACAGCCATTACACCAGCCATGAGTACCTATAGAGTAAATAGAATGGTTTGGTCAACAGTCAGATGTTTACAGAAGAAACAAAACGTTGTGTTTCTATTCCATTACTTGTCATCTTGAACCAGTATCAATACTATCAAACAGATTCCTAATTAATCAGTTCAGGACTCCTAGTGTCATAAAATAACACATATCATACCAATTACGAAACTGATATCATTCAAAATTTATATATCTTTGTATATTTTTTAGTTGTTTTTAGTTAAATACATCTGACAAAAGACCATACTTCAAGTAAAATAATTAATATCAAACAAATATAATAAAAAGTATTTTATTTCACTTACCATCACCCAAAACACAAGGCACTACAGTATCATCACTACCAAGATAATTAAGGCTCCATGTCTTTAACCTTGTTTGTAAGTAGAATATTATAATACAAATAATTCCATTAAACAATAACAGTTTATTTTACTTAGCACATTAAATACTTTGACAAGACATAATCAGAATAATTACGCCTTGGTGTTTGTATTATTCATCAATCCTAAAGTTAACATTTTCAAATTAATTATTGTATTACCTTTTTTCTAGTAGTACAAGGTGGAATGGATTGTAAAGGTTTTTTTCTTTTTCTGTTGATGATAAATATTCCTTTGCAGAAACATCATTCATCAAGAAATCTGAGACTAAAAATCCTAAATAAAGAAACACATTCCTTGTAAATCACCAATCATACCATACTATTGTTACCATACACATAACCAACATCATTCCTCATCCTCACATAACACAGTGCTTATCTTCTCAACTATGTTGCAACTCAGTTTGGAAAAATATATGTAAACAATTATTCATGAACATACAGGTTCAATATATTTATCCCTATAACATTTTTCAATTACACTGTTTTTCATCAACTGTCCACCCTTTGGGGTATGTATCTGGATTTTCTTCTTAGAGATAAATCTGTAACATACTGCTCAATGTTTTTTGTGATAGTCTGTGATTAGCATCTGTCAACTGGAGAACACATGGTCATGTTTGTCAAGAACAAAATTGAGAATACTAAATTATGACACTTGAATTGAAACTTCTTAACTATATGGTCCATGTCCTTGTATTCTTTCTGCACCTATTAACTTTTCAACAATTTTTACCCCAACACTGTACCATGTGTATGTATCTGTGTGTGCATTCACACACACACACACACATACATATATATATATATATATATGAGCTCTTTATATAATATACTATATAAGTCTATTATACTAGGTTAACCACAACAGACCCATTGTCCTTCATGTTGATAGAGGACTAATTTGTTGATGCGATTGCTTTAATATTGTATAGTAAATAATAATGCAAGTCAGTGCAAGCAGATTCTTGTATGAACAATGGATGTAGGTCAAGAGCCCTCTAGGTTAAAAGCCCTCACATCTTATTTTGATATAGGTAAAAAACCCTCACTTTCAGTTTAATACCCTAAACCCTATGTGTACTTTTTATATGCCACTATTAAAAATATTACTCAAATATTTCTACGAAAATAACAGATTATCCAAGTATATATGAGGGCTTTTGACCTACTAAAAATGTGAGGGCTTTTAACCTAGAGGGCTTTTGACTGGAACCCATGAACAATGCTGTTGGGAGGCCCATTTATTTAAAGCTGGTTCAGGAGTATGCTGCTTCCATGCATGGCGAGTCTTGTTTGGCATTTTTTTATTGTCCTCCTGTGACCTCAGATGACCTTGGAGATGAAAGCCTATGTCCCATGACATCCAACATTAAATGTTACCCCTACTAAACCTCCTTGGAGATGTTTAAATGGCTTTAAATTGATTTTCTTTGAGAATCGACAAAGAAACATACATTGACAAATATAGACGAAGACTAGGCAAAATAGCAGTAATCTATATGAGACTGAGTTTCATGAACAAAGCCATAGAATGGTAGTTGTGGGAAATTGTAGTTTTGGGGATAAACAATATTATGAACAGAATATAAAATATTTAATAATAAATCAGATAAATGTTCAAATGAAACTATGTAAGAAGTCTACTATTTAGGTTTCACTTAACAATAAAATGAAAACTAAAACATGATAATAAATTACCTCTTCCCTTTTTGTTTGGATCAGGTTTATTCGAATTTGCCAAATTAAGAAGAAATCCAATTTTTCCATTTTCAGAAACTCCCAGCCATGTTCCACCAGATTTGCTGTCTTCAAGATCCAGACCTAGTTTAATGGGATTACCATACAGAAATGAGGAGAGAGCACCAGTAGTTATTAAATTAAATGACCAATTGAAACACACACACATCTAACAAACAGAAATGACAGTTAGCATTAAACTATTATATTAAAGTTGACTAACATCACTAACTATTTCAATGCCATGGTATGTTTCTTCCATATATATATATATATATATATATATATATAAAACCAAAACATATAACTATAAACATATAACCACAAGAATTTGTTCATTTCATTTGCTGACTGAATGAGTGAATGAGAATACACAATACACAAAAATTCTGTACCATCATTACAAAATGTATGAGCTCATTAAAGCCATTCACTTATGAATGATAATCAAAGAAATATTGCAGGCAGATAATATATCAAGTTATGATGTTACTAACCTGAGATACATTGAGGATTTTTAGGCCATCTTTCTGCTGGCTTAGATGGACGTCTATAAAACTCATCTCTATTACTTGCTATTATCAGTTGATAATCAGACTTTTGGGGATCATTATTTATGTAGAGAAATGTTATACACATGATGTTATCTATCAGCACCTTTGATCTAGTCGGTGACAATAAACATATAACTGTCACACCTGTGGCATTCAAAAGATAAAATGAAATAAATGGTGTAGTTTGGGACGAACAAGTTTATATTACCATAAACATACAATGTAGCTCTACTAAATGACATATGTGTTACAAAAGTAAATAAGAGATACACCATAGTCACACTTATACATGTTTAATTGAACTAAAAGAGAAACCTGTGTAACTTGGTATGTGGGCTAGTTGGAAATTTCAATTAAAACTGAAAAAAAAAATTCACATTATCAAATGCATTAAGAGAATAAATACAGAGCTAATGAAATACTAAACTGAAAAACCTGTTTGAATAACTCCAGTTCATACCATAGCATAATCGGTAACCATCATTTCTAGGTTTGAAACAGAGATACCTCACAATTACCATGAGAGTGAATGAGGTTTATCTACAAAATACTTTCTTTTCCTCAACACTTCATACACATTTCTTGAGCGTTTTGATCACCAAAGTGATCAAACTACCGGGTAAGTAATTATAGAACCAATTTTAATACAGTGTATTAATAATTCCTGGTATGTATAAACAATTAATCATGCACATATTATAAACTTAAAACAAGATTTAGTTTGGGAGTGTCATACAAATGTGTGTATTCGTGAAAGATTTTAAGTTCAACATTCTTAACATTTGGGCTGCTTGCTTGTGATGGCTTCTTTGAATCCTTTGCTAGACTTTGGATAGAGGATGGCTTATTTTGGCGTTTTATTTCTGGAATATCATTTCAAACCATCAGTTATGTCTCTTCAGACGTTCAGTAATTCCTTTTCATATCCAGCCAGGATTTGTTTCATATATACGTTCAAAGATTGACCTGACATCCCTAGATTGCTTGTTGCAGAATTGGTTGGATCAATCAGGACATGCACATCACACAGATAAAGCTGTCCTCACTTGATCCATTAATAAACATGATGGTACAAGTTGATATATATGCCAGTCCTCTCTGATAATTGACGTTTCTAATAGTTTTACAAACCAAGTTCTTATTATAATTGGTGATCAATTTCCTGCCTCCTTCTCTTGGTCCTTACTGATTAACTGGCATATAATCAATTATGATGTGCCTCATACACATCTGTCTGGAAAATAATTGTCAGGCCCCCACTTGTTTGCTAAAGCATACAAGTGGACCTAGGCTCCCACTTCATATGTTTACCAGAGGGCTGCATTTTTCATTAAATGGACATAATCCCCCTGGGACAAAAATCACCATACAATTATATAAATTGATCATGACATAAAACAATGTTTTAGGTTAATACATCATGTATTTATATTCTTAATATTATTTTTTATATACACAAAAATCAGACATATGCATACAAACAATCACCAATATACACAAAATACAGACAGTGATAGTTTGGATAAAGTGTACACTTCCACTGGATGTGTCCAAGACCTCTGTGTCTCTTCATTGGATTTGTTACCATCACAGTTACCTGCACAGAGGTTCTAAAGATTCAGCTAGAGTTGTGCATATGAACAATACAAACACTGTCCATGGGAATCTAGAAAAATGGTGACCTGAACATCTTTTGGATCTTTTCAAAGATTGTTAACCATTCTCCAGATGCTGGGATGGGAACACTCCTCAAATGATTGAAACCCATTATTCCAACCCTCACAAATAATGTCGGTTCAGAAATATCCACAGAGTGTGATATAATGTATATTACAAGTACTGGTAGAAAAAGTGGTGTGATGCAAGGGGGGGGGGGTTACACCATCTCGGACCAATTAGGTGCGAGATTTCGCAATATGATCCAGATACATGTTGAACTGAAGTAATCAATAAGTTGTGTATGACCTTCAAGTATATTTTCTTTCAGATAATAAAGGACTTCTAGAACATCAAGCACAGGCAGGAATCTTAACCCATTGAGCATCAGCAGGATGGATTAACGTCATCATTAAATCCAAGTTGCTGTACCTTACATCATGTACTCTGAGTTAGCTGGTCAAACCGCCTCTTTGGCCACATGAGTAGTGCATGAGACTATTTACCTATGGCTATGGTCATTCTGTGCAGGAGGTCACAGGTTTGCGCCTCGGCTGTGGCACTATAATAGGGGGTGTTTCATCCAGCCAGGCAACTGGCAAGGTTTTCTCCACCGAACATGCCATATATTCTAAATTTATTTAGAATTAGTCTTTGTGGGGAAGCTATAAATTACAGACCATATGTGTCTCCCTCATTTGAGGTCACCAGCCATGTAAAAAACTGCCACTTCGCCCATTATTATTATTATTATTATAAGCATACTTTACTTTAGACATCGGTGCCAATGGAACTACTGATTGTCTTGATGATTGTCTGTTCAAAGTCAGTGATGATAGATATCATTTATCAGATCAGGTTAAAACCCCCAACTCGCAACACCTATTTATTTTTAAAGTGATCAGTTTTTCATAGATGATATGCATCTTACTTGGAAGGAAGATGTAAACAGACCTGATGGCACCTACATCAAGAAAGACATGAATCAGATAAAGTGCCATCCATATGCCATATGTCTGAGCATGCTAGTTAAGTCACTGTGGCATCAGATCCAAACACCAGGATTCACTTATTTAAGTCCATTCCACAATTATGTATTAGAAATTGTTCATTATCAGTTCCAGGTGTGCACCATTCATCTGGCAGAGCAAAGAGACCTTACAGGCAGACTGTCACCATTTCACATCATATGGAGTACTTTACCTAGGGACACTCAGACCTCCAGAGATAAAGTGGCTGTATAAACAACAAGTATTTCAGTGGGAGTTTCCTGGAAGGATCAGCAGTGTCCTTCATGACAAACCTAACTTTGTGGTAGCTGTAGCTTCTGGGTTTGGGTCATGTCTACGGTGTTATTTGGATTTTTGTTTGGGACCTGAAAGTACACATAAAGTAAATATTATTATATTTATAAATACACAATATTTATTGAACACATTATCAGTACATATGTACCATATCATTTTAAAATTATATTGTCATGATTGTATATATACTTAATATATTGCCACATTTGAAAAGGTTTCATCCAATTTATTTTACTTTAAATATTACACATATATTAGCGTAATTATGTTATAAGAAATACTTATGTAAATTTACGTATTTCATCCATGGAAATTGTATTTACCTGAGAATCAGTTGTGAGTGATCCTTTGCAGCTTGTGGTCAACCTTTGAGAATACTCCCAGCAGATTGTTGCCTTCCTCACTTTCTTTTTCTACACATGAAAACACCAGAATGCTTCCCTTGTTACTCCTAATGATATCCATGGTGTTGACTATTTTATACTAATAATATCATATATCTTTGTAAAGCAGTGATGACTATGACTATGAGACCTCCATATTTATGAATAGAATGCAATCATATAATTGCAATTTATTTATGCTTCTTTCCAACAATGTATAAATATTCACTGTCCATACACAAGACTTCATTAATTGAATCGCTCCTCTCAATCAGTGGCTTCTCTTAAAAAATCACCTTCATTACAATTACAAACTTGGTTCATTTTAAGTTTAATATGATTGCATTAATTTAATTTCTTTACTTACTTACAAGCAAATGATGAAGTATATTTTGCAGTGCATTTTTATATATATGATAACAATATACTAGCACATTATGGACTCTATTTGTCCATACATATATACATAAAAAAATTCAAAGTAGCAAATTATGAGCACAATATATGGAACAGTAACAAATGTAATTCCTTTAAAAATATAAACTTAAAACCTTGCTTTATATCATGCATGATCAATGAATATAACAATACCGGGTGGTGTTTGTGTACTGGGTGATGTTTTTTGAGGGGGGAATTTTGTCCATGTGATTTATGTCCAAAAAGTTTTATCCAACAATTGTTTTTTTCTTTCTTGGAAGGCATTGTGACAATGCAGTCCTCAACAATATACTGGTATGGTCGGTCATTTCAGTTAGGGGCAGGAGCCTCCGTGTTCTAGCGGTAGCGTGCTGTCCCCACAAATCACTACCACCCGTGTTCGAATCTCGGCGTGGGCATATCTGAAGGTTGTTTCGTCTTTCACTTCGTCTCATTACCTTTGGAAGTCACTCGGCCCATTTAGCCTACCTTGTGCACAAAAGTGGCCCGTAAAACATCAATCATCATCATCAGTCATTTCAGTTATTCCCTACTATATACTCTTGGAGGTATAAGTTTTTTTGACAACTCTGTTTTGTAACAGATGAATATGTTGCGGGTCTGTGGACATATGAAAAGAAAATTAGAATTATATGTGACAGTGTAGATCTTTTTTAAAGTTTGGTTATTCAATGACATATATGTTGTTATCCATTTTTAGCTGTTTGTAATGATAGTAAAGATGTGTTTTTTATTGCTAATAGAGAGGCTCTCACTTGCAGAGTTCTTAGCACTTTTATTTCTGGTGTTATAAACCCCATATTTTCCACAAATATAGTCCATATACTATTATTAAAATAAAAACTTAAAAATTCTAAAATTGTCCAAGATGAGTAGGAACAAAAAATACTAAACAGTACCCATATAATTAGGATCAACTGATGGATTAATGGCAGTGACATTATTTAATGTGATAAAAATAGTTTTTACATTAGCATTTATTCTAGGAGCTGCAATTTGGGTACTTATGTTAAAGTAATGAGAAAAATACTTTAACTGTAACTAAAATATTAACAGAACCACATTCACACATCATATACATGTAAATAGCTTCTTCAATATCTATTTCTACCATTGAAAAATTGTGCTAGTAGTTACTAACATTTTTACCATAAATATAAGGGGGGGAGTATTTCTACTTCATGGGTAAATACCCAGTAATTACCTAAATGCATGGCAAAAACTTGCCAACCCTGTTGATGTAGATTAAGATTAATAGGCTAAGAACTAGAAAGTATCAATTAATGCTGGAGTTTAATTTAATAATATTGCACTGATGTTGTTCACACAACAGTAATGAACCTACTCGACACATAGAACTCACAAAACAGAGGCTATCAGACCTCAAGAGGCTGATTCTGGCTATTAAATCAAATTCACCAATAATTTATAAAATGTCTGATTTTATTTTGTCACATTTCTACAATATGCAAGTATTGTTCTGAAAACTCTATAGACAGTGGAGTTAGCCACAGGACCACAACCAATGAAAATAACTAATAATTGTTATCAATAACACTTACCTGCTACTAAATCAGAAAGCCTCAGCAAAAATAGTTTTTTTTTCTTCATAGTTTTGAATTAAATTGTATGTTAATTTTTTTTTAATATTTGCTCTTTTTGTTCTTCATGTGAGGGGATTATGTCCTGATGGGATTATGTCCGTTTATTGACAATAATCTGATATAGAAAAAGTTGACCTCAGACTCGGAACGACAACAGGAACGTGTTTTCAGTTTTTTGTGCTATCCTGGTATATTAACGTAAGTATTTTACTTTTAACTGTATTTACTTTACTCAGTTACTGTATTCAGTGTATATGTTAACAAAATAAAAACTATATCTAAATCTTTAATATGGGAATGGAAACACTCACCCCGAAGCCTTTTTGCCACCTTAAATGTACCAGTTTTCATGGCCCATTCACCACTCATGGCCCATTCGCAACCGATTTTAATTTTTTAATTAGGCAAATCATGCTGTTTTATGTCTGTATTTGTTATATATATATATATATATATAAATTCAAATACTTTATTATGCTGTATATAAACAATAGTTTACATAGGTTTATGTATAATAAAGTTATATCAAAATATATAATGTTCTGAAGATGTTGTTACACCAATGAAGCCACTTATCACCTACCAATGGGCAACCAATTTATTGAAAGACGAAATCTGTTTAACTAATTGGATTTAATGTTATTTAGATATTCCTTGTATACATACTTGTATGTGTAATGGGGAACTCTGTGGAAAGTTATTCCTCAGGTGGCAGCACCTGAGACCCGGTCCAAATGCTTCACTTCCGGTCAAATCTGGGCAAAGCAAAAAGGGTGTCTTATGCGTGAATACTTTTGACCAAATTACTTATTAGAATGCCTTCCAATCAGTTGTGTGCCAATATTTTATAATGTTGGGGGCCATCAATTCCCTCATGGTGACCCAAAGAGATACAGTGCATGGGTGAATTCTATACAACGTGTTTAGCCGAAGGGCAAAGACCCAGCAAGAGCAGTGTTGAGTGTTGTGTGCTGTGACACTGCCAGTATGAGTATTTTGTTGCAACAGACTGCCTTATAGAAACCACACACGGTGAGTTTTTGGTTTTGTAATGCCATATCAATGCCCTGTTATCCAATTATAGTGTATTACTAGATAATAAAATCCTGCAATGAAGCAATATATTATTTTTCTAGCATCAAACCTGAACTATTTCTGATAAAATGCATATGTATTGTAATTGTAGGCCTATTCGTGGCTATTGCTATATCCGATATTGTATCTGTTAGGATATTGTATCTGCTGAACCTATGACTTAGACAATGACATTTTAGCATATTGGAAAATATAAATAATTTGATTACTCAGGATTATCATTTTTCATTTCAGGAATGAATGAAGCCTCTACAGAAATGCTTGGAGTCAGATGCCATTTCAGCACAGTTTCTTTGGAATTAAAAACCATCAGATACAGACATGGCTAGAGTACAGAGAGCAGCAAAAAGGTGTAGAATAACTCTGTAACATATGTGGTTAGAAATACAGAGGTGGGGGCCATTGAGGAGGTAACTGCTGAGGCTGATACCATTGAGGAGCCAGAAGTTAAAACAGTGACTATGAGTTCTCAACATATCAGAGTGGTGTGACAAAGACGAGCAAGACTGGAAGTGATTCCATAAAAATACCCTTGTTTTCCCTCAGAATGGTTATAGCGGATAATGATGCCATCCACTATTATACAGGCTTGGAGACATATGAGACATTACTGTTTGTTCTGAGTACACTAGGACCCAAAGTGCATGTGCTGAAATATATTAATGGAACCATATTACAGACAGAAGTTGCTGATCAGTTTTTCCTTGTTCTCATGAAACTAAAACGATATACAACAAATTTAGAATTATCGAGGCTCTTTAACATATCCGAGTCAGATGTATACAACATTTTTGTACATGGACCTGCTTCATGTCATTGCAGTGGATAGAGGTGTATCTATGGCCTGACTGTGATGTGGTACATTTCTTTAAACCAGGTGGTTTCAAAGCCAAATTTGCTACAACAAGAGTAATTGTTGACAGTACTGAATGCCTGATCAAGAAACCATCATCCCTTGTTAAATAAATAATTGGAATATAAAACCAGTTTTGTTATAGATTGCTAGTTTTTGAATGAGAACAATATTTAACTACCAGACTCTAACTTATGGTGAAAAATGATCTTTCCATTACCATACATAATCTTTCCCATTCACAAAAAAATACATATTCACATCAACAACTTTATCCAGCTTTTTACTCATACATATTTAATTATAACAAACTATTCATCTTTTTTTTATTACATCTGTGCTCTGATATTCTACTTATCAAGTTAAACAGGATCATTCCTATTTTTGGACCTATTGGTATACTAGACAGATAAGGTCTGATTTATTAACTACCGAGTATTACATAACATTTTATTTGTTATAGAGTGATTAATAATGGAGACTTATTTTGATTAACTCCTTCAGGGCAGGAGTCAAATAGTAAATGCATTTGACTATATAAGCAATGTGACAAGCTCTGATAGAGAGTTTTACTTTATATTTTAGTCAACAGCAAGAGTGTGTCATAGACTTAAAAATTAGTTTTTAGAAAATGTAAGTCCCCGGATGCCGACTGCAATGCTCTAGGAGTAAATATCACAACAGATAAATTGACATTTTAACTATCCAAACAACAGAAACAAAGAGAATAAGCCTGGGGTTCCAGAAGCACAAAGTAGTTTTGGACCGGGTTTCTCTGTGCTGCCACCTAGTGAATACCCCACAGAGTTCCCCATTGTGCTAATAGTGTGCTTTAAAGTATTTTGTCCGGTAACAGAAGGTGAATAAAATAAATAGTGCATATAAAGCAGAAGAAATAACCACAGTAATATATGTATTATTGGGAAAATCATGCTGTTTTATGTCTGTATTTATATGTGTGTCTGTGCTTATATTTTAATGTGTTTTCTCAGTAACTGAGGGTGAATCAAATAACTAGTGTATATAAGACGGAAGAAATAATCATATATGTAACATATATGGGCAAATCATGCTGTTTTTGGTCTGACTTTTCAGGACATTTATGTAATATTATAAATAATCTATTAATAATATAAGCACTATTAAACAATTAAAATACCATGGCGAATGGACCAGGGAATTTGGTGATCACTGGCGAATGGGCTCACTGGCGAAAGTTCCCGGAGTCTTTAGTAATAGTTTATCGATTCTACTTCTCAAGTCTAGACCTAGATATATAGAGGTCTACTATATGCCTTATATTATAGATCTAGACTCGAGAAGTAGATCGATATAGATCTAGATTTGTTTATTTTATACAGCTACATAGATAGATATAAAAAATAAATTACATTAGGTATGTGGATAAAAAATTCAAACAATTTCAAAATAAATAAGATATATGGAAAGAGCTCTAAGATACCTATAATATTACACAAACCAAACTTGTATTCATATACAGAGTTCTAAATGTGAACATTGCTTCGGACGCTGTCAATTGACATGAAGATGACAATAATCAGGCTACCAATAATGAATAATCACATGTACCACAAACTGATTGTTTGTTTTGTTGTGTGCTACTGCCAGTTGATTTAACTGTATGCATTTTTAAATAAAGTTTAAATTTGTACATCACAGCTTTTATTTTATTTTATTGAAATGTTGAGCCTATTGGGTATATTATGATATTCCACACATTTATTTATTTTCAGAATTACGTAGTATCTCTTATGAGATTGTTGAAAAAATCTATTTGATCGAAATAATCAGATGACAACTAGTTTATTCTTTTCCAATTCCAGTGTGTCCACAGACTTGAAATGAAAATAAGAGATAAAGCTGTATGCTTTATTTGTGGCCACAACACAGCCATGGGGATGAGTTTGAGGAGAGGGATGAAATTTTTGAGAAAAAGGGTGACATTAAATTAATTCTGATTGCATCTAGAGTCAACATTTCAGGGTTTGCCCTAAAGAAATCTGTCCACAATCTATAAGATTTTAACAAGATATTGTATTAAGTTATATAATAAAATACTATAAGTCAGATATTTAATACTTGTTTTATTTTAGTGAATGGCCTCCTCCTTTTCTCCTCATAGCCATTCCATCCTCACTTAAATGTTCTTCATCAACCTTATATGATACACAGTACATTTTATTACCTTTTATCATACATCCAAACAATTTTACAAAGAACACCACCAGGCGAATTACAACGTATTATATAATGATAATTACTTTATTGTCCTATGTGACTACTTAATATTCACACTACTTATTAAAAGCCTACTCATATGATGCTACGTGCAAAACTAATAGTAAAAAAAACTGTTATATTTGCATTTTCTGGTGTAGTCTATATTAAGGACTGGTGGAGACCTATCTTGTTACACCATAGTCTTAGATGGGGAGCTGTATATAGACATGAATCGGAAAATAGATAATACACCTTAATAAACCAGTGTTTTATTGGAGAAGCTCAATTTGAAAGTATAAAAATCACTTGAGACACTCAACTGTGAGGAAATAAGAAAATACAGACAACTCCTTTTTTTCCAAAAAGGATATTTGTCCAAAAAAGGAGGTAATAAAGGAGATCTAGCAGAATCATGAAATAAAGGATTCTTTGAAATAAAGGAGATGTGGACATACTGAATTAATATAAAAGAAATGTATTCAATTTCAAAGTTCTAGCAACCACTTTCATCTTGGAGTTTATGTGACCAAAATTTAAAAAAAAAACATTGAAAGGCCTTTCAAAATCTGTAATCTACCAGTCACTAACACAAGAAGAATTGAATAAAATCCACTTTTACAATATCTAAGGGTAATTTCTGACGTTCTGAGACGTTTTATTATTTTAAGTATAACCTATGAAGTCTTACCAGAGAGCTTAAATAGATAAATAGTCTTTGGTCTTACTAAATCCGCGAACATGCATCAATTTCAGAACCGCTATGACGGGTTTTCAACGTTTTGACCGTACGGCGATGTCACTATGACTGAAAGTTCCGAACATTATTTAAATAGTTCCCTACGTGGGATTGTTATCAAACTTTCAGTAACTTAAGATATTATATCATATATGTATTTACACCTCGATATTTCAATATTCCCTATAAACCGTATCAAGTGAAACTAGCGTGTTGAATTTGGAGCAAATATGCAACACGCGCAGACAATAAAAGAGTTATCGGAAAGAAAAAAATCGAATTCGTGTCTAAAGTCCAGGTTTCCTACTAAATCAATCACGAGAATTTATAGAATTCCACAACGACAACCAACGAAAAAACAGTAGGGATCCCCTCGGTGCGGTGAGAAAAAGAAACGACCGCCGGAAGTGGAACAAAATGGCTGACGCCGATCTCGAATATATCCACATAGTGACATACCCAATTACATAGATCTAAATCTAGGCTGTGCCAAACAAGCGACAGCCTGGGGATACTCGCCGAACTACAAGCAACATAGATCTAAATAGTCTGCTAACAAATCAGAAACTGAGAAAGGCTCAGCAAATATTATACAAGCGTTCTTATTTGTTTTAGTGTCAACAACATTATCGTCAAAAGTACTGATATTATGCTTTTACCTTAGGATTCCAAGCTTCTAGTATTTGCCCAAAAAATTGATTTCACCCAAAAATTGTCCGACCGGAAGTAAGCAGCCTAGCCCCTACTACCAAAAAGACGACTTTGTGCCGTGGCGTGTTTATCTGCCGTATGTAGATCTATAGAATATACACGTTCGTTAATATATACGTACCTAATTTAATATCATCAATTAAAAGCGAGCAAATAAAAACAGCAAAATCAGTAAACAACGACTAGTCTAGATCTAGCCTATAATTAATTATAATAGGCCTTATATGGGCGTCGTTACGTCGTGAATATTATATGGGCCTAAGGAAAATGACGCGTGAAATGAAAGTCGTTTTTGTTTTGCTTGTGGTCCGCGATAGGGGTCCGTTTAACCTCTGCGCACGGCCTTGGCAATTAGAACAATGGCAATACCTATTAACAAAAGAAGCTAGCCATATTGTTGCCAATATTCCACTCTTTCTAAATATGCTGGTTTCCCTATGAAAATACGAAAACTAACCTAGTCTGCGATCACTTGTAAATCCAAACCGCAATAATACATCTATTAATAATTGAGCTAGAAAAAGGGAAACCACAACTGTGATAAACCTGAGAATGTTTGCTATTTAATGGTATAATTTTTGTTTTTGATGCGAAACTATCCATGCTGCGCAATGGGAAAAACCCAGAGAGCCCTCAAATCTCCTAAATTCTCGCAGCGTCAGATCAACATGTGTTGGTTGTTATACAATCCGATCAAATCTATGCTTATTTTATCCCATCCTATTTTATGTATGATATATGCATAATAGTATACATCGATATTATATTTGACTATATTTCGTGCACATTGTGAATATTTAAGATGTACTAGAGAATTAAACATCTGTTTAAAACAAGTTCAAGTTGCTTGGTAACTAGTTCAAGTTTGCCGGCCTAAGATAAAACACCGATACGCAAATTGGGGATAAAGTTGCATTGTGTTCGTGATTATTTGCATTTCAGTTTGTTAGATGCACATAAAACAATTGATGCATGATTTAATGAGACCATGCGGATTATGTCCAACATTAAAATTGCAGATTTGTCCGTCTCACTTGAAAAATAGTTCATTACATTTGTCACCGTAATATAATTTGTCCGTCTCACTTGAATAATAATTCATCACATTTGTCACCGTAATATGATTTACATGTATATAGTATGTATATATAACTACATTCTAATCATAAAACTTATTGTATTGTGATTAATTTCTTCATAAAATATATAACAGCACAACACTTGAACTTCTTTTTCATTGTATGTTGATTTTAATTGTTTTTTGTCTGGATTAAAAATGTATGCATTGAACCTTACAGAGGTCATTTTCTACCCTATTGAGGTATCTATTTCTTAAATAATGTAAGAAAACCATGTCAAATTATATATTTACTCATTAGTCTCTTCAGGACCTATCTAATCATAGACTAATGAAACAAAAATGGATGTTCTACAACTATTTTGAAAATTTCACTATTTATCACTTTGGACCGCCCTTAAATAAACAGTGCAAACTTGGTGTTTGGGCTAGTTTTGCATCCTTATTTCCGAAAAATATGGTAACTTGATACATATTTATTTATTTTAATGTGTTATACCTAAATATTACATTACACAAATGATGAAAACAGGTATGTGATACAATTATTTGGTAATTTATGACGTTTTAAACCTTCCCCTCTGGCAATGGTACATTTCTGGAATTAGACTTTTGTGACCTGTCAAATAAGTGGCGATATTTGGGGCATATTTTAGCCGATTACTCAGTAATTATAAAGATAGCCCCATTAAACTATATATTTTCTTCTTAGTTATCAAGACCTATCCAATGAGCAACAAATTGAAGCTTTTGAAAAAATTGCCATCTTCCCTACTGTCAACATTCTTCACTCAGTCACCGCTAGTTACTAAGATAGATAGACTTGTCTATAGATTCTACTCGGGTTGCAGTCATTTGACCCTAGGCCTAGGACAATACTGTCTGTAGATTCTTTTTCATGTCCATGGAAAACGTTTCGAATACTATGGTCAGTCTCTGCATGGTTTCTTGTAGGGGTCTCTCGGCTAGGGGAACTGGATAGTTCGCCACCTGAGACAGTTCGCCAGTCATTTATCTAGACACTTCGCCACTCGCACATTTATGGATTTTACAAAATGTTTTTGTTGATCTAATCATACAATTAAATGATTGCTGTAGATTGCCTTGCATCTTTGTTTTTCATTTATAAGGACCACATTAGAAATAAGTGTTTTTTTATGTGTTATCCTATCCTTGGTGATTTTTATATGTGTTATCTGTTATGTATATATCATGTATACCTTTTACCAAATAAACTCTGCTTGTATGTGTTATCCTTGGTGATGTTATATATGTTATTTGTTATGCATATATCAGGTATACTTTTTCACCAAATAAACTCAAATCAAGATACTTTCGAAGCTTTCTACAAAGATAAATTGCAAGTAAAGTAATACTAAGAGTAATACTAATAGGAATGGCCCTTCCAAGACCAAGTCCTTGCTTGTAATGCAGATTTTTTCTGTAGACAGTATGACTATGGGTTTATAATTACAGGGACAGAATGTATATAGATATAAGGGCCTATTGACAAATATTGTTGCAGCTTGTTTGAACTGCGATGTTTTCATTCTGGAATGGCAGTACAAGTAGTTGACCCAAAAGAGAATGGAGGAACAAAGGAAAGATATTGAGTAGGGGTTGCTGGTGTAAGCTAAAGTGATATTCATGCAACATTTCTAGACCTTTGCTACACCACATTCTGATCTTACAGACATAGTAATTGGTGATCCTGTTGATTGAAACATCTGGCACACGCAGTCCAATGCACAGACACAAAGGAGAAAGTTGTATACTTTGGGAAATAAGAAAGCTTAAGAAACAGAAAGGTAATAAGATAATGTAGCTCCATATACTGTAGGTTACTGCACAGGAGTAAAACATATGACCAGGCAGTTGATTATACAATCTCCAAGTATGAACTGGGAGCATACCTCATCCATGAAAATTAGTAGAACAGCTATGGATATAGATAAATATATAACATTTTGCTTTCAATTACCATGGGAGATTATACTTTAATACAATGCTGAAAAACAATCAAATCCCTTTATGTTAGAATCAGTCATTATATTCATACCCTTAGTAAAAACAAATGTGATAACATCTCTGATTAATATAACAATAGGCCTATTGCCATAGCTAGATGTATATTCAACTTTTTGAAGGTGTTTTATTGAATAAATTAGAAGAGTTTCCATGAACATATCACAGACAATTTAGCTTCAAGCTAAGTTGATAACATAATATAGAAATGTAAAGATTTTACATGAATATATTGACTATTACAAACAAAAATCTACAAGTGCGTTTGTTACATTACTTGATGTTGATGTTATAAAAGCTTTCAATATATGAATTCACTGGACATTATTTAGGAAACTATTGAGAGACACATTCCACTGTATCTAGTCAAAATTCTAGTTTTTTTTATACTGTCATCAAACTATGTGTTCAATGGGGTAAATCAATTTCAAGTCACTTTTGTGTCAGTAATGGTGTGAAACAGGGAGTTGTTCTTTCATCTAGGGTATTTAATATTTATATGAATGATCTATGTGTCGAGCTTAATGATTCCAAAATTAGTGGTTCTTTTGGTAATACACTTATAAACCACCTATGGTAATCTTTATGTTATTAACTTAGTATGTAGGAATTATTATATATATCTGAGCAATATGGTCAGTTACATAATATTTCTTTCAATGTGACAAATAAAAAAGAATATCTATAGTTTTATTGATGGGATACAAAATTGTAAAAATAACTTAAATGTTAAGCAGGATGTGATCAAGTGTACAATTTGTTTTCTAATATCTGGTCATGGTGGTGTATAACCTTGTTCTCACATTCATAATGTTTTGTGTTTTTACATGAGCTATCAAAGTAATGAATCTGATTTATGGTGCTTTGCTTCATGAACTGTGATGTGTTTTATTTCATTATTTCTTGTATTATTAATTCACTTAGTATCATCATTATGGACCTAGTATATATAATTAAAGATTTGATTCTGGACTAACCATTTTGAATTATTTCCACTGAAAACTAAAAAAATTCATTTACTAGATGCATAAGTAGAACTTCATCCTGGATTGGTAATAATTGTCTAGTACTTGACAAATAGGGATAAATCAATGTGTTGTGCATAATGTTTGAATCAAATAAGCCAGTAATAGATTTGTATGTTTTGATATTGGGTCACTATATCAACTTTTACAAAGTGCAGATCAAACATTCTCCCTCTTGTTAGCATGCATTTGATCTTTGTATGTCATCATCTACGATAGTAGCAGACTGTGTCATCAACAGAGACATAATGAAATACCTTTCCTATAGAAATTTAAACAACATATCATGATTGAAGCTTTCTGTCAACTCTGATGAAGTAATGCACTGCATCATCGCAATCAATGACCATTCTCTTCATTATGTAGGACAGTCATGTGAAACTGATTTCACAATTATTACCATATGTGAATTAATTAGATTAAACTGCCATTCTAGTGTTTTCCAGAGAAAATGAACAGAATTTATTGTTCAGTTCTCTATTTTACATCAATTACTTAACAAACTGTTTATAAGTGACTACTGATAATGTTTTGGTTTCTGACAAATACATTGTTAAAACTTTGAATTATGGTGAAAAGCCTGTTATATGCAAGGATTTTCAGAAAAATTAATTACTGTAGCATCACCAAAAAATGAAATATCTTTAGGCCAAATAATCTGGAGCCAAGTATCTTTGTATCCAATTATACAGTATGGTGGACCGTGAACATATTGCCATTTCTTTCAACTCAGTAACAAGCAACATTTCACATAAACTTAACTCAGAAAACGAGCGTGCTTTGTTTGAAGGGGAAGAGCTAATTCCTAGTGTAATCATATGATCAGATCAGACACTTATTAAATGATCCCACAAACACATACACTACTGGGATTCTAAGGTAAAAATTACATTACTGAAACTGTAATAAAAGACAAACAAAAGATATTGATCATAGAATGAGTTCTGCACACAAAAAAGTCAAAACACGACTATCTAGTATGCTTAGTCTCGCATCTAATAATTTCAAGAGGCCCCCATACTGCATATAAAAAAGGAGTATATCTGATAGGTTTCCATCGAGTCAGATAAAAACCCTTTGCCCAATATCAAGTTTTAAGATTATATAGTCTTAAAACATTATATAATTATTATTAAATTACAACATTCAAACTGTTCTAGAAATCCAGCAGTAAACTTTGAGGACATGGAAATGTTTGATCTATGGTTACTTCTGTGTACATGGTAGACTAAATGAATTAGTAGTCTCAAAAGGGAGTAATAGATAGATAGATTTATTAAATCTCCAAAAGGACAGTACAAGAATGAAACATACAATAATGCAACAATAACATGAAAATATCATATACATGTATAATTAAAATAACTACATTTGAGTGATCACATCCCTAATGTGGTTAATGCATGGTAAGAGAAAATATATTGAATCCACAGTGGTCCATCTGCAGGAAATTTCACTACGTCGTGTGTTTGATTAGCTGTATAATTTCTATCACAGATAAATTTATCACTGGAATCCCAAATGACTCGCAAGTTGGAACAACCCTAGAAAATAAACAATGGGGACTGAGCATGATACCTTTTAAATATTGCGAGAATAAATAAGCACATAAGCAACTTGTGCTTGACTTTGATAAAAACTTTTCTGAACGATGTTATTTCCGGAAGAAGAGGATGTCCACAACACTGGTGATTCTTAGAACATACAATAAAAGTGTATTCTGACAATAATGTTTTAGTCCTAGAGCTAATTTAATAAGTGTATATTGTAATTTTTCGGTTTCATCCACTACAGCCTTGCACTGATTATACGCACTGTAGTCCACCTGTAAGCACAAGGCATATAGTAGTGTTATATTATAAGTGTGTTATTGTGTCAGACTTCGTACTGTTTGCACACAGTCAAGCTCCTTGAAGGGCATTGAACACCCTTTGAGATGCTTTTATTCTTTCCTGTGCATGTGTCTTAGTGTTGTTGGCTAGTTTAACACCCTCCAAACATAAGAATTCCAGTCCTAGAGGTCTGTGATAAATAACATTATATAATAATACGTGACATAGTGCCCTATCCAGCTAGATAGCCACTCTAAGTCACTTAAAAGTATTATTATTCCTGACTCAGATCTGTGTCAATCCAGCACACATCTCAACTCTCAAGGGAGCATACAATGCATGCTGCCATTATAGGCGCAAAGCATCACTCAGACACACAACCATCACATCCTGCCAGTTTCTCATTTCTGGTTGAATGAACCAATCGCCACATGCCAGCATTGCAGCTCTGGCGCCTTGAACATGCAACCCTTTGGTTTTGAGTCCTATGCTCTAACTGACTGTGCCATCATGGCTCACACTACCAGTTCACCCATTTAGATACCCACTTCATAGAGATGGTATTTCATGTTAACGTATTTGGCATTATCTCCATCTTACATCAGAGCTGAAATCTGAAGATATCGCACAAGAGAAAGAGCAAAATACTATCACTTAAATAACAGTATTTATTAAACAATATCCAATAAAATCTTAATATAGAAAAAATAAATAAGATATATGTTACATAAAATGGTCATCTCTGGCAGTGAAACAGGTGCCAATATAGATTCATATCCTTAATTCATGCCAGTAGATTCATGACTGATTTTCACTATCTATCCATAGATAAATGATCTGATATTTACAAAAATGTGTAACCATGAATTTACATTCTCAAATGACTTGAACAGAACTTTAATATGCAAATTACAAACAAATAATAAGTAGTACATAATGAGACATCATAACAGAATATGCTATAATTTACACATCTTTGTTACAATTCTAATGGATCACGTATATTAAGACGTAGTCTGATCAAATCATGGCGATAATAGTACACTACAAATGCATAGATCAAAGCCAGTGAATATGAATAACAACGAATAAGGAAAATTATGCTTGACTCTTCCTCAATATTCATGTAGTGATTTATGTCACGTGCACGGATCTCACGATAACTCTCAGCTTTGGCATAAATTTCATTCTCTTCTCTATCACATAACCAGTTTAAATATTCTGATGGCAAAATCATCATCTGATTGTTTCTGAAACACAATAAAACATCATTATAATATATGGATATTTTATTAAATATTTCAAATTAAATAGATGTCTAGTTAATAAAGATCTATTATTCTTGTCCAAAATCCAGCATATATAATATTATTCTAGGACACTGAATGGGCTAAATTGTGTTGTTAAATAACATTCATTCATCCAGCATATATCAAGCTGTGGTGGTGCAGTTAGTTAGAGCATAGTCAAAAGGTTGCACGTTCAAAACTCTGGGAGCTGCAATGCTGCCATGTAGCAACTGGTTCACTCATCCATAAAAATAAGAACCTGACAGGACGAGATGGTTATGTGTACTGGATGGAAAGTTTCCACCCAGTATATTACGATTAACCCAACCCTGATGGAAAGATTGGAGGACGACTGGCCGCCATGGACAACTGGCTGACAATTTCATGACTCATCAATGGGTCAAGTGGCCACCATTTTAATTACTTTTAACTCAGCAGACACTTTCAATTGAACATGTGGCCGTTGATTTTTCTTAATTAGTATTTTAAATAGACAATATTTGAATTCATCATGACAAGTTTCTTTTATTGAACAATATTTCCTGATTGATTACAGTAAATAAATAGAGTATTTAAAAAAGACCATATTTGTTTTCATTACTTCATTTATTCAACAGACAATCATTTACAGATTTACATATACAAATTATACATAGAGCTTTTATAAATGTGTACTATGATATAATAAATAATATACATAACATAATACAGTCATTCGTTATTAGCACAATTTATATTGGTCCGTTAACTAGGGCACACCTTTTCAGGACTTCTTTCGCTGATATTTTTCCCTCAGTGAGTTGCTGCCAGCAATCTGTGATCACGGCTTGTACCTTTTGGTATTTTTTTGCTGGTGTCAAAATAATGCACCATTGGATGTTGACATTTCATGCCTTGACATGTAGCAGATGGATCAGTTTGTACATGTTCATGGATGACTGGTTGGTCACCATGTCAAGTGGAACAAACATCCATGCAGCTCAGCATCCGGAATCAGGATTCAGAATGTCTGCCACACAGCTATGCTCTTGACAGCTGGCTCTGCAGGCAACTGGTCGAGTAGTGCTATAAACACTGCGTTGTAGTCAGCCTTTTTGGCGCCAGACATGATGATAAAGGCTAATGGGACTTACTTCACCTCATCACAGGATCGGAGAAATGCGTGAACAGAATACAGTTGTGTGAATGGCATACTCACAAGCTAGAATATTCCATCAACATACCACCCTTTCAAGTGACACAACAATGCTAGTTGTTCTGTTGTGGCAAAGATCAGGTGACGTCTGTCTCCAGATGAGCGTGCTATGGTGACATCAGCCAGAAAAAAGTTCTCTGGGATGGCTTCCATGTTTATTCCAAGGATAAGATCATTTCTTTGATTAATAATCACAATATGTAACCAGCGGCCAGTTTTGACAGCCAGTTGTCTCGTAAATTTGGCGTCCAGTTGTCCATGGCGTCCAGTCATCCAATCACCGATGGAAACAGGTCTGAGTCAGGAATAAGAATACTGACAAATACTGTACAGCGTATATCGAGCTGTGATGGGGCAGTTAGTTAGAGCATAGGACTCATGGTCAAAGGGTCTAGGCTCTAGGAAGCTGCAATGCTGTCATGTGGCGACTGGTTCACTCATCCATAAAACATGACAGGACAAGATGGCTATGTGTTTGAGTAATGCTTTGTGCCTTTCATGGTTGCATGTGTTATATGCTTCCTTGGGAGTTGAGATATGGACTGGGTGGAAACAGGTCTGAGTTAAGGATAATAATATTGTACAGCGCCTCATAACAGGGTTACCTGGTTCTGGCACTATATTATATAAACATATGCATTATTATTATTATATATTACATAATGATGATATGATACTGCAACTTAAAGTAATAAAATATAATTATATAAGTAGAGTAAATATGTATTATTGTATAACTAGTAATATAATTAATTGAACTAAAAACTGGAATAAAGTTATTAAAATTCAATAAAATTAATAAAAATAGTAGACTAGTTTAGATCTAGAATGTTCATTTTGCTATTCTATGAAAGAAACTATACCTAGACTATACCCGGCCAGTACTAACAATAAACAGTGATCAAATTCAGTATGATTAAAGAATCCATTAAAATAAATAGCCTGGAAAAAATAGCGTTACACACTAAGACACAGACATGGAAACAAATAAAAACCAGAACTCATTCACCAGACAGTGGGGCGTTGGGTGTTAGAGCAACATGTCGCGCCCTCTAGCGAATTCAACTCTTAAGATGGCGACGTCTGTAATGTCGCGTTTTCGGTTTGTCCGAAAGAAGCTACTACATTATTCACCCGCTTATGTCAGTAGTCAAAAACGCCTTTATTACCAAGGTAATACATACATATTTAATATTGATATTCTTTTGGGGGCGTCATTTTTTTCATATTATGAGTAGTCTTATTGTTTTTATTATCGCTCAGAGAGAATACCGGGGAACTAGACTAATCGCCGTTGAGAATTTTATTTATAGACACGTTTTTTTTCACATCACTATATTATAATAAAGATTATATTGGCTCCACCAACCTGGGGAAACAGCTAGTATATATCCATGTATCATATATTCAGGGTTCCAGATACTATGAGATAGATCTAATATTTGAGGTTGAAGCCAATGAAGGGTCATCAGAAAAAGAAAGGGGTTAAAGCAAGGGCAGAATTATTTTCAATTCAGTTGCCACCCCGGGCAAGTAGATTGGAAATGCACTTGCCCAACAAATATTTTCACTTGCTCAACAAATTTTCACCTGATCCAAAAGTATCATTTATTTTTAATCTGCTATATTTCGCCTACCTACATATAAACATGTATTTGGAATAAAAATCGACAAATAGAGAAGTGTTTGATAAGAAATGCTTATTCAGTGAAGCCCAATGCTGCTTTGCTGAATTACCCGTAGCCATTTTCACTCTCACTATAGAAATAAAATTTAAAATTACCAAGAACACATAGCCAGTAAACTGCAATGAATACAGCTTTTAATCAGCAACACCATTTAAATAGGTGTTGTCTTAAGCCGAGATTAGATATACGTGGTAGAGTGTATGCATTATGCGAATCTGACAAGAAATGGAAACATATGATGAGCGTGATTCTATAGATCGATGTGCGACTGCATATGTGACAAAATGGACAGTTGAATCCAGATTTGTATATGTTCATAAAATTCTAGATTAAACTATATGATTCGAGTGTCCAGGCAGGCTTTCTCAAGAAAAATAGGTAAGAAGGTGAGAGGGGTGTCCCAAACACATGGACACCACAATATCAAATATGCATGTCACGTATGTGCAATCTCTGCACTCACAGCCAGCTTTGCATCATGCATTATAAGTATATGAACGCAGCAGGAAAAAACGATTATTTTAATTGGTTTGCTCATCAGGTATACAGCATATTTGGTGAATATTTGTCTCAAAAAGGCACTTGCCCAGGCAGGCAAGTGATTGGCGATCTGCACTAATCTGGCATGAAAATATACTTCCCCAGGCATCCGGGCAACCAATTTTCCTGACCCTAGATCTAGTCACTAGAGTCTAGACGGCTGCTAAGACACTGAACATTTTTCCCCCGATGACTGGATTTCTTGACACTGAAATAACACCGCCCATTAAGCCGACCCGCCAAAATAACGGTCAAAATGTTGACACCAAATCTCTACGGTATTATATACATAATTAAACCTGTGAAAAAATCCACTTAGAAGAAAAAAGCTCATGAATAAATATTATGCCTGTAGAAGAAAACTTTGACTGTAGAAGAAAAAGTGTACCAGTACATAGTCTTTACAGTATTATGTTATGAATATGATAATCAAAGTGGTTTCAAAGTAGGCACTTTCATGAACAATTAACTCTGCTGAATTGCTAAAAAAATTCAAACACAAAGGACTTAATTTCTCTAATCATAAAAAGTTAGAATAATATCAGTAGGTTATCATGTAAAGAGTGATGTATTCATTGCAGGGTTGTCCGGGAAATACCATGGTGGTAATTACCGGGCATTATTTCCCGGGAAATACAACCTTTTTCAGTTTTGCTCTTCCATTCGTTGTTATTTTTATAACTAACCAAGAAATCATTAATGTGTATCAGTATATATATATTTATTGAACATATTCACATATTTGTTATTATCAGTCAGTGAGTCACACAAGACAAATTACCAATCTATGTCCACCTTCCCACGAAGGCACATATAACACATAACCAATTAGAGGCTTTATCCAGTCCAAGATGATTTCTCAACTTTGTCTGTATTAGTCAAAAGTTTGAGACGATTCGCTCCATGGATGTTGCACTGGCTAGTAGAGAAAGTAATTTCAATGCAAATAATGACAACTCATGTGACTCAGATGATACAATACACTTCCACCACACTATAAGTTTTGTCTTGGCATTTGTAGCATCATGTCCCAGTGCCTTAGGCAGAGTAATATCATCTGTCTGGAGCCGACACAGTTCTGATAGGACTAACCACTAAGGTGACTTCATATGCCAGTATAAGTTTTTTTTCCAGTATTTCCTGATACTTCCCAGTATTTCCCAATTAATTGACAACCCTGATTCAGTGCAGATGCCATAATAAACGCACACCCCACTTTTTTGGCAACAACTTTGGAATGGAGAGATTGACAAACAACAAGAATTAGGAATACTATAACATATTCTTAGCAAAGTCTCACAACTGATTTATCTGGCAGTGTTTTGAGTTTGTATGTTGTTGTTTTTTCGGGGGGGGGGGGATGGCTGGCAACTATGAAAAACCACTGCAACATGCTTAATCAGGGTTCCCACTCATCCTGGAAATCCTGGAAAGTAACAAATTTATTTTCTAGGTCCTGGAAATGTCTTTGAATTTGACAAAATCAGTATATTTTGTGGAAAAAAATATTGCCTGTGAAAATAATCACTTAGAACAAAAAAGCCAGTGAATAAATATTATTCCTATAGAAGAAAACTTTGACTATAGAAGAAAAAGAGTACCAGTCTTGATTTCCTATGTTAGTTAAAATTTAAATAAAAGTGGGTCGATCAGACAGCTAGAAGGGTGAGAAGGAGGCTGTATCATAAAAATACCAATAATTGATCATTGTGCTTTTCCTTTAAATGTTGTATACTTTGTCCTGGATAATGGTAATTTTGTCCTAGAAAATAATATTTCCATGGCTGTGGGAATGATGTAAATGCAATCTGCATCTATATAAAATGCCAGAAATGTTTTAAAATAACACATTGAATTGTGCTCTTTGGAGTGCTGAAAAGCTGTTTAGCATTTTATCAATATTCCTGGAGAGAAGGTTGTGGATTTCAAGACTATAAATAAGAACAGTCTTTTTGTTCACAGCAGATCTAGTGCTTCAAAAGTTAATGATTATGAGCTCAGCTGTACAAAAAAGTATACACTTAGGCAACAGAAACTTTGTTTACAATTTTCTGAGCACATTGTGCATTTAATACAACAAACTTAATAGACTGTCAAGAAGCTTGTTTACAATTTTCTGAGTGCACTGTGGCAAACATATCAAATACAGTATATACATTTTAATAAGCTAAATGTTATGAATTTATGTCGCCAATTACCATTTATTAGCATCATTGTAATTGTGACAGTCATAACAGTAAAATCTGTGGAACTATTTGAAATAATTGCACAGATTTTACTGTTATGGCTATTTTGAAATAGTCTATTTCAAAAGTTAACAGATCATTTGTCTTCAAGTAAAAAGCTTCTTAATTTATTGCCAAAACAATCAACTTTAACTGTTAATTTTCAACTTCCTTTAATATAATTGGGTAAAATATAGTGCATCAGTACTTAATTATCAGTGAATGTGTCAACATTTTTATTATATCAAAAAACCTAACTCTAGCTTATCATCTATATATAAAGTAGAATTATATCAACACAAGACATGTCAATATTATTACTTATAATTATAGTTTTACATAACGTTGTATAGTCTCGCTCCACCATAACAAAGTGACTTGAGTTCATAGGTCATGGGCCCCATTGTATGTGACCTGATGAGAACTACATTTGACATCAAGTATTTAGCCTTTAGGTGTATTATTGTTAATAATTATACTGGTCATTAGGATATTTATTCTACATGTACCGGTAATTAACAAAAGAGAAGTAATAATTCTGAATTGATATTAAATATGAGCTTCTCTAGGTTACATCAATGTGCAACACTAAACTGTACACACACTGGCATTATTTTATTGGTCTGAAATAATATGTCAGTCAGACTGATCCATTGAGTTAATGGGGTTACTTAAATCAAGATATTTTCCTCAACTTTAACTTGGTCAATCTGCAACAAGCCTGTATAGGAGAAAAGCTTCTCTGAATGTATTTATCTTATTTGGATTTACAGGTTACCTTAAAAGCCATGTTACCAGGGTTGGATTTTTACCGTAAAATTTTTTTTTTACTTTACGTTGTTAAAAAAGTGTTAATAACCATAAAATACTGTAAATTACTGTAAAAAATTAAAAATCTAAAAAACGCCATTCATTATAAGTCAATTCAACTAGTCATTGTAAATGTCATTAAACACACTTATCTAATGGGGTCATTACTCAAAAGTTTCCAACACATTTTACATACATTACTGTATATATTCGCCTATAAGTTGATTTTTTGGTTAGTGAAAAGGGAGTTCCCAGATTAAGATTCATTTTCACCAAACTGTTATTTGGATCTCACAAACAACTACCTGTACCTCCAGATGAATAGCGATAATATAGAAATCACTGTTCACATTGTAAACCTTGCTCGCCACTTGCTGTGAAACAATTAATTATTAACACCTGCCAGTTGAAGGGTGTTTGGTGTGACAAGTTTGTTTATTTATATTAGTATTAACATCAAAGCGAAATGTATGTGTGTGTGTGTGTGTGTCACTGCCGGTGAAGAAATTGATATTCATATTGATATATTTACCACTCACTTGTTGACATCATGAGTTTGAAACTACTGGGTTAACTTTTTGGCGAATGATGACAATGATTTGGATTTTGAGGGATTTTAAGCCAATACTTGACCTCAACTAATACAGTGAGCATATGCCTGAGGAAAGAATTACAGGGTCAAAAATTGACCCCAACTTGACTGTAATATTCTAAACAATTACAGACCTGTTTCAAATCTTATATTTTTATCTAAAGTTATAGAAAGGGCAGTTGTTTTTCATCTAAACAAATATTTAATCAATAACAACCTTAATGAATCACTACAGTCTGCCTATAAAAGTATAATGTTGTACAAATGTAACAATTTATATCAAATGTCTACAAATCTAGTATATGATTTAATATGTCAAGGGGCATGTAGAACATTTGCCAATATCATATTTCTGCTGAACGAAGTAAATGCAAATGTGGAAACCTTGGCATGAACCAGCAACACTTATTCATTTCCCTAATCTACAATTCATATTTTATTAAATAATAAATAAATAACAATTTAGCAAAATGTTGTTTGAAATTGATGAATTAATTTGTTTTAGTTTTCTCCCATCATGTCAATATCCTACATTTGATTTAGGTGCATTAAAGCAACCGAATACACTGAAAGATAATTCCTGATAACTTCCAACAAAAGAACTAGTGGAATATTGAAAATATTTCCTACACAAAACCCCACACCAGTAGTACCAGTATCCAAGCAGGTAATTAATGAAGATTATTTTTCATTCCTCTGAAGTCTGTGCAACTATAAATAATCCAGTGTTATATGTTCCATTTTGTAAGTGTGTGTCATCAGAGATGTACTACTTCTCTCAATATAAAGAGATCCAACTGATGGCTAGTCTTATAATAAAACTCCTTTAGACATTTGCTGGCTACTTTTCCTTTGTGGTAACCTTTTAAATATCAAATAAGCAAACAAAAGAAAAGAAGAGGTTCTATTGTTTATGATTTGTAGATAGATATTAATTTGCCATTCCAATGGAATTCATCTCTGTTAGGATGTTTTTTGTATAATAATTAACTTAAAATTTAAAATTGTTGTGATTAAATTTTTAGATTCAATGTGTTAATATTTTAGTTTAGTTTACAAAACCATTTTTAATGAACAGCTAATAAGTACACAAAAACAAGTATTAAAACTTCATGGAAATAATTGTGGATGCAAAAGATAAGGATAGACTAAGGTTTGTATGGCGACATATACACATCTCAAATTTTAAGCAGTTATCAAAAGAATTTCTAGGTTTTATTTTGGTATCTTAGAAACATTGGTGGAATATATATCGTACATATTGAGATGTATAAAATAATGTTATTATTATTTAAAGTTAATTTTAGCATTTTAAAATGAAAAAGGTAAGGAAGAATACGGAATCAGTTAATCATAAATCATTAGTGAAAGTTCAATGATTATAAGTAAAAAATAGTTTTATTGTTTATATGTAGAAATATTTTGAAGGTTATGTTAGTTTGTCAGACTGTCTAAATATGTTAAATAAAATAATAAGTTATCCTGTAGTGGTTGGGATGTTTGTTAAATACTGGGAATCAGCATCGTGTTGTCCAGTACTCCTTGGAGTGGAGAATAGTGTCAAATACTCATTTTGGCCTCATTAGTAGCAGTTATTTTATTTGTTGTGTGTTGGGAATACTGAATTCAACTATTGTTTGATTGTAAGGCTTTATTCCATATACATTGATAATAAATGATAACCTTAGCAGATGCAGAAATTTCTTCCTTGTTTCAAATTTTGACTGATGAATCCAAACTATTTGTGATGCTGCACTAATGAGATTAGATTCGGCTGCTATACTTTGATAATAATTAGGTTCATGTATATGAAAATTAATTTTAATTACCAGTGTTTCCCATTATTTCAGGAATGATTAATAGTGTTATTTGATAATCATAATTAAAATTCTATCTACAAAAGAGTATTAATTACAACATACTTTAGAAGAAAAGGCAGAAAGTTTTGCTAATCAGTGGGTGGCATGTTTAATTTTTAGAATCTTAGCCATGTTTATGCAGCCTTCTCAGTAGAGAATAGAGTAGACTACCCCTTAAAAAAATAGGCAGCAGCTCACCTGTGATGGCCTGTAAAAATACTGTGACGCCATTGCTGTGGCATAGCTGGAGAAAAGAATGGATGTGGAGGGGTAGTGAAGGGCTGGCCGTAGGGTAGTTGTAGTCACACTAACACAGTAGTGGCTGTTCTCCATTGGAAGGAGGAGGTTAATGGCTCTCCCATGAAAAAGTTGGGATAAATGGAATATTTGCTGCATTCTAAGCAACTTTTTCACCAAAACCAAAGTAGACGACCTATTTTCTGCCCATAAAATAGGCGATGAGGGACTGTAAAATAGACGACGTATAGCGTTGGATGTCGCCTGCTATTAAAAAGGCTTGAAGTAAATAATGTAAAGTACTTCTATTCATCTATTTGATATTGTGTGTAATATTTTCAGCTAACATTCATGTTTGCCTATTTTATTTATTAAAATTTTAAATTAGTTTTGCTCCAGTATCTAAGAATATCATATTAATGTACAAATCTAGATACTCTCAGAATGATTTCTTTTATTCGTGTCAAGCAGCATGAAAAGATCTTGTGTGTGGTTTTTGTTTTCATTAGCAGCATTTCATCATCTTTAAGACTTATTGTACTTATCATATTGAAATAGTAATAATGTTTTGATTTGTCACCAATAGATAGATAGATAGATAGAAATTTATTTCTAACTTCCACAGTACAGAATATATATATATATATATATATATATATATATATATATATATATAGTTAAATCTAATTGTAAGACATATGTGGATTGCTGGTGGGCCAGTGTAGATATGAAGCTGTCTTCCCACTGCCCCATAATACATAATAGTGAGGTTCTGTGTGTGCGTGTATCACCATCAGCCAGCAACGCGGACATCAAAAAGGAAAACAATTACTAGTATATATATATATATATATATATATATATATATATACATATATATATATATACATACATACACACATATTTTGGGAATAGCATACAGCACCAATTTATTGGCAAAATGGGTTTTGTACCTGGTTCCATACAAGAGATTTGATTGCCTAGTTGCTCTGGGGTTGGGAATGTTATGGTTAAATCTGAACATTTGCTCAAATGAGTAGGGAAGATATTTTGTGATGAAGTCAAATACAAATAATGTTGATTGAAATATATATTGATCAGTTTTTTCATAATACTTGTAGCTTTGAATAATGGGTCAGTATGACTATTGAATTTTGCATTATTGATTGTCCAAATTGCATGTTTCTGAAGTAACGCTGTATGGTTTAGTGTTTTGACATTACAATTTCACCATGCCAATATTCCATAACATATATGAGAATGTACCAGTGAAAAATACAGAGTTCTCAAGCAGTCCTTTGGTAGTGTGTTTTTTACTTGTTTGATTGAGAACAAGGTGCTGGATATTCGCTTGTTAACATGGGCGATGTGATATTTCCAACTAAGATTTTCATCTATGAAGATGCCCAAGAATCGCAATCATTCCCTATTCTTTTTAATATATTATTATTAATTGCAACGTTTAGCCATGTGAAATTGCATTGTTGTTGATGGGGTCTAATAATGATATATTTAGTTTTGTTGGATTTAGAGATAATCTGTTTGCACAAAACCAATGGAACAATTTGTTAACTGTTTCATTTACCCCCAGAAATAACACTTGTAAGTTGGAGTTCAACATACACAGTGTGGTGTCATCACCAAATGACAATATATTGCCATTACACGAATTTGGTATATTATTCACATAAATGTTTCTGTTTCATTTAGCATATGACTAATATTTAATAGTTTTATTGATTAATTTTATGATTAGATAGCCTTCATTAATCATCACTTACTTGTTAAAATTAGGCATTTAAATAATTATTTGTCAGATAAGAATCGTTATTGTAATAATTTAGTAAATCTTCATATTTTCAGCTTCAGATCATTATGATTTAGCTGTAATTGGAGGAGGCTCTGGAGGCTTGGCTTGTTCAAAAGAAGGTCAGTCAGTAAGCTATGAATTTACTTTGACAAAATGAGGAAAGTTTTTGTAATAAATGTATGAACAGTTTGAGCCAAAATTAGCTGGGCAATTATAAAACCAATTTTGATTCACTACATCGGATCATGTTTTTTATTTTGAAATTTATATTTATTTTTATTGCCTAGATACTGTTTTAAAATTTAGTTACGCTGCATCTTTTCAGCTGCACATTTTGGTAAAAGGGTGATTGTATTAGATTATGTAGAGCCCTCCTCTCAAGGTAAGTCATTATCTATTATCAAACATCTATAATGGTTTGTGTCCCATCTCAGATATTAGTAAGATTGTTTAGTTTGTTTTTGTTTAATTATCTTAAACTTGTCTAAACTCATAGTTTTCTCTTTCATGTGATGCTATTATATAATTGATAATTTGATGTAATAACAAATATATCTAACACAGCACATAATTACCATTCTTCCAATAGAGATAAGTAAAGATGATGTCATATGTTGGTAAACTTTCATATTTTAGGTACACAGTGGGGTTTGGGGGGTACTTGTGTCAATGTAGGCTGTATACCGAAAAAGCTAATGCACCAAGCAGGACTACTGGGTGGATATCTCCGAGATGCACAGAAATTTGGGTGGAATGTTCCTGATAGTTTAACTATTAACTGGTATGTTTGTAAATGAGCTTCTAGTTTTGAATAAACCATGACTTACTTTATGCTATGAGTTAATATTAACACATTATATTTAGTGGAAATAAATATGTTTTTGTAAATGTGAACATTTCTACATAGATTCAGTAAGTGTTTTTTACATTAGTTAAGTGACATTACAATGGAATATTATTGAACTTTTGCTGTTTCAGGGACATACTTTCTCAGGCTATACAGATGCACATAAAATCAATTAACTGGGGTCATAGGTTACAGCTCAAGGACAAGTATGTCACTAATTACAACAAAAGACTTTAGCTGTTGTTATTATAGTTGTCTTAGTATTTAAGTACAAAGAACATTGTATTTACATCAAGAAGTAAGAACTAACATCTAAATGTAATTATTTCAGAAATGTGACCTACTTAAATGCGATTGGTTATCTTTTAGATAATAAACATGTACGCACAAGAACCAAAAATGGAAAGGAGGTCAGTTGTAGTAACGTAGTGTGCTCCGAATAGGATTGACACATCTTGCTGTTATTATCAATACACTCCATAAGTAGTATTTTAACTATTAATTAATCACATATTTTGTAAAAAATGACAAATTAATTCCTAATATTCACTTTAAAAGCTCGTTTTTCTTTGATAAATCATAGATAAAATTTGTGTTGTATTTAGTTTACTTCATCTATCTTGCTTATTGACTCCATTATAGCTAATTGTGGAGTTTCTTTCTTTTACACACTAATGTCTTTAATGTGTAGATTCTTATTTTCTGCTTTGTTCCCTTGATTTATATTTGCAGACAATCATTTCTGCTGACAAAATTGTGATTGCGACTGGGATGAGACCAAAGTATCCTACTAATGTATGTATACAAATTGGCAGCTAACTATAAACAATGATTACTGTATTTTTAAATAACTTTATACAGCATGCTCTATCCATTGTTTGGGTCACATACTAATACACAAGGTTAGAAATGTGTTGTGAAGTTTGCAAAATTCAGCAAAATTGTATTGCAATTTCTTTCTCTCTATTCAAAAGATGCTATTTTGTAGTAATAATAATTTTAATTGTCTTATTGTAGTGTGGGTCAATTTTGGTATATTACAGATTCCTGGTGCTGTGGAGTATGCCATTTCCAGTGATGATATTTTCTGGCTAAAAAAGGCACCTGGAAAAACGTAAATAATTTGTAATTCTCATGTATTGATAGTTCATGTTGTTTTTAATAAAACTTGAAATGAATTTATTGGTCATGGTACTAACTTTGAAATATAATATTGTATTTAGCATGTGTGTATGTGTGTGTATGTGTGTGTATGTGTATGTATGTATGTGTGTGTGTGTGTGTGTGTGTGTGTGTTAATAAAGCATCTGTACTTTTGTTGTAAGATAATTTACATTATATTTTATATTTCAGATTAAGCATTGGAGCCAGCTGTATCCTTATTTCATGTCTGTTCTAACTAGAAATGAGATGATTATAATATTTTGTAAATGAAAGTATTTCATATTAACTACAAAATCAATGATTTGTTATATAAATGCCACATTCAGTATAAGGTAATATCTGTGCATACTACATTATAACATTATTTGTATTTTGTTTTATATGGGAAAGTATATTAAATATTTAGACAGAAAACATTGTTTATCATAGAATTATTGAATAATTGATGAATAATTTATTGTATCTATTAGCAGTTTAGTAATTATAGTACTAATCTGACACCAGTCCTAGCTGATGTGGTATGTGTTGAAATTTATACTTTTGTTCAATTTTTCAAACCTTATTTAAATGCATTATCATATTTATTATCATATATAATTACCCCATGAAATATACAAGGCAATGTAATTTTGGGAATGAGTATAACAAATAGTGTAGTATTATACTGTAAGACTCCCAGTTCTGAGGTTAAATCTGGCTCATACCTGTACTTGTGTGATGTTTCCATAAGGGGTCACTCGTTTGCTATATGTTGCAGGCGTGTCCAGCTCTGAGGCTGAACAAATCAATCAGCCACCCATTACTTTAGTAGTAGTAGTAGTAGTAGTAGTAATATATTTTTATATACTATATATGGCATGCTATTCAGGAGTACTGTTTTTGAGTCATATGATAAAACATGACTAAAATAATTTCATTGAAGTAAAAATGGGTGTAATTAAAATTGTTATTTGACCAAACATTTAAGAGTGAAACAATATTATATAATAATAATTAATTAGTACTGATTATAAAACCAACATAAATACATTACAGATAACAAGGTGTAGATGTATTACTTTATGGGTTCAGTTTAATAGTTTCGAGGATATTATTCCAAAGAGTTTTATTTTAGTAGATCAAAGTCTGGTCTGCACCTACATTTAGAAAATACTTAGGTTTGCAACAAGATTTTAGAAGTTGAACCACTTGTTTGTATTTTTGATTGCTTGTCATTATATTCTTAATTTAAAGATGTCCTTCCATTGCACTGAGTGGTTTGGAATAAAAATATTTGAAACCGAGGACATTGTAAATTTTTTCTGTTAACTCCTTATTTGGTGAAATTTATATCTTTTTCAAACACATGTACCCATGCACACCACACACACACACACAGAAGCACATACAATTAGCAGAATTAGAAATTGCTCTGTTATGGCTAGTGCTTCTTCGGATCATTATTCACTGTTTGACCTTGACCTGTACTTAAGATGTATCCCTAGAATGTGCTGGATTTTTGACAGGAATAGGATATGACACAACAGTGATGATCAGATCCATACCTCTAAGAGGATTTGATCAGGTTGTTTATCAGCTTAAATTTTCATTTTCTATTAATTTTCTAGATATTTAGACATTTTTTGTAGTAGTTCACAATATTTTTACTTATTTTTATATGTAGTACTTGAGCTGTTTTACACACTCCTATTTCAAATGACTCTAATCATGGTAAACGTAACTTCTTTTGTGTGTTCCCTTCATCAGCTGGGCTAGATGATGAGATCAGTTTTTTAAATGTTTATTAAATACACTGTCTTGTATTATGTAAAAAAAACCAGCAGTATATCACTTTTATTTATATTAACTACAAATTAATACATTTATTTTAGCAAATGGCTTCACTCGTAGCAGAAGCAATGGAACAACATGGTACAAAGATTATTAGAGAAGCTGTACCTGAGAAGATAGAGAGACTACCAGACAATAACAAGTTCTCGTACATTGGTTAAGTGAATCAGGACAGCATAAGGATATATTTGATACTGTCTTTATGGCTGTAGGTGTGTAAGTTAAACAAACTAAATACCCCCCCCCCCAAAATTATGTATTATTATCTAATAAAATTAGTTTTTAGATTTTTACTGTTATGTTCAAAGTTCTTTCATACTTTTTTACTGTTTAGGTCGTGTTCCACAGACAAGTAAGCTTGGACTAGATAATGCATCAGTTGCTGTAGACGGACATGGCTTTATCATTGGTAATCATTCTGGTGAAGCTGAAAAATCATCAGCCAGTAATATATATGCCATAGGAGATGTACTTAAGGTATACAAACATTAAATATTCTGTTAAGATCAGTTTAGTTGGATTGACTAAGTGAAGTCATTTACATATTAATATAGAGTTTATCAAACATTGATTAATGGTATGCTGCATTTGAATTTTGGTATTTGTACCTAAGCATAATTACTACCCATCCTGTGATACTGGTATATATTATGATCAAATATTCTGAATTAAGATTTAGCCTCTAAATATATTAGCTTGTAATATATTTTTGCTTACAGATGAGCTCTTACAATGTTCTGTTCTGAAATTGTACATAATAATTATATTTTTGTACATGAAAAATATTATTATTATAATTATTATTTTTCAATGTTCTAAAATTGTGCATCATATTCTGAAATTAAGTATTTAACTGATTGGGTCAGATATTAAATGGTAATGTCAGGTTATCATTACTAACTCTGTTTAATAGAGATAATTGAAATAAGCATCATTCTTCACTACATTCTCGTGTTAGTGTACATATTTAATTCCCAAATAATTTGCTGAAATATGAATGTTCAGATTTGAAAAGGCATGTCCATTTTTATAAATAAAAGTGAATGTTTGTTTGTGTAATCATAAATAATTATGACAAAACAGTCATTTTAATATGATGTTTACTCATTAAAATTTGTATTTATTATTTTAAACCGTTAGTTATATAGCCTTCAGCCAAGCTTTAAAGTCTGCACAAAGCATGACTTTTAAGCTTGTATTGAATAAATTAATGATGCATGTTGTATTTGTTTTTATTCTTTTTGAAACAACAAAGAAAAGTTAAATTTATAATGCATTTTGTAATCTTTAAGGGTAGACAGCAGTTAACACCTGTTGCAATAAGAGCTGGAAAGTTACTAGCTAAGAGGCTATTTGGGGGAGCCACTGACCAAATGGACTATGAGATGGTAAGGTGTGATTACAGAAGAATTGTGTTTACCTGATGGTGGTCACATATAAATGTTATGAAGGAGATACTGAATCTTTTATCATACCAACATATATTAATAATTCTTTATTTTATTATGATCCTGTTAGATGTCCTAGAGTAAGAAATATAATGTCAGAGAATTACACATTGTAATCACATTAATTTGATAAATGAACAATAAATTTGGATTGATAATTATTTACACTAAGTATCCTAAATATTTTAATTACTAACAAATATCTTTCTTTAGGTTCCAACAACTGTCTTTACCCCACTAGAATATTCTTGTGTTGGGATGAGTGAAGAGGATGCCCTCTCAAAATATGGAGATGATAAAATCGAGGTACATTTTACTCAGCTTTCCATGAAATAAAAAATATACTTTATAATAAAAGGTATCTCTTGCTAAATATTTCCCGATTCAGTACTTGCCAATGAACATGATTTTGTCGTGAAAATTAAGGCTGGATGTATCACATAAATTTTCTTAAGGTGTGTTTGTGTGTGTGTCAGTAAATCTATGTTATAATCATGTAATATGTATATTGGCTAAAATGTTCAGGTATTGTGTATATTGCATGAATGTCACAGTTAGGTTAAACACTTTACATGAAAATATAAATATTACCTGATTATACAGATTAATTGTAATATATATATATATATATATATATATATAAAAACTGATGTCTTGCAGATTTTTCATGCTTTTTACAAGCCATTAGAGTATGTAATTCCTGAACGAAATGCAGGCCAGTGCTATGTTAAGGTAAGTTAATAGTAAATCATAATAATTATAGACTGTAAGCTCCACTGGTTCATTACAGAATAAACTATAACCTCTTATATTCTTGTTTGAGTCTTGGCTTGAAGTTTGTATAAAACTAACACTGGACTACTTGATAATTGAGAGATTATTAATTGAGAGACAGATTGCTTCTTCTGAGTGGTTGATAAATGGCCCAATTTCTCAAAATTAAATACTAAAGACTTACCTTCATCTACTCTTCCTAAACAAATACTCTCTATATACAAGAAAATATGTTTGCACATTGAAGAAAGAATGTTTTTTCATAAATCCTACCCCTCCCATACGCACAAAATAAAAACCACAGACTACCATTGTGACTTGCTTGTCTCCATACTGTAACCTCATTAATATACCAAATTTCTAAATAAAGTAAGAAATCTTTAGGTTATATGTATTCAGTCAGTTTGATCAGAAAACAACAATATAATAATATATACTCTTCAAAGACTTAATGCTGTATGCTATAAAAGATTATAATGTTGTTCCGATTAGAATGCCAGTGAGCATTAGAAATCTGAAGAACTGTCCAGTTGACCACATGAAAATTAAGGCAACTTGATGAATTCCTGGCTCTACTGCACATAGGAGAGCTGAAACCAACAGTCTTCTAGACATGGTCCGAATTCCAGATGCCCTGCATAGACAGGAAGGTGGTGACTGCGAGTCGATGACAGCGGGTGGCCACCCATGGCAACTCAGGGATTGATCCTAAAACCAGCACAATTATCACAATTATAATTATCATTCAACTATAAACATGTCAAATTAAGCTGAAACTATACCCAGTAGATGTTCTTATGGCCATATTACATAAAGAATTTCAAGACGTGATGGAGAGACGGTAATATTTTATACTGTGAGGTACCACCATTACAAGATACTTGAGAAAATGAGTTGGTGAGGATATGATAATTAATTTAAACCTGGCACTCTATTTTGTTTTATAACTCAGAAGTGATGAGATATTAATACAGAGAAGAAGACAAACTTAAAATACCTTAAGCTTCTATTTGAAGTAGCATCAGATATATCCTTAGTCACAGCATCACACCATCAGATACTGTACATAATCTTGTTGTTACATTTGATAGCAATTTTAATTTCAGAAAACATGTTTCTCTGACATGTGACTCCTGCTTCTATCATATTCATGATCTTTGCTGTATTCGGCGCTATATTTCTCTTTCAGTTGCCAAAACCATTACTACACTACACTTCTTTATAGCATTGCGTCTAGGGATATTCTAAAACTTCAGTGTGTTCAGAACTGGTTAGTTAAGGTTGTCACATGGTCCCCTTGATTTTCACATTCTTTCCCACTTCTGAAATCTCTTCACTGGGTCTCTGTTCAGTCTCACATCATTTTTAAACTTTTCACTATTGCCTATCAAACTGTTTCTTCTGGAGAAGCTTCATATCTATTTTCCATGCTTTCTTTAGCACACAAGCCCAGAGAACTCTGTTCATGTGGTTTTCACTTGTTGTCTGTTCCCAGGGTTAAACTCATGCTGGGACTTGTGCTTTTTCAGTTGCTGTCCCTACTCTTTGGAATTCTCTGAACATGTTAAGTCATCAAATAACATACTTTGTTTCCGTCACCATTTGAAAACTCACCTTTTTAGACTAACTTATCCTCCCTAAGTTTCCTTTCCACATGATCATTGTTGATGAACTTTGCATCATACACAGACTGAGTTTGCCCAACCCCTGTACTAGGTGCGCCACTCAGCTCAATTCTTTTCAAAGATATTGGCGCCATAAAAGTTTTGTAATTATTATTATAATAATGATGTTCTTGGTGAGGATTGAAGGTTGTCATGGTATACTAACTATGCAGTTAATATATCATATTTTAGTTGAAAAATTGGTATAATATAGAATAGAATAGAATTGTATTTACAACATGCACAATACAGACAATATATATATATATATATATATATATATATATATATATAAGCTACATGTAATTGTAAAACAGATGTGGATCGCTGGTGGACCAGTTTAGCTATGAAGCTGTCCTCCCACTGCCCCATAATGCATAATAGTGAGGTTCTGTGTGTGCATGTATCACAATCAGCCAACGGTGTGGACATCAAAAAGAAAAACAAATATTAGTATAAGAGCTATAACAGGATTCTAGACACACAAAATTACAGAAAATAACACAAAATAACACAAAATAACTGGGCAGGGCAGATATAGTGGCAAGGTATACATTTTCTCAAGCCTGACTAGCACGAGGAAAACAATCTGGACAAAAATAACTGTTGCAGGTTACTTGGCTTTGATAAGAACTAAAAATATTTGCCTTCATAACATTTTTGAACAAGACATGTTCTGAGACATTGTATGAAACAATTTCTTCAGTCTCTGATATGCTAAAGAGATCTAATAAATGGTCCATTTTATCAGATGTTCCAAAACCTGCCCACTTTTATGAACTCATGTTTTCAGTCAGACGATTACATTCTCCCACGCCATATTATAGCTATATCTGCCTTACACCCACAGTGCTATTTTTGGTTACCCATGTGGGTAAACCAACCCTAACACATACATGTATACACATAGAGAGTACACCCAATTGTAGATGAACATTTGGTAAAAATAAATATAAAGAAAATTGTCAACACTTCCGGAGACACTATGGCAGATTTGTGAAATCCTGGATCAGTTAAAGAATATACCAACATCCTGACACTAATCAGATGGAGAAACTGTCAATGACATTTTGTTATTGCATTCACTAATGAGCAATTGTTGTATAAAAATACATAATAACAATAATAATAAGGAACTTATTTCAGTTAATATAACTGTTTTCTAGATTAAAATTATGAAAATTAGATGTACCTTTACCCAAATATTATTTAATCATTCATTACCTGTTTCATTTACCTCAGTTAGATACATTATGTCTCATTTTTCATTTGTTTCTTAGGCTATCATTGAGAGATATGAAGCGCACCGAGTTCTTGGTTTACATTTTCTAGGTCCTAATGCAGGAGAAGTAATGCAGGGATTTGCTGCTGCCTTCAGGTAATGTGTAAAAATGTATATACTCACATATCAGTCTGATCATTTATATGTAGCCTATAATGTTTTCTGATTTGATTAAACTGAATAAAAAAACTTTAATTCTAATTTTAACATCACTACTTAAACATCCAAAACATATTAGAGCTTTCTATTGTTATCTCTCATGTAGATGTCATATTTTGTCAACAAAATGCTCATTACTCTCTGACTACAGAAATGTTAATAGTAATATTTAATGACCTTGAGATATTTAAATAACAAACAGGGGCACAGGTTCAGACCCTGTTGAAAATTCTACAAATTGTGTTAATGTTTCCTTCTCCATATGAACTCTGATATTTAATTTCTGGCTCACCACACCAAATATGGCTGGTCACATTAAATATTTATTTATTTTAAAATGAGGGTTGTTTGATTTGAATCAAATGGTTTTGTATTTGTTTAATTTGTATTTGATGATTTACTGGTATTAACTCACACATTTATAAAACAAATAAAAAGCACATCATTTCATCAAAATCGAACTTTGAATACAAATGAATACACAAGACTTAATCGGATTAATAACTTGACATCCCATTGTTTATAAATAATAGCTGATATGGGAAGGATTACTGAGCTCATGCTAGATTGATCTGTATTACATAGTTTCATTAAACACTGACATTGAGTCTTTGTTTCTATATTTAATTTGGTGAACTCAGAAGTTAGTTATAGACTAAGGACAGATTATGTTGACAAACTCACATTCATATATAAATTCAAAAATCTAAATTCTTATCTGAATTGAACAGGACCTTTTTCTGTGTCTTAATAATTGATTATATGAGTGAGGATCTTTGTTTATTTCATTATACTTATCTGATTTAAATAAAAACAAATCCAATTCCTATGTAAAAACTAAGCAGAATCATCATCATGTTGTGGTTTAGGTGAAGTATTCCACATTCAGATAGAAAAACTTATAAATGTGAATAACTAAGCTACAGTTAATTATAAATATTTGTGACCGTTATTGTTTTTTTTTATTCTAATAATTTTGTCCTTGAGTGATATTGCTCTGTCCTTAATACCATTATGCTTGTATTGTATAAAAGTTAAACAACAAATAATCTTTTTTAACAAAAATAAGATTGCATATACCAATAATTTATGTATTTAAAATTAAATAATAAGAAAAATACCATAATCTACAGAAAAAAGAATCTTTTCACCTCAATGTTTCATATTAAACTATATGGATTAAAAATGTTTGTTTATTACTTGATATAAATTATAAAGTTGTTTATCAATTATTTTGTTTACAGGTGTGGTTTGACTGAAGAGACTCTGTTTTCTACTGTAGGTATTCATCCCACTTCTGCTGAAGAAGTTGTTAAATTAAGGATTACAAAACGATCAGGTCTTGATCCAACTGTAACCAGTTGCTGAGGTTAGCTTGACCTATCATAACTCTATTTCAGTCACTTACAGTTGAATGCAGTCATTACTTTTTTAAACATTTTATTGTTTACTCATCTTAAAATGTAACAGTTTACACATTTTCTATGATAAATGTTTTACTTCATATAAATATAGTTTAAATATCACTTGAAACTTAAAGAAATATTTCAGTATTGAAATGGTTCAGTATTTTGTTTAATCTAAATTATTATTATATGACTGAAATAGGGTTGATAGGTCAAGCTAGTTTATGTCTGTTTAATATTTGACATTGGAATGTTTGATATGCTTAGCAGCTTACCTTGTATATTGGAAATCAACTATACTGTGGAGATAAGAGTCTTATAAATGGTGCAGTTAGTGTTGTATGTGATTGTGGGTGATTTCTGATCTACAAGATAACATCTAATCATCTTCTATGAAGATTTGATCCTCAACTTTATCTGAAGCAGGTCAAAGTCTGATGTATTATGGGATGTGATGATCTGCTGGCTGTTATAACATTATCAGTGTTTATAGTGTGACTAACTCCTGTGTGTATCTGTGTGTCTGTGACACACACACACACACACACACACACACACACACACACACACACACACACACACACACCTGTGCATGCATGTTTCTGAAACCTGTAAAGGAATGATAAATCATACATTGTATTGCTTGATGTGCCATGGAACATTCTTTCATTTAATGAATTATAATATTGTTTCTAATATCACCCATTTGAGATGTTTCAGAAATTGGATAGAAGTCGTTCTCTAAAACACAAATACCATTTTGTAAACATTTTCATGTCACTATATAATCAACAAAATATGTATTAGAATAACTGGGCACCATAACATAATAGTACTGATAGTGGAGAAGATGTTTTCAGTTATTATCTATAATTTTCACACAGCTGTATGTATATAACATTTTGAGGTTGCTATGATGTTACATATAGAAATGTTGTTAAAGTAATTTAATTAAAAATTATATGTTGTTTTGCCAAATAATTTTGTTTTCTCAAATCAGTTAAAGAATCAGTGTTCTAAAAAATATAGTCATTAAGTTTTAATGTTTTGTATGTTGATTGTTGTGTTTATATTATTCTAGATAGATGTGTGTCTATTGACAGTAAGATAGTCATGATTTGTGAATGCTCTGTTTCTCGAAGGAGTTGCTTTTTGGCTATATATCACAGGTGTGACTACTGCTTAGATTAAAGAAAGCAATCAACCTTCACCATTTTCTTAAACATGTTTATTGAATTATTAACCCCAAAAAACTTAATACCAGGTTATACAATAAACAAAAGTAAACAAAACTTTTAAAATGTAGTTTTAATTTCTCATAATAAAACCCCCCAAAACAGTCAAGATGGTTGATACTGGTTCAAAACTTCAAGTACTTGAACATACAAAAATATTATTATAACCTGAATATGCTATTGTTGTAAATATGATCAATAATAGAACAGCTTCTGATGTTGCCTTGGTAACAGATGCTGTTACTGCAAGAACTTTGTTCTCAGTTTTTATGTCTGGAGAAAGAAAATAATTACAAGATTAGTATTGTAATCTAAAGTATTTGTTGATCACTAGTCAATATGACTACTTTAATAAAAACAATGCCACCCTCCAAAAAAACCCAACTAATTACATAGTATGTTAAATTATACAAAATAAAAATCAGTAAATGTAATTATTATTAGGATTCTCCCTTGCTGACACATGCACACACACACACACACATGGTCACAATTTATAAATAAATGGCGGCTTGAAGAAGTGAGATATATTTAGCTAAAATAATAAATAAATAAGTTACAAAGAAATATTTATTTACATATTTAGCTGTAATATCTCTAATAATGTTGATTATATGATGATCAGTGATGATTTTAATACTGATCTTTCTACTTGATATTGATCAGCACATATCAACCGTTGCTGGTTTTCAACTGATTCAATCACTTTTAATTGATCTTGTATTCACCCTTTTGTTATATCATCTGGTATATTTCATAATACACTATTAAGATAATTGAATGAATTATGATGTATTGCTCACTGAGAGTGGCTCTTTCAGTTGCATATAATATTACTGATATTGGTATGGTTGAAAAATTGTTGTAGCGTAAACCAACAACTACTTATCTGATAGAATATCATAATAATCCACGTTCTTCAATTTTATAAGTATTTCATACAAGAATATTGTGATAACGTCAAATTATTGTCAGCATGGAAGTATCATTACACATTACAGTTAAATACTATTAAATGTAGCTTGGAACACATGCATGCTTTATGTATGTCTCAGATTAGATTAAACAAATTATTGGTCATTAAAATATATTGTCAAACGCAGAAGATGGTATACAGGCTGATTCTAATATTGTAGAAATGTTTCAGGAAAATATGAATCACTAATGATGTATCGTTTCTCATACACACAGACCCCCACTAGATGGCAGCACTTCTAGAAAAGACCCATCTTAACATTAATAATATTGTTGGTTACTGTTCACATTTGTTGCTGATGATACAAATTCATTAGTTTTATTACTGAAAGCTGGTGGTCTGTCACAATGTTCATGGAATCAGATAATTAATGGTTCATTAAACCTTGTTACCATATTACAAATTTAGTCATTGATTCACATTGTACACTTTTGTATCAATTCCCTCAAATAAACACAAATTATTAAATGTATCTGATAACTACCGAACAATTACCCTGAGGAGGAGTTTAAGTAAGGTTTTAGATAGCCTGATCCTGTTAATATATCATAAACTACTTAGAGTCTCTGACATATAATTTCTCTTTAAGAATTCACATAATACTACACAGTGTACGTTTGTTGTTAATGAAATAATCCAATATTACCAAAATAATTATACAGATCTTGATATCAAACTCTTAGATGTCAGTTGGATGTTTGAGAGTCAAATTTTGTGAACTTTAACTAATTCGTCTGCTTTTCATACGTCATCAGTAGTAGTCTGATATGTGATATTTCGTACATGACAAAACATTAATTCAGGCGGCGTTATTTCTAAAATACCTGTATATTTATTGAGTCAGAATTAAACTGTATGTTAAACATACTCTGCATCGGAAACCTGTGTACAAGCGACAAGAACAAATCAATCTATTGCGTCTTTTCGAGATGCCTGAATATGAAGCAGCAACCCGAGCATCACAAATTAATCTATCAGTAATAAAGGTCTGAGGACTATATAACAACATCACTACACAAGATAATTACTTCATCTGTTAGAGATCCAAGAAATCTTCAATAACAATGCTATGTAAATATATATATATAGTGATACTCCGCTAAACTATCTATGTAAACTAATTAATATGTACAATTCCAGTTCATAGCAACCATTTCTATAATTAATATAAGTAGACTCCCTGTTTCATCTGACCCACTATTCTAATATAATTCCCACATCTAAGCTCATCCTCTTTAAGCTTAGATTCAATACATGCGGCATGCGGGATACGGCATGCGTTTTCCAATGCGTTTTCAGTCACTTTTGCCGAAGATTTTCATACCAAGAACAAGGCAATACAATAGAAATACAAAAGGGATAGCAAAAAACAACAGGTGTGCGCGTGCGCGTGTGTGTCAATTATTAATCACCCAAAACAGATTTAGATTATAAATGACAAAAAATACTGATAAAATTATTATTAAAACAAAATCCTGTTGTTACATCCTTAGAATACTTATTCAGGAATATGCCGAATATTTTCATGTAAAGAACGTGGCTAATCAGTCTAAATAGCATCGTTCTCTATTGGAAATTGAGCAACATAACTTGTTACTGCATATAAATTTATGCAATTGAAAAAGGAAGCACCATTAGTGAGTGTATGGCATAAATAGGAACCGGCTTCAACAGGGAGCATACCATAATCTGGTCAAGCAACTACGATTTGATGGGGAGAAATTCGATCAATACTTCAGGTTGACCAGATAATTCTGTTTGCCGTATCCGCATCGATACGCAGCCGCATGACAAATCGTATGCCATACCCATACATATGGAAGCTCTCTCGTATGTTTACGAGCTATTCCATTTTTGCCGTATCCACATACCGCACCAAGCGTATATGGAATCTTAGCTTTAGCATATTTAAGCTCTCTAGCTTTAGTATCTGAAGACCCCATCGGTATGATCCTGATAAATTTGGTCCATATCTGACATAATTCCATACTAACCTGCCATTACCTCTGACAAGTTCGAGTACATGTATAGATAAACCCTTCTCATTCTTGGCGGCTAGATGATACTTTCCGTACATCTGTATAAACACTCTATCTATTGTTAGTCGAGCTAGTTTCATGTCGGGTTTTACCTAAAGTAAACAAATATAATTAAAATAGTTATTGGCCAATTAAAAAAAATTATAAGGAGATTGTTGAATCAGGATTCTGATCGATAAATCATTATCATTTAGTATTTCTTATAGATAAAAACACCAATTTATTAACTACATACTCCTGGAAGGAGATCAAATCTGAATGCACCTATCTCCTCTCCTGCATCCAGGCTTGTCGCCCTGTAAGAGTTACCCCAGTACCATCTGATAGCCTGGAGTGGAGGATCGGCATACACACTACAGGTAAAAGATACATCAGGTGTCCATAAGCTGACTTTCACCGAGTTGACGCATTCTATGATCGGAGCCACTGGATAAGAAGACATAAATTATAGATTAATAATAATAATAATAATAATAATAATAATAATAATAATAATAACATACACAATGGACAGCCAGATTTATTAATAGTATATGACATTAAAGTATCTGCCTGTATAAAGTATCTAAACTTCCCTGGAAAAAAATCTACATAAGCTTCAATTGAAATTTATTCCTGCGATAAAATCTGGTTAGATATATGCGTCGTGATAATTATGGAGGAAATTCGAATTGGTCAGTTTGTTTTTATTAATTTCTGCTGCAAATAATAATTATCACCACAGTTAATATAAGGTAGAATAGAGTAGTACGCACAATCTAAGCGTGTTGCAATTTTACTGAGACAATCCAGTCGAGGAAAGCCATAATTTGTCCATCGGCAGGCATTTAATTGTATGTGAAATTAGACAGATATTTTGACATTACTGGTCTTATCAAGTAAATCTGTTTTCAGATTATTATGGCCATCTTACAGTAGAGATTTGAAATGAAGTATGGCATCCTCTGCTGCGTCGTCCTTATCCCGAATATATCGTTCATGAAATATAGTGTTCTAGAACGGTCATGTAGTGTATAGGCTTTAAAGATGTTGATATCTTTATTCATGGATATCATTCACATCAACTCATTCCATATATTTTATTCATCATTTGGCTCGAGTTGAGTTGTTTAGGTTGGACACTGGTCAAATCTGGGACGTTATAGTCGAGGGGTGTTGACTCTATAAGGTAACAAATCCCACAAACACGACTGATCCTTTGACAGTGATATATCATCATCATCCCAGTGTCACAATATATATGCACCGACCAATCCTTAGTAAAATATTTGTGCATTATATAAAATGTTTCATCCGAATAAGATTCTGAGAGTCTGCATCATTCCTCCAGGCCGTGGTGGAAACTAGGACTGAAACATCTATGTTTTCTTTGTTTGCTTGCAACCAGATCTTTGGCTGATAGTTGGGACATATTGCATGAAATTCTAGGGCATATCTAGTTGCAGGCAATATCTCCAGACCTTTCTTGGCCTTACCAAACAGCTGCAGTCTGGCATAGTTGGATGTTCCAGTGTGCCATATAGGTGACACATGAGCTCTCCATTATGACCAACTCCGCTGACAAGAAGTGGGCGCTTCTGGAATGTTTCCCAGCAAGACTTCTTCCCATGATAACTGAAGGTTGAAGTAGTGTCATACCCTGTTGGTGCATGGAAACGGAGTAGGTTGTCCCTCAAAGGCTGTATAAGTCGCTGAGATACCTCACAAGAATGGGTAATATTTCCACTTCTTGGCTGTCCCAGCGATCATCCATACTTCAACTAAAGGCATGAAGTGCTCCAGAAGCAGCTGGATATCTGTGTCTCTACAAATGACCAGTACTAGTTCATATCCTCTGTCAGCTGCTTCATGGATCCCTGAAAGCTTGCTTTGATCTTTGAGTGATGCCCCTTTAGTGCATCATAGAACCCTCTGGTTCCCTCCGCTGGTCGTTCCTTCATATTGGTGATGACTGCCTGCATTTCTATCTTTTCTGCAATTCTGTCATCAAATAGCATAGTTTTTTCCGTCATCATTTGAACACTCACGTTTTCAGACTTGCTTATCCTTTCTAAGTTTCCACTCCATCTGATCATTTGTTGATGAACTTTGCATTGTACCTTGACTATGAGTTTGCCCAATCCCTGTACTAGGTGTGCAACTGAGTTCGATTCTTTTTGAGAATATTGGCCCAATAGAAGTTTTGTAATTATTATTATATTATAATAAGTGATTCACTGACCACCTCACTTCGTGCAGTGTCTTTTGTTGCCAATGACAGCAGAGGTTTGTCCATAGTCGCTGTGTAGGTGTCTTCATGCTCTTCTGTTGATTTCATGGGCAATTTTAACACATTAAATCATTGGAGTTGCGTAGCAAGCTTCTTCACATCATCAGCACCACGCTTTGTTCGAGAAGGAGGAATGTTAGAAGGACAAAAAACAGTCTCCTCATCGTCATCTTCTAGATTAAAGAGGGACGTGGCTTCTTGTGAAATGCCATTACCCATCTTACATGTTCTGTTGGTCCATTCAGTTGCTTGATTAGCAGGGACTTTTGGTCCTCTTCACTACAACGTCTCCATCAAGAAACTATGCATGGACATCTGATGCTGTCTTCATGTATTCAAGGTAAACTGGGCGCTATCGTGCATAGTTTGTGTGGTCATATATTGTTAGCCATGGCAGCATCACAGTGTACGCTTCTAAGTGTAGAATCCAGTGGCCATCCCTCTCAGCTCTGATGAATTCCAGCAGGATCTTAGCCATGCTCATATAAGTTGACCACATCATGAAGTTTGGATTGTCAGGGTGCACTTAGTCAAACTCCTCCATGAGGGACTCTACCTGCACACTACGAAATGCATCTGACAGCTGGTCGATTGCAGTGCAGCGATTTGCTCTATGGTCAGGTTTCTTCTGATTTTTCAACACCTGACCCACAATTTCGGCGAACTCTTCAACTGTCATCTCATGTTTGTGGCCATATTCAGTCAGCCATAGAGCTTCGTATTTAAGTTGGTGTCTTCTGACAGCAAGGTAATAAGCCTTGCCATCTAGCATGGTTTGAGTTGTGTTGGCTACATATACACCTACATCAGTCCATAGGTAATCTAGTCCTGTACTGTCCATGTGTTGGCCAATGCTTTTGAGGAAGTTGAAGCAGATGTGGAGTCCTCCCATGAGAAAGTTGACACTTTCAAACTTGGAATTTGCCCACATCAATTCCTTGCCCCTGTGGTATATTGGTTGGTTAGCAGTAATGCTTCTGGCCCATGTGGTATGAAATGGTATGTGGTATGAAATGGCCATAAAGCGATTGATCACTATGGTGAGTGTGTCATTGTCATATGCTGGTGCCTGAAGAATGAGCAACATCCCTGCGGTTGTTACTGGTGGCTTCGTTCATTGATCTCCAGGAAGGAACTGACTTATCCTCATTATGTATATGCCAAGCAACCCAGGCCATATTTGTGGCACGTACTTTCTGTCTGTTGTTACCACTGTTGATAAACCACTCATCCTCAATCTTGTCACCATCACAGCAGGGTAGTGGTGTCTGTCCCAATGGCAGAACACCTGGGTCTAATTGTTGGAAAGCCTGATTGCTCTGTATCGCCAGACCATGATCTGTGTGCAATGGAAGGTGTTCTTTCCACCAAGGGTTGGTTCCAGAACGTCAACAAATCTGTCAAGAATATTCTGTGCAATGGATGTGTCGATTCTGCGCACAGTATCGATGCCGATTGTGTGGTTAGCTGCATGGAATAGCATGGAATAGGTCTAAAACCCTGTTGGAGGGCAAGACCTAAGTCAACCTAGCAATTGAAACATGTATGTATATGGGTATATGTAGAACATAAAAAATATTACTGACATATGGCTTGTGAGTATTGTTGGTGGTAGTTTAAATTGAAAACACTGTGCGGAGCAGGGTAAGTGTCTGTGATGTGTGGCTTGATCTACATGTACCCAGACACAATGACCGTCATATTTAGGATTGTGTTTAAAATGGCTAAAACTAAAGTAATAGTATACTGGATATGATTTAGGATAGCACAAATGGCTTCAGGATGCCTGAAAACATACAACTAAACACCAAAATTATTCAAATCGAATGATTATATGCAAAGCTATGTAAAGAAGTAGAAAGTTAGCCACCATTTGAGGAAAAAATTACCACCATCTTGGAAAAAATGGCCCCCATCTTGGATTTTCAAATCTTCATTTATTTGTATTTGAAGAATGCTAAAATTGACAATGACATCCACCCACATCTTTTTGTCATCCTGTGAATGATTGATACCACATGGATGTCTACTATTAACAAGCGATGCCGTTAAAAATTTCTATGATAGATAGATGATAGATACCTAAAATATTTCCCATATTATACTCTCGATATCTTCCATTAATAGATGTTACACTACAACAAGCCATATTTACGAAAATATCAAAATCAACCGACTAAACGACTTGGCAAATATATCAAAGTATTACTCAAAAGTATTATTTGACTCGCTGGAAACTATTTTTCAATATGGAAAAAGCGACGTCTAAGAATTTTGTGAAAAGGTAGTATTAATATATCCAGATCTGCAGGGTACATCTACGATCTCGGATACTCATAGACCCATTTCTAGCCGATATATTGTTACTACTGACAGCACTCCAAACTTGTGTTATCCTTCTTGAAGCCGAAGTTTGGAAATTAACCAATCCTCAAACTCTATTCAATAAGTGTGATACAGCTTAGGATATCCCATCTGTACTGATGGAGACATCCGTTATACGTCATCATGTGTCAGCTGTATCACCTTCAAGTATGAACTCTGACTTGACATACTTCCAAGATGAGGACTTTACAACAAACTGTTTTCAGTTGCCATCTTATTAGAGATGGAAGCAGTGCAGAAAATGGCCATCGTCGTAGGTAACTTCTTAAAAACGAAAAGGAAAACAAACTTAAAACACTACCTTATATATTTCAGTAGATCCACACAACGTAGCACAGACATGAAAATAAATATGGAATATTTTTTAATCTGTTGCATTCTTTTGTGGAACAACATATTACGATCAGTTGGCTAGTGTTTATGATCTGTTTAGTGGTATCAGCGTAATCATTGATACGCGACGAATAATTTGGCATTCGTTTTCAATATGTGGTATTGTTTTGAGTGAGTAGGTGACAAATAAAACACCCAAGGTCCATGTGGCGTAATATCTGAGACTCTATAAATAAGGGGGTAGAGCTATTAATATCTCTAGTTGTACTAGGACGTGCAGTCTGATTTTGCTGAAATATTTGGGCAACCTTCATGGCATCATGGTCCGTCATTTTAATTAAGCAATTTATCAGGTCATTGGCAGCATGTCATCTTCAGCGATGAATCCAGATTCCTGCTTTACCGGATAGATGGTCGTATCAGGGTCCGCAGACAACAACATGAGGCCTATAATGAAGATTGCATCGACCTAGAGTCCAAGCAGAGGCGGTGGAGTTACCAAATTGGGTGGTTTTCCACAATGGTGGAAAATGTGATCTTTACAATGTCGACGGAAACCTAGATCAGTACCAGTACCTACAGATCCTGGAGGAAAAGATATTGCCATTTGCTGGTCTGACATTTGAGCATAATGTTGTGTAACAGGATGGTAACGCTAGGCTTCACAGAGCTCGCACAATAGTCAATTTCATAGAAACTGAAGGGAACACATGAAATAGCCAGCAGTATCTCCGGATATGAATCCTATAGAGAACATGTGGTCCGAAGTAACACGCACCATGAATGCAAGTGCCAACCAGCCTACTAATCTGGCGCAATTCCGACAGGCAATCATTGATGAATGGCAAGCTCTGCCTGATTGACAGCATGCCTCGACGAGTATAAGCTCTGTACGATGCCCATGGTAGTCATACCAAATATTGAACTGTGATTCGTGTGCCTCATTGAACACTCTAAATAATCAGAACGTTTGAAGTCGATTTCCTGACAAATTCCTGCTTTATTTAATGCATTGCTTAACGGTCCCATATGTCGTATATTTAGCATTTTGGCAATAATAATCATATTTCATTATATTCACCATGATCCAGAATACCCATTATCTTTCAACTGCATCAATATATTCCTCATATGGTAATTATATCGATAAATACATAAAATTCACATAGCCTGATACTTTCGCTGAAAAAAAAACATAATTCTAAGTGAGAAATAACAAACAATAAAATTATATTCCATATTTATTTTCAAGTCTGTATGCAAACTGGTAGCTGCACAGTCAAACAAATTGCTTGCATTATATAATCTAGTGCACCCAGGTCAACTCGTGGCATTAAACCAAAACCTCTAGTCCCCGCTTATCTAGTGATCTTTGACGTATAAATCAGATGTGTGTCATTCAAGAAACATTGATGTTAAAGATCTGTCCAGTTGAAATGAAAGGAAATACTTTCAGATCTGATTGTACGACCCCAAGCTCAAGACTAAACGCATTAAAACAATACAGAAACCAGCAGACCCTTAGAAAGGAAGCAGCAATGGCAAGCAGCAGCAGCAATGGCAAGAGTATAATCGCGACCATGGGACAAGCTACGAGAGACCACACTGGAAACACACGTAGTTTAAACAGAACTAAGCTCGAACTTGAATACTAGAACACTGTAAGAATCTATAAAATGATCTCTCGGAGACATGGCTAAACGAATTTATACTAGACCCATCAAATAAACCTAGCTATATCCAACGTTATCAAATCATCCCTACGATGTAATATCTAAATCAAGAATGATGCATGTGAAACTCGACTATATATTAGTAGATCTGTTGGTGGTATGACAGTCATCTGTAAAGAGCGGGAATAATAAAGAACCTTGAATATAGAAGATATCAACTGATTGTCGTTGATTTATATGACAGATATATGCTATATACGTTAATACCTGAAATCTGTTCAAGCAGCCATAGATAACTATACAAAGTTTGCTCTTATCACTATCATGGGAGATTTTAATAATAATAATAATAATGATAATAATAATAATAATAGTTCCATCTTGATTAGAAGTTAGTGTGTACCTTAGTTTTGATGTTACTCCCTCTATCGGAGAAATGCTCATATTGACTAGATGATCAATAATTGTGCTTTGACGTATGTAATGGATCAGTGATGGATCAGTGATGGATCGGTGACACATTTCTATCCTAACATTTTTATTGTTGAGGTACTTAATGCTCTGAGTATGCATATAATGAATACGTTTGCTTATATCATATCCAACAAATGATTGGTACTTTAATATCAATATTGAGACAATCAATATTGTATATTAATGAGGGGGAACACGTGTTTTTCGGAGGTGAGTTTTTACATCACTAGCTAATCCGGGATAGCACAAGCCAACATTCTGGATTCCTCTATCCTTGTACTGAAATGTTCTCCGGGACACCACTAATGCGTCTTGTCTGTGAGCGGTTTCCGTATATGGTAATACACTATGACTTCTGTGGGCGAGAACGTTAGTACCAACGATATAGCAGGATCCAGTGAGAGACTGGTAAGATATATCGTAGTTTGTAAACAGACCACAGTGCCAAATGTTATCAAAGCACTTTTCAGCAATCAGTGCACACATATGTATTGAGGACTATCCTTTTCATTGCAGCATTGTCTGAGATCACTCAAAAAGCTCCATATTTGAGATGTTCCCCGGCTCTTACGGAATCCGAACCAAATATCACAGACATAGTCCTCCATCATAATAAACAACTAAATATGAGTACACCTGATGGTTATTTAACGAAAGTTCTCAGGTTAATTTGGAACCAACTTTTTTTTTTCTTTCAGATTTTGGACAATAGTTCCTAGAAATATTACATGAGGGACAACGTTAGAAGTCAGATTGTGACATACATTGTTCGTCACATATTCCATGTAAGACATGTTTATACTAATTCTATCACGACCAGGGACGCTGCTTCAAGTCATATATCCAACATTATGTTCATGTATAATGTCTGTAGATACTCTAACATTGTTCATATCATTGTATTCGTCAGCATAGTGAGATTGAACATTTACAACATTCTGATGATAATCGTCAAATGTATCTTTGTCTTGTATTATTGTTCTGAAATAAGTATTCATGTCATCTGTACTGAAAAATGAGTTTTCTCGGATCTTCGGGGTTTCATATTATTTCAAAATATTCCCATCCTACGTTCACGGAAGAGCGTGTTCAGTTTATTGCCATTGTATTGTTGGACCTGTTGGATCCGTGTTCTAGATAGATAACGAGGATTACTTTAATATCCTTGTAGCATTTAAATACTACGCCAAACCCAAGGCGCCCATTTGGTACCCAGTGTGACAAGCAGAACCTCTATCTAAATATGAAAGCATTTAGTTTTGGGCACCAATAAGCTTTGAGCTTGTGTTTGTCGCTGTACAAATAACTTATATTGCTGCATCCCGGAGATCACAGTTTATAGATAATACATAATCATTTAAATGATCCTTAACTACCATTCTTAGACAAAGAATGCATATTTTCCAGCTTTCTCGTTGTGATGTCCTGGCAACGTTCATTTTTAATGTGTAGATATCCCTGTTGCAACTTGAGGGTCTAGGATCATTACCTCAGAAAGTTCAACGTACAGTTCCGTGTCTACTAATAAATGGTCACTGGTGTTTCTGTCATTTTCTGGTATTATGTGACACCTCTTTACGGAGCCAATATTATACGTATTTGTAGGAGTATGGTCTCTCCAGGTATATGTATTACATTTATATACAATGTATGTATATAAAACAAGTTGAGTACATATCAAATCCGCAACAGAAATATTGTTACATACAATAAAATCATATGACCGCCTCTATAGCCTAGTTGGTAAGGCTTTTATTATTCTTGGTCATGCTGTGCGGGAGATCGGAGGTTCGAATCCCGGCCGTGGCACTATAGTATGAGAGGTTTTTTATCCAATCAGGCAACTGGCAAGATTTTCTGCGCCGAATACGCCATCTATTGTAACTTCTAAATTTATTTAGAATTAGTCCCCGTGGTGAAGCACTAAATTACAGACCGTATGCGTCTCCCTCATTTCAGGTAGCTAAGCCACGTAAAATAATTGCCATTTCGGCGATTATTATTTATAGTATTTGACTATATACATTAAAACCAGGTTTTCTGTGCCAGTTTACTAGATCGGGGTAACTGTGTATACTGGTTCACTCATCCATAAAAATGAGCACCTGACAGGACGCGATGGTTGTGTGTTTGAGTAACGCTTTGCGCCTAATGGCAGCATGCATTGTATGCTCCTTTGGAACTTGAGATGTGTGCTGGGTGGAAACAGGTCTGAGTCAGGGATAATACTACTTTTACAGCGCCTCAGAACTGGGTTACATGGTTCTGCCGCTATATAAAACACACATTATTATACATAAACGTGAGGCTGAAGGGGCTCGTCTAGATACGCATTACCTAAGGTGTGAGCTTATCTAAGACTCCTCCCCCCGTATCCACTCTTGCTGGATATAATTTAGTGATTATTAAAGACAAATATTATTTTTCTTACTAGTTAAAACAATCATACTACAAAGGACCATAAACACCAATCTCCAAATATTGTTGCGCATGCGCATAACACAACAACATTCCCAAGAAGACAACTTACATTTCATTACTGGCTTTATGTGCTTAGATAATGGGACGTCCATCGTGGCGACAGAAGCCGTACATCTTATTTCTTGTGAGTTTGCCTTCCAGTCGATTGTCATCACTTCCATGGCGGTCATAATACCTGCGTAGTTCGTTCTTCTAAAGGCCACATCACCGGAAGCTGGATCTGAGATCAGTTGATCCGTTCTTAGGAATTTTTCGTTTAGAATCTCAAAGTGGTTTTGGTAACCAATCGTGAACTCCATGACGGGTTGAGGGTTACTCCCACTGGCCACACACTTGAACAAATAACTTTCGTCGTTGGTGAATGCCAGAGATTCGCCATCTTTGAATTCGTACATCGCATCAGTGGAATTGGCTGACAGAATTCTATATAAACGAACCTGACGAACATGATCTTAAAGAAGAAAAGATTTTAAAGAAAATATAACATTCACAATAATTCACCACAACATTTAATTAACGTTTAATGGCATTCTATTGTTGAGGCACAGCAGCAACAACAACAACAGCAGCAACAACAAAAGGAAGAAAACACAATAATTGAAATAAGCTTTCAAAGATTAATTTAAAACTACATAATAAATCCAAAACTATTCAGTACACAGAACTAAAATGATGTTTATGTTATTTAAAGACAACATCGACAACTTGTTTGGTCAAACACATAATTAATCTTAATTAATATATTAATTGTTTAGTCACGCAAATGGTTAATAAAGAACGTTATCTCTGTTGTTTATTAATTATTAAATCATATGAGTATATTTCCATTTACAATAACTTACCACTAACAACCAAGTTTTTGTAGACTTTTTGATCAGAAACAAGAGAACAGCCAAAATCTCCGTTATCTTCCAACTGTACACCTACAGAAGAAATACAAAATAAAGATGACTACTTTAGTTAAGAAAAAGCTTTATTTTAAACTTTATTTTACGATAGATCATCACGATTCTGTAATTAACAGGATCTAAATGGGATATAAAGGAAGATAATTAATTTATTGTCATAATTGTATAGGATCCGCTCACAAAACAGGAGTGAAGTAGTCGACATACGCAAAAGCTGTCAGCGAACTATAATATAAACCTGGATATCGATCCCATTAATGTCTGGAACGTATTTGTACAATATTTATATACAAAACTTAACAGAGTTAGGTCAGAGTTCTGGATCTGACTGTAATCCATCCATTCCGTGTAATGATTACTAATGAATATTTATAATAGAAAAAGACAATAACATATTTTGTTCTATTCGTCTCTGCTTGATTTAGGTTTCATATATCTGACCAAATGTTATTGTTTATAGCTCAAATCACTTTATCTCTGATAGATTTATATAGAACTCTGATATATAGGTCATGTTTGAAGAGGTATGGAAGTAAATATCCAGTTAATTTTTATGAACTAAATTGTGACAACAGTCACACATCAATATATCTCCGAAATTCCTCATTTAGAGTGATTTTTCTTCTTCGTCTAACCTCGGCATTGCATCACACCCGAATTAATAGAATTTTAGTTGATAAAGTTATATTTAGGTCAAACGTAGGTTACACTATGATTTGAACTTTGACTAGATCTTTGTTTGGACTCCGTGATAAACCCTTCCGCTACAGGAAGGTGATTGATTGATTGATTCGTTTTTCGCGGAGAATCCCCAGGCTGTCGCTTATTTAGCACAGCCTGTATGTTGGAATGGTTGAGAAATCTCCCCCCCCCCACCACTCACAGGGGAGCAGTACGGAAAGATGGAGCCGAAATACCCTGAGGGTGGTCCCTGCCAGTGTTTTACGTCCTCAAGGGATATTTAATGTCCCCTTTATTTTTAATAATTTAGTGGAGACGGCAGCGCCATTTAACGATATTGTGAACCGATAAATTAATCACTGGAAAAGTTTCGACTTCTTGCTGGGTTCGAACCTGTGACCCTTGGCAAAAGGTACCGGGTGCTTAATCGCTAGGCCACCGGAGCTCATATGTTTTGTACAGGAAGATATATATATATATATATATATATATTGGTATTACGGTGTCATATGTACGAAAGATATTCGATAAACAGGTGATAATAAATAATAATAATAATAAATAATAATAATAACATTTAAAGAGTCCATGGATGTTTTTAATCTTACCTCGAATGTTTAAGTAGAATAGCACAGCAGTGTCAGCTTGCTTCACCAACAATTCATATCTATCTATGGCTACTTCCAATTCATTATTTTTTCCTAACTTCACTTCCTCAGCTCCTTGTCGCTTCCACCATATTATGCTGCCACCTGGTGGAAATTCATTTACACGGCAGTGGAACGTGACGTCATCACCGATTGAACATGGCGCATCAGTTGATACTTGTAAGGATATCTCTTGGCCAAGAGAAGCTGTATAATATAAATAAGAATTACTAGATGTACATCATTAAGAGAAGTATTTAACAGTATATCATTGAGAAGAATTATCTGTTATAATAGACGAGTTTACTTAATGGTGTTTAGCTAAACCTATCGTCTTGCCAAAGTAAGTACTACATCTACAGGTTATAAGGAAATAAAGATTCCTTATAAAGGCTAATCTCGGGGTGAGCATGTCTGAAGGGTGTTTCATCTTTGACTTCGCTTCATTACCATTGGAAGTCGCTCGGCCCATTTACCCTACCATGTGTACAAAAGTGGCCGTAAAACATCAATCATCATCATCATCATCATCATCATCCCTATAAAGGCTGCCACTGATCTAACACAAG